>CM053786.1:593391502-593991502 GCA_028749045.1 Cupressus sempervirens | reverse complement strand
TTTTCACATAAATTCTCAAGATCTAAGAGAGGATTGTGATTCACCACCTTGAATTTTCTATTTCCATCTGACTCTATTTTCTCTTCATTGGAATCTAGTTGTGCATCATACTTCCTTCTCTATCTTTTCTGATCTTGATGTCCTTGCTTTGTTTGTTTTCTCTTTTCCTTAGCCTTTTGTGTTGTAGCATGTGTGATGGCTCTAGTTGTAGGTGCAGTGGGCTTTGGATGACTTGGTTTGATAAGTTTCTTTGTCCTCTCCACTGGCTATACCTTTGCCTTCCTTTTCTTTTTCTTCATAGGAGTAGGTTCTTCCTCAACTTCTTCTCCCTTGGCACCTTCAATCTCCTCCTATTCTTTATCCTCTCCTATGCCCTATGTCAATGCTAGAGGTCCTTGAGCTTGAGTTTCTTCTTCCTCTTCCTCCTTAGCATCCTCTTCAAATTTGGCTTTTTAATTTTTTTACCGGCTTGTCCTTCTTCTTAATAATTGATGTAGTTTTCAGTTCCATTGTAATCTTGGACTTAGCCACTTCATAGTTTCCAATTTTTTTTATAGTTTTGTCTACTTTCTCTGCTAGTAGAGTTGTTATTGTTGCTACGGATTCATCTACATTTACCTCATATCCTAAGGGTCTCAACCATCTTACCCTTGGTGTGGAAGCTTGTACAAATGTGTAGTTAGCATCAATAAAAAAACATACATCATTATAATATTTCTCAACTAAAGAAATAGGTATTCTTAACCTCTCCTTCATAGAATTCTTGAAATCTTCAAAGTAGCTAGTCATTAAGGAATCAAAATTCTCTACTAGTTGCTCAATGTACTCACTAATCTGTACTGCAACTAATCTGTTAGTCTTCCATCCCATAGTACCAAATTAGGGAAAAGTTTTTTGTACATAAAATAATATACAAATCAATATAGAACCAAACTTGCATTGTGCACTCTTGGTTTTCCTGATTGCTCTAAGATTTTCCATCAGTTGTTGCAATTGTAGTTCCTCTAGATCATATGTATGATCTTTCTTAATAATCTTGTGATCAACATCCACATCTATGTAGGGTACACTATTCAATCTATTGGATTGATAGAAATTATGTGCTATTACCCTTACAAAAAAGTTAATGAGAGGATTTGTGATTGTATCTATAGTCATACCTCCTTTGTTCCAGACTGCTTCAATATTCTTCTTAATCATCTCTTTGAATCACTTCTTAGTGTCTTAAGCTGATCTAGTGTTGGGTAACCAATAACCCTATGAATTATTCTCTTGGTAATTTTTATAGGTCCACTCTCTAGCCATAAGGAACCATCACAAATTTGGCTAAGCACAATTCATATCCATTCTATCTTAAACACATTTTGAAAGTCTAGGGTTCGTGTTAAACCCTTTTTCTCAACAATCTTGAATTCTTTTTTCAAAATACCATTTTCACACAACCTATTATATGCAACTCTTATTTTCGTGTCACCAATGCTTCCAATCTTACAATTATAGCATTTCCTCACATCTTATACCATTATCACATTTGGTAGGATCATAGACAATGTGCCGGAAGGGTCTTGTTTATATGTAATGTCAGGAATGGCTTTAAACACAAGTTGCTTAACTTCATTACTAACTAGTTGAATGTTTAAAACTTCCTTTCTTTCAAAATATTTCAAACTTGGTGCCATTGCATCAAACTAGGGTTTATAAAAATTAAAATTGTGTAGCTCAGCTCTTGATAAATACCTTAGGAAATATGACAAACCAGTGTGAGATCACTACTAAAATCTCTTACAACTACTTTGAACAAATTTTTAGATTGCCTTCTACTTTGTTCGCTCTTTCTTGAATTTGAAATGATGAAGAATGAGCTAAAATTGATCAAATACCCTTTGAAAACCTTGCATTTAATGATGATTGCTTGCATTTATGTAAGCTCAACATTAACCAATTTTAGGTTCACTCAACATCCATTCATATTTCCATCACTTGGTAGCTACTACAAGCTTAACATCAACTACCTAGTCTGATAGCTCGACATCTTTTAGCATTCCACTCAGCACATATAGGAAGCTTTTCATGCTTTGAAACAACATGAAAAACTTAAGGATTTGTCTTGGATTCTAACAACATCTTGCATCTTTATTCATGCTAATGTAGTCTTTTCAGTACTATCTCCTTTTGGAACTAATGCATGATATAGCCTTTAAATATCAGTCCCACATACCTCTTGTTTTCCTAGTTTGATGTGGTGTGATCATCTAACCCATTGGGTGAAGTGATCCCTTCTTGATTTGATGTGCTGCGAACATCTTTCTTTTTCCATGTCTTATTCATCTCATTTCTAATGTGTTCAACATATGCCTTGCCTTTGCCTTTATCAAATTCACAACTTGGTACCTTTGACCTAGTTGGACAATACCTACTAATGTGACCAATCTTTAAATAGCTAAAACATGTAGTTTGGTAGTTACCTCTGAAGTGTGTCCTAATACAATTCTCAGGAACATGTCCATATTCTTGATAGTAATGATAGTTATATCTTGTATTATAATCCCAATTATAAGAGTTTTCATTGTTCCTTATCTTTGTTTGTCTATTTGATGACCATATGGATTTGGATCTGCATTCAAAGGCTCTATGTCCATATTCTGACAATTGTAGTAATATCCTTGAAATATTTGTGTATGCATGGTCTTGGCTTTGCATTCATGTTCCTGATGACCTTTCTTGTTGCACTTATGACAATGAATCATGTTCTTAGGCTTGACATTCTAATTTGTAGTTTTGCTTCTACACACATTAGCAGTATGTCCTTTCTTACCACAATTATGACAAGTAGGTTTAGAGTACTTACCTTTGTTGTTTCTTTTTTCTACACTTTTGGATGATTCTCCATCTTTAGTTCTTGTGTATCCCAGTCTAGATGTATCATTTTTGGATCTAGGAGATCTCAATAATTTCCCAAAGTATTTGATAGCTTCATTTAGTTTGTTGAAACTTTCAGCTAATTCCTTTTCTCTCTTTGGGCCACTTAGCAATTGTCCATTCTACAACTTCAATCTAGTTATCCCAATGTCCTTGACATTCAGATCATAGTTGGCATTCATCATTTTACTTAGAGTATCCAATTTCAAATTAGAAGTCTTGGTCGGCTCTATTGCCGCCCAAAATTGTGTTCTCATTGTGAGCGTCTATTTGTGATTTTGAGTTAGATCAAGCCCCATAAATGCATATGTACCTAGTTGTACCTGTGAGGCCCCTAAGGTGTTTAATATTTCTAACACCTTCCATTCAGCCCATCCACTATTTCCATGATGATAAATTGAGATTTCAAGCCATTTTGTGAACTCCCACTTTGAGCTGGTGTCATTTATGCATTTTCACCCAAGTGTCAAACAGTGACAAAATGCCATGTTTGCATCTAAATATACTGCACCCAAAAATGTTTTGTGATTCACCACTTTGCGAATATCTAGTGTCCATACTCAAGAACCTATGTTTCAGATTTTGAGTTGTTTCAAGTCTGTTTGACTAGGTCTTGAATCCCTCAAAGTTAGTCAGTTATTATTTTCATGCTTTTGCAATTAATTCTGAATTTTGGGAAGCCCTATTTGACGTGCTATAACTTTTGATTAGTTGACCAAAATACTAAAATTCATTTTGCATTGCATTATAGATGTTAGAGACTTGTTATATTTCAAGTTTCACCTCATGAGGAATCTATTTGATCAGTTTTCAAATACAATTTCTAAAGTTTTACTAGTGTCAGCATTTGCAGATTGATTAGTACCCCTGTTCATGACATTATAATTCAAGATCCGTGATTGGTAAAATAAAATGAATTGCACCATTTTTTTTTCCACTAAAAATACTCCAAGTGTGTTATTTTACAAGTCATGATGAATCCGTATGCACACTTTTCTAGGTCAATTCCATTTGAAAAATCAATTTTCTGACATTCTTTCCAGTTAGCAAATCCAAGTAGCTCACTTTGATCACTTGCCAAATGCATCTTATTATTCATCATGAGCTTGAGATTAAATTATATATCCATACTCTCCTCATGACAGAGAATGAATGCCCCATTTTTCATCTTCCCAAGTGTCCATTTGCCTAGTTTTTGAAGCCAAATCTGAACCCAGTTTATCGCTTTCTGACATGTTTACTTGCAGGTAATTTTGAGAAGGCAACTTTGATAGCTAATATCTTTTGACCCCAAATTTTTCATGAGATGAGATTTGATATGGTGCAAGAGTGTAGAGTAAATAATTAGTGTGCTATTTTTCAAAGCTCAGTTATTTTTTTAGGTCAGTTTTTAAAGCCAGTCAAGAGAACTCCTCGCACAAAATTCACAGTTGCAAAAAGAGGTGAAATAAGTTCTAAAATGTTAAAAGATGATGCAAATTGATTTTATTTTTTCCATCAAATTAGTATCATGAAATTAGTGGGCAATTCATAAGATTTAGGTGTCCAAAAATGAAAAAAAAAATTCCAAACCCACTTTGGGGTCCGGCTAATTGCTTCAGACTAATTGGATGTCTCGAGATTCTAAAGGCACCCTAAGTTTTAAAGTGAGAAGGAATTATGAAAGAAACATGGAGATATGAAATCCCATATTTTGAGATATGGAACCTGATGGTGGACAATCCATAAATACAATCTATTCAAGAAATACAAGTAATTTATAAAATTTGATGCTTATCTATAAAATGTGACACTAAGTATAGAGGAAAAATTGTTCAATTAAAGACTAATCCGACTAGTAATCCAACTAGTTGAATATCCTATAGATGATATAGACTTATGTGCTATAGGCTTCAAATAGATTGTAAATACTATGATCCTTCCTAATTATAAAGATGTTGATTCATTTGCAAAATTTGGAAAATCAACGCCAAATGGAAGAACATTCAAATTAAAAGGAGGCTAGTATAAGGAGAGACAGCGATAATGTATGGAACAGAGAAGGAGCTACTAAAGGAATGAAAAGAAACCAATTTGCAAATGAGGTAAGACACTGTTGAACAATAAAGGGAACCTATGCAATCATAAAGGGAACTCCTGCTACGTATGAAGGGAAAAATCATGCAAGGGGCAGAGAAGCCGTGGCAAGGATAGGCAGCCGTAGTAGGGAAGTGCTCACAGCATAGAACAAGAGGAGCTCAAGGATGTTAAAGAGCAGACATAATGTGAAACAGGAAAGTTTAGAGAGACTAAGACGAGAAAAGCATGAAAGAACTCACATTATAAAGCCACAACATCAGAAGAAGCTCCACACACCAGTCATAGCGGATCATGCATTTGAAGGAGTAGCAACTCATCACAAGGAAAAGATTGAGCGCCAAATAACAACAACCCACAACAAATGTTGTAGCTACAAAATGAAGATGCCTAATAAGACATCCACAGCTAAAACAAGTAGACAAGAAGAGAAATATCCCATATTGGTGCTATGGGAAGCTTTTTACCAATTTAAATACTCAAACACACAATGGTCATTGCGTCTTAAAGACACATAACTTTTGGAAGCCGAGTGTGGCAAGGTGGGCCCTCCTTGCATGCTAGTGAGGAAGACAACTAGTAAGGTGCTTGGCCTATAATTTTAAATGAGCATGCAAATTGAGGTTCCTGCCAAAAAAATCCAAAATCTGGCTAGTTGCTACCTTGCTAGCCAAAAAATCCCAATTTTTTCAGTTAGCGACATAGCGAATCGCCAAAAAACTCAAAAATTTGACGAAGGCAAAATGAGCACGTGGGTCTCGCATGTAGTTGCAAATGATGAATCAGGTAGTGCTAAGTGGTAGCTAGCAGGATGAGTTAGTGATGATGCAGATGTCTCAGATCCACCAGATTATGCCACATGGCAAATCAGAGGGTAGTCGCTATGTCACGATGAGAAAGTTGCTCAAGAAATAACATAGCAACATAGCGACACAATAGAAAGATGACATGTGGCAATGACATGGTGGTAAGGTGGACTAGTCCAACGATGACACATGGTGAAGGTTCCTAGTGTGGCATGCTTCCTGAGGTGCCAACGTGGTACCCAGTTGGCAGAGATTGATGATGAAGTAGCAATGAGCCAATCATGTGATGACACATGGCAAATTGGTCAAATAGAGTTGACCCAAAATGGAAGATAGGGCCAAAAAATAAAATGTTTTTTTAAATTTTTGTAATCTTCCCTAAAATCGAGTGCAGTCAGGTTTTAAATAAAACTAGAGATTATTTGTATAGTCAAACTATAGTAAAAGGAATAAATTTTTGCAATTTTGAATGGAGCCATGGAGCAGAGGCCTAATTTTCAAACGACCATAACTGGAGCAATTTTCAACCAAAATGGGTGCTCCAATATACCACCAAAACTAGAACAAGATGAACTTTCTAAATATGAGTTCAAATTGTGCACAGGTCTTGACTAGATCATGTCATAAGCCATTTTTTTTATTCCCAGGGCCTTCTTAGCGAAATGAGTAGATTTGATCATTGAGCATTAGAGTTGGTTGTGGGGCAGATTTGAAAACCTTTTGAAGCCTGAATATGAAAAAAATAATCTAGAAAAGGTTACATTGGCTTCTTTAAATCACTTTTCAACTGATTTTTACTTTTACCATGAATTTACTTTGACATAAGAAATCAGTTATGATGGTGAATCAAATATCTGAGATTCTTTATGCTTTTAAGAGCTAGAATCATGGGGATTTGATAAGCAGTTGTAGAGAGAAGGTAGAGAGAGGTGTTTTCATCTTCTTGGAAAGGATTTCTAAAGGGACACATGTCATTTGCATAATGAATCCGAGAATTTCTTCCTTTCTATTTATGCTTTCTTCTTCTCTTTTGTAAGGGTTGGAAATATTGGAAAGTTTATCTGGTATGAAGATAGTTAGTAGAATTGGCACTGGAATTGACAAATTTTGAATGGAAGACCTGGGATGTGCTGGTTCTAGACCATGAAGCTTTACTTTTGCTATGATACACCCTTCCCATCTCATCAGCTTCTCATTCTCACCATTTTATCTCTTGTATGAATAGCATTAGGAAGGTTAATATAGATAGTTCAGATTTATTAGATGTTTTTATATTTTCATCTCATGCATATGAATGTATAGTTTCAAGGAAATTAATACAAAGAATAGCAAGTTAAGTTTTAGTTGAATCTTGTCTCCTTTATCAGCAATCTTCAATGTTTTATAATCTTTGACAAAGAGCTTAGGTTGTAGTTGCAATCCTTTAAGGCTGTATGTTATTTCATTGTTGCCTATAACTCAAAGGGTTATGTAAATGCTTTAGGGAAATCAACAGGGTTGTAAGGTTACTGATGGGGATATCATGTAAGAATGAGGTTTAGATTGAGCATAGATGTCTATTTACAAGTTAAATAAATAGATCATATATCTGAAGATACGAATGTGTCCCAGATATCCATATGTGTGTTTTTGATTCATGGATTTGCCCAATGGATTAGGCATTGGTCAGCTATGGGATCATTAGGTCTTATTGCTTCATATTTGAGGTTTTTTTGAATCAACATGATTAATCAAATGTGTTTTCCCCCTTTCATGTTGAAGAACGTAAATGTGATGCCATCACTTAACTTATGAACTCCATGGTTTTGCATTTTGTTACTGCAGATTTATGTCATTTCATAAGTCATTAAGAGATATAAGGGCTTTTATCTACTTTGTTAGATTCACGAATATGTTTTTGCATTGGTACCATATTGATTGAATCTAAGGTCCACCCGTCTAGGTTTTGCAGAGCCTAAAGTAAAGAAGGGTCATACCTTATAGTTAGCTCAGTGTCTGAAATGATGTGTTGATGATGGGAGTTAGCTGCCCCTAAATGCATCATATTCTCATCAAGGTAATTGAAAACCCTCCAGCATTTTCAAACACCAAAAAAATGGTGACTCTGTTGGGGAATGTATTGAATCTATGTGATGGACAAACCTTGAGAATTTAAAGAAGATTCAATACATCAGAAAGAAATTGCTATAGCAGTGGGGTTGTGAGGTGTTTTCCATATCTCTACTAAATTTCATGCACCCTAGTAAGTTTTATCCCTTTACAACATTATGTTGTGAGACCTGGAGTTAAATTGTGTTTTATGAATGCTATAAGTTTGTATTCAATTAGTTTAGTCTCTACAAGTGTTGTTATAAAGTTTCAAAGTCAAAGGATTGATCGGTATCTTCTTCTCTTTTCAAAATATTTGAGGATTTGCAAATTTATTTTATACTGAAAGTCTGGTTTGGAATTAGATCAGTAATAATTTGTGTTACAAAATCTTTTCTCACAATTGTGAGTGGTGACTCTATCTCTACAACTAGTGTCATTTGATTGTATGTATATTTTGTTGAGGGCTTTCAGTACCTTGTTGGACAGATCTGAATTTGTTGATTGAAATTTTGTTTGAAAAGAGAAGTGTAATTTTGATCTGATGGTGTTGAGAGAGTTATATTTCATCTCTGTATAGAGGTTTCAATTTCAAGATAAATCTGAAGAGGGTTTCTTCTATCTGCTGTTGTTTCAAATCAGTTCGCAATTCTATTCAAATCTAATGCAATTCATGTCTCACTTAATGTGAGTGGCGACTCAAAATTAATCTCTGTACCAGTGCAATTTTGTGCATGAGTTGTGATTAGTTTCTATAGGAGAAGAGCCAATTTGAAGAGGTTGAAACATCTTAAATGGTTGCAAGATTTATGGTGTGTTGATTCAAAAGGCTCAGTAAGGATTTGATAAAATTTTGGGTCTGCTATTGTAAAAGGTAGGCAAAGAACTTTCTGCCATCTAGATCTTGAGGTATTCTCATTTTCATGTTTTTTTTTCGTGAAAATTGATTATGAAAAGTGTATTCTCCATCAAGTGAAGTTTTAGCACTAAGAAGAAGAGAATAGTTTAAAAGATTCCATAAATTTCACTGGATTAGTTTCAGCTGGTTGTATTTAAGTTTGTGAAGTGTGTTTGAAGTTGAGATTGGTAGAAGGGTATAGATCTGTTGTAATCAATGAATACTAAGAGTAATCTTGGTGATTGAGCTTTAAGTTTAAAGAACATTGAGTTTCCCTTCATCAAGTATGCAGTCGATCAGTGAAGTTCCTAGATCCATTTCTACCAAGCGGTATATGCCATTATGTTTTAATGGTATTTATGGTTTCTTGAATGTCATTACTAATGATGATAGAAATAGTTTTCTTAAGTTTAATGGGAACCATATTGTTTCAACTAGTCATCATGTTGAGTTGTTCATTGATTGAATGGGTGACTATGAGATTTCTCATGAGGATGTGCACTTGAAGCTATTTATTCAAACCTTAGAAGGTGATGCTAGAGACTAGTTTTCTTTTTTACCAACACGATCTATTTCATCTTGGAGTGAGTTGCATTCTACCTTCATGGAGAAATTTGGAGAACGAGTAAGCATATCTGATTCTTATGAAAAGTTCTTGAAGATTCACATTGATAGTGATGAACTTGTCCCTCAATTTAACATCAAATTTGTGAGAGTTTTAAATGAAATCCCTAAGAGTTATAGATGTGATGATCAAATGTGTTTGTTTGTTTACTTTAATGCATTTGACAAGAAAATGAACTATCTACTAAGGGATAAAGAACCACATACATTATATTAGGGTTTTATGACTGCTAGGGATATTGAAAATAATTTGAAATATGGATTAACTAGAAGTCATTTTGATAAAAATATGTGCCGGTATAATGTATCTGAAAGAAAGGATGAAGGTGATATTGATGCTTCAATTTCAAATCAGAATATCAACACCCCTGCTGTAAGTTTTAATCAGATTGAAAATTCAGATTAGAATGAATGTACAAGGAAGGTTAGTTCAGTTACAAATGAAGATACATATGTTCTTGATGCTACATCAGTAGGATGTATCTTAGACTTTGATAGCATTGAGCAATGTGATGATATTATAGGTTAATATTTAGCTAAATTAGAGAGTTCTTGTAATGCTGATTATGTGCATGATGATGTTGCTAATGTTTATAGACATGAAGTTGTTGCACCTAAATCTCAGTATTGTGCAAGTGAGGAGGCTGAGAGTTATCTCTTGGATCATGAACTTGATGTTGTTGATCTGACATGTCATGGAGAGATAACATAGGATGAAGAATGTAAGTCACATTTATCTCAGTCACAGTTAGAAGAAAAGAGTTCACGTGTTTCTAATATTTTAGCAGTAGATGGTAAGATGCATTTTCTTGATCAGCAAGATAGGCAAGAAATGAATTCTCTTATTGAGATGTTGCATTATGTTGAGAATGTATTAAAGGTTGAATTGGAAAGACATGCATCTCAATATGGGTATGAAGCAGCTGAAAGTTGTCTTCCAAATGATATAGGTGAAGTTGTTGATCTGACATATTGTAAAGAAGCCTCATGTGAAGACAACGATGATAGTTGTTGCTCGAGTCAAGAAGAGGACATTGTTAGCACATGCTTGTCTTCACATGAGTCTAGTACTGATTGGGAAGAAGAAAGTAATAATGGAAGTGAGTGTTCTTATGCAAAGGAAGGTATGAGTACTGTTTCTAAATCTAAAAATGAAATTCTAGTTCAGAGTTATGTAAGTTAGCTTAAGGTTGAAGGTTGTGAGGAAGATGTGTCTACACTATATGAGGATAAAAGGATTATTTATAAAGATGAATTGATTAGTTGCATAGATGAATGTTTTGAGAATGAGTGCAGTAATCAACAATATATGAATGATTCTAAGGTTGATGCATCAACACCCATTGGTAAGATAAATAATGATAAGATTGCAAGACATTTGAATCACCTACATGAAGATAATGAAAGTAACTTTGATTTATATTCTACATGCTTCATTGATGGAGAAAAAAGTGACTCTACATGTAGTTCTAATCTTTCTTCACTTACTAAAAGTCTCCATGAGGACAAGATGGGTCATGGTTTTAAAGTATACACTAACGCGTTATATGATGAAGATTGTGATGACGACCAATCCATTCTTTGTCAAAATGTTCAAACATGATCTTCACATGGAATTATCAACCCTTTGTTTGAAGAAGATATGGAAGGTTCTAATCTAGTGGAGAATGAGTTTAATAATGATACTTTATCCTACTACTATGAGAGATCAGATCTTTCTTCTCCCGAATGTGATAGTGAATATACTAATCAGCATTTCAATTGTGATCTTGAGGACAAGGTGTTTGATGAGATGGTTATTGAAAATCAACTTGCACCTTGCAATGAATTTTATGATGGACACTCTAATGCGAAGACTAATCTTTTTGCTGATTGTGAAGAACCATTTGAAGATTGTGGATTAGCTTCAATTTCTGATATTGAGGACATGCGTGAGTACAAGTCAGAGTGTTCATTTGAGTATCATTTGGTTATACATAAGGATATACAATTTGAAAGTATGTATGATCCTTTTCCTCAAATTGAGTATGAAGCCTTCATATTCAAAGTTGATGGCATGCATGAGTGATTAAATAAAGGGAAGTTTAAGTTTTAGTCTGATATGTTTGAGCATGCTAATTAGAACTTTCATAATGAGAAAATGTTTGAAGATGAACCTAGTTTTTATATGCATTGTGAAAGTCAAGGTATAGATTCAGTTTTGCTGAGTGCATTGATTCAGAATGATAATTTGATTGGTGAAACTGATAGGATAAGTATTTCTAGTTTACTTAATGAGAATACAGATGAAGATTAGGTATACGACAGAGGTAAATAATTTTGTTGAAGTTTGGTGGCCCGAGGTCATTGTGTGTACATAGTAGTTGTAGTTGTTGTTTGCTTTCAATAAAGTTGTTCAAGAGAAGTTGTCGTGAGTGGTCTACTTCTTCTAGAGATCTAAAATCTTGCCATGCTTGCAAAGGGGCATGCATCCCCAAACAGAGCCACTGTTGGTGCTCAAAATTGCGTTCTCATTTTGAGCATCTATTTGTGATTTTGAGTCAAATCAAGCCCCATAAATGCATATGTACTTGGTTATACTTGTGAGGCCCCTGAGGTGTTTCATGTTTCTAACACCTTCCATTCAGACCGTCCACTTGTTCCATGAGGATAAATTGAGATTTTGAGCCATTTTGTGAAGTCTCGCTTTGAGCTAGTGTCATCTCTGCATTTTCACCTGTGTCAAATAGCGACAAAAGGCCATGTTTGCATCTAAATATCTTGCACCTAGAAATTTTTTGTGATTCACCACATTGGGAGTGTCTAGTGTCCATACCCAAGAACCTATGTTTCAGATTTTAAGTCATTTCAAATTCGTTTGACTAGGTCTTGAATCCCTCAAAGTTAGTCAGTTATTGTTTTCATGCTTTTGCAATTAATTCTGAATTTTGGGAAGCCCTGTTTGATGTGCTATAACTTTTGATCAGTTAAACGACATGCTAAAATTAATTTTGCATTGCATTATAGATGTAAAAGACTTGTTATGTTTCAAGTTTCACCTCATGATGAATTCGTTTGATCAGTTTTCAAACACAATTTCTAAAGTTTTACTAGTGTCAACATTTGAAGATTGATTAGTACCCCTGTTCGTGACATTATAAATCAAGATCCATGATTGGTAAAAAAAAATTGAATTGTACCATTTTGTTTTCCACTAAAAATACTCCAAATGTGTCAGTTTGCAAGTCATGATGAATCTGTATGCACACTTTTCTAGGTTAATTCCATTTGCAAAAATCACTTTTCTTCCATTCTTTCTAGTCAGCAAATCCAAGTAGCTCACTTTGACCACTTACCAAATGTGTTCAGTTATTCATCATGAGCCCAAATTGTAGATTCATACTCAACTTATGACAGAGAATGAACACCCCAGTTTTTGTCTTCCCAAGTGTCCATTTGCCTTGTTTTTGAAGCCAAATCCGAACCCAGTTTATTGCTTTCTGACATGTTTACTTGCAGGTAATTCTGAGAAGGCAACTTTGATAGCGAATATATTTTGACCCAAAATTCTTCATGAGATGAGATTTGATATGGTGCAAGAGTGTAGAGCAAAGAATCAGTGTGCTAGTTTTCAAAGCCCAGTTATTTGTTCGGGTCAATTTTTAAAGCCAGTCAAGCGAACTCATGGCACCAAATTCACAGTTGCAGAAAGAGGTGAAATAAGTTCTAAAATGTTAAAAGATGATGCAAATTGATTGTTTTCTTTTTCCATCAAATTAGTATCATGAAATTAGTGGGCCAGTCATAAGATTCAAGTGTCCGAAAATGAAATTTTTTTAGCCGGACCCACTTTGGGGTCCGACTAATTGCTTCAGACTAATTGGATGTCTCGAGATTCTAAAGGCACCCTAAGTTTTAAAGTGAGAAGGATTTATGAAAGAAACATGGGGATATGAAATCCCATATTTTGAGATATGGAACTTGATGGTGGACGATCTGTAAATACAATCTATTCGAGAAATACAAGTGATCTATAAAATTTGACGCTTATAGGGTATAATTTAGTGGCTAATATTCGTAAATTGGCCAATTTTAGAATTTTTTGGCTAGTAATTTGGCTAATAATTTAAGATTTGATACAACCTAAATCACCATAGTTATATAAAATTCAGTTCTAGAATATTTAAAATCGCTCAATAATTTATTTTATTAAAAAATTTAAACTCATATATTTGCCACAATATTTGTTACATGAATAGATTTGAGTTACCTAAATATAATATATTATTAGAGAAATTAATTTGAACTAACCAATAATTATCATAATTATTAGTTACTTTAGGGATATATCACCAACATTTATTTTTCACTATTGATTTAAAGTATATGTAACGATTCTCATAATATTCCATAAGGTAAAAAAAATGTTCAATTTTGATTTGTAATATTCCATGGTGATTAATGAACTTCCTATTATTATTGAGATTCATCAATATTTTATACCAAAAAAAATTATGATTCAAAAATAATTGCCAATATTAATCATATTTAGAATAAAAAATTGAGAGATTCACCAATAGAAATAATTTTGTTTTTTCAAAATAATGAAAAATTCGCCAATATTTTATATATTTTTTTGGAGGTGGCTTTCTTCAAGTTTACCCTGGATGCTTATCTATAAAACGTGACACTAAGTATAGAGGAAAACTTGTTCAATTAAAGACTAATCTGACTAGTTGAATATCCTATAGGTGATATAGACTTATGTGTTAGAGGCTTCGAATAGATTGTAAATACTATGATCCTTCCTAATTATAAAGATGTTGATTCATTTACAAAATTCGGGTTATCAATGCCAAATGGAAGAACATTCAAATTAAAAGGAGGCCAATATAAGGAGAGATAGTGGCAATGTATGGAACAGAGAAGGAGCCACTGAAGGAATGAAAAGAAACCAATTTGCAAACAAGGTAATCCACTATTGAACAATAAAGGGAACCTACACAATCATAAAGGGAACTCCTACCACATATGAAGGGAAAAATCATGCAAGGGGCAGAGAAGTTGTGGCAAGGATAGGCAGCCATAGTAGGGGAGTGCTCACTGCATAGAACAAGAGGAACTTAGGGACGTTAAAGAGTAGACATAATGTGAAACAGGCGAGTTCAAAGAGACCAAGCTGAGAAAAGCACAAAAGAAATCACATTATAAAGTCGCATCATCGGAAGAAGCTCCACACGCCAGTCATAGCGGATCATGCATTTGAAGGAGTAGAAACTCATTGCAAGGAAAAGACTAAGCACCAAATAACAACAGCCCACACCAAATGTTGTAGCAGTCACACACATGCAATACAAAGGGAGCTCTCAGGCAATAAAAAGGCACCCACACTAGTAAAAGGAGGGAGCTACTTCAAAATGAAGATTCCTAATAAGACATCCACAACTAAAACAAGTAGACAAGAAAAGAAATATCCCACATTGGTGTCGTGGGAAGCCTTTTACCAATTTAAATACTCAAACACATGATGGTCATTGTGTCTTAAAGACACACAACTTTTGGAAGCCGAGTGTGGCAAGGTGGGCCCTCCTCGTGTGTTGACGTGGAAGAAACTTGGTAAGGTGCTTGACCTATAATTTTAAATGAGCATGCAAATTGAGGTTGCCACTAAAAAAATCCAAAATTTGGCTAGTCGCTACCTTGCTAGCGAAGAAATCCTAGGTTTTTTGGCTAGCGACATAGCGAATCATCAAAAAACTTAGAAATTCGGTGAAGGCAAAATGAGCATGTGGGTCCTGCATGTAGTTATAGATGACGAATCAGGTAGGCAGCTGGCAGGATGAGTTAGTGATGATGCAGATGTCTCAAATCCACCAGATTATGCCACGTGGTAGATCAGAGGGTAGTCGCTATGTCGCGATGAGAAAGTTGCTCGAGAAATAACATAGTGACATAGTGACACAATAGAAAGATGACACATGGCAATGACATGGCGGTAAGGTGGACTAGTCTGATGGTGAAATGTGGTGAGGTTTCCTGACATGGCACCCAGTTGGAAGAGATTGATGATGAAGCGACAATGAGCCAATCATGTGATGACACGTGGCAACTCAGAAAAACAGAGTTGACCCGAAATGGAAGATAGGGGCAAAAAATAAAATGTTTTTTTTAAATTTTTGGAATCTTCCCTAAAATCACATGCAGTCAGGTTTTAATTAAAATTGGAGATTATTTGTATAGTCAAACTATAGTAAAAGGATTTTTTTTTGCAATTTTGAATGGAGCCATAGAGCAGAGGCTTGATTTTCAAATAGCCATAACTAAAGCAATTTTTAACCAAAATGGGCACTCCAATATACCATTGGAACCAAAATGAGATGAGCTTTCCGAATATGGGATCAAATTATGAATAGGTCTTCACCAATTTGTGTTATAAGCCATTTTTTGATTCTTAGGGCCTTCTCAGCAGAATGAGTAGATTTGATCATTGAGCATCAGAGTTGGTTATGGGGTAGATTTGAAAACCTTTTAAAGCCTAAATATGGAGAAAATAATCTGGAAAAGGTTACATTGGCTTCTTGAACTCACTTTTCAACTAATTTTTACTTTTACCGTGAATTTACTTTGACATTAGAAATTAGTTATGATGGTGAATCAAATATCTAAGATTCTTTATGCTTTTAAGAGCCAAAATCATGGGGATTTGATAAGCAGTTATAGAGAGAAGGTAGAGAGAGGCATTTTCATATTCTTGGAAAGGAGTTCTGAAGGGACACATTTCATTTTCATAATGAATCCGAGAATTTCTTCCTTTATATTTATGCTTTCTTCTTCTCTTATGTAAGGGTTGGAAATATTGGAAAGTTTCTCTAGTATGAAGATAGTTAGTAGAACTGGCACTAGAATTGATGAATTCTGAAGAGAAGACCTAGGATGTGCTGGTTCCAGACCATGAAGCTTTGCTTTGGTTATGATACCCCCTTCCCATCCCATCAGCTTCTCATTCTCGCCATTTTCTCTCTTCTATGAACGCCATTAGGAAGGTTAATACAGATAGTTCAGATCTATTAGATGTTTTCATGTTTTCATCTCATGCATATGAATGTATAGTTTCAAGGAAATTAATACAAAGAATAGCAGGTTGAGTTTCAGTTGAATCTTGTCTCCTTTATTAGAAATCTTCAATGTTTTATAATCTTTGACAAAGAGCTTAGGTTGTAGTTGCAGTCCTTTAAGGTTGTATGTTATTTCAAATTTGCCTATAACCCAAAGGGTTATGTAAATGCTTAGGGGAAATCAATAGGTTTGTAAGGTTACTGATGGGGATATCATGTAAGAATGAGGTTTAGATTGAGCATAGATGTCTATTTACAAGTTAAATAGATAGATCAGATATCTGAAGATACGAATGTGTCCCAGATATCCGTATGCATTTTTTTGATTCATGGATTTGCACAATGGATTAGGCACTGGTCAGCTATGGGATCATTAGGTCTTATTGCTTCATATTTGAGGTTTTGTTGAATCAACATTATTAATCAAACATGTTTTCCCCCTTTCATGTTGAAGAACCTAAGTGTGATTCCCTCACTCAGCTTATGAACTCCATGGTTTTGCATTTAGCTATTGTAGATTTATTTCATTTCATAAGTCATTAGGAGATATAAGGGCTTTTATCTGCTTTGTCAGATTCATGAATATGTTTTTGCACTGGTACCATATTCATTGAATTTGAGGTCCACCTACCTAGGTTTTGCAAGGCTTGAAATGAAGAAGGGTCATGCCTTATAGTTGGCCTGGTGTATGAAATGATGTGTTGAAGATGGGGGTTAGCTGCCCCTAAATGCGTCATATTCTCATCGGGGTAATTGAAAACCCTCCAGCATTTTCAAACACCAACAGGATCTATTGACTTCTCTTTGAGTCTGTTGGCTAGAATTTTTTTTTCTTCTTCAATCATGGCTTTTTCTTGGATAGCTTTATTCTTTTTTTCAATTACCTCACATAGTAGTATAGCTTGTGATTCTTGTTCTAACTTGAGATTTCTGATTTCCTCAGGTTGTGCTCTATTCCTTTCCATTAGATTTGCAACTGTTGCATCTAATTAATTGGAGTCACCATTTGCAAATAGCTTAGTCATGTCTATATCTTTGTATTGTGTGTCATTCTCTACAACAACAATCTCTTTCCTTCTCTTCAAGGAATTCTTTAGGTCTTCTCTTGTTTGATTCAATTGATGGAGTATGAGATGTATTTCAATCTCCTAGTTCTCAATAGTCTTTCCCAACTTGTAGACTTCCATTTCAAGATCTTTCCTCAAAGTTGAAAAGGTTCTCTTTCAAAAAACAAGGATCTGATACCAATTATTGGAATTACAATAGGAAAGGTAAACTTTTGAGGGGGGTTGACGGGGTGAATTAGTAGTTTAAACTTGGACCCATAAAAATTTCACCACACATCCATCTAATACATTCAATGAGTAAATTGAAATAACATGTAAAGCATATACATCTAAATCATGAAAACATGTAAGCATTCACACACATAACACTAGATATGATTACTTGGAAACCCTCCAAGTGAGAAGGTAAAAATGGGGTGGGGATGACACCCACAAATATTTACTACTACAATAATAAAATGTATCCAATGAAGGTTACAATGTTTTGACTATAAAATATGATCTACCCTGTGAAAGGTATGCCTTGCTAAAGGCTTACAAAGACTATTAGGTCTCACCTTGTTAGAGGATTTCAACACCCTATTAGAAGTGTGCCTTGTTAGAAAACTTCAACTTACAAATTAGTAAGCACCCTATTAAAGGATATCATCTGGTTTGTTAGGATTAGTCTGTTAAGAGATTTGACTAAAATTACTTATTAAAATGTCTCAACATAGATCATGCGGTTAGTACTTTCTTGCCTGATAACAAATCACCTCTAAACAATGTCTTCTTGATCCTTCTCGATTAAATGTCTCAATGCTATATCCTTTACTATATCCTCTACTCTTCTCTAACTAATTCTACAATTCACTCTTTCTTCATGACTTCTAAGTCACCATGAATATTCTACATGCAAACTATCTTCTTTTCTCCTTCAATTCTCATTCATCCATCCATAAAGATTTTAGGGCTTTGTCCTCCTTAAGAAGACTTTTTTGTCTTAGGTTTAGGTATGAATCTATGGCTGAGATTCATCTACTTTTCCACTTAATCCTTCCCATTTTCTAATTGGTTGCATGTAATTGCATAGGGAATCCAAATAGAGATTTGTTCTTATCTCCAAAATATTGAAATACAATCTTAAGTTGGCTTAAAATGGTTTACATAGTTGTTCATGCCATTACAAAAAAATATGTCAAAACTATCTTACTTGGTGTTTGAAGTATATGATGCTTAGCACACACTATTCTTTATACTATGACTCAAAACCTACATTACTTAGCATCCACTGCTTACTTGGCTCCTGAATCAATTGGCTTGGTCTATTTGCTAGGCACTTGAGTGACTTGGTACATGAGTGGCTCAAAACTCATTGTGACTCAGCATGGTCTAATATTTACATGTTGTGCTTAGCATGTATTACTAGTTTAGTATGAACTAAGTAAATGGCTTAAGTGTGTTGACACTCACTTGTCAAAATCAATCCGAAATCAACACATTCATTAAAATTCATCAACACTTTCATCATCAAACAATTTTTTTAACATTCATTTCTTCTTTTGTTTTTTCTTTTGTTGAAGATAAAAGCTAACGGTCACATCGTGGCTATCTTTGGCATTCTCCTATGACTCTTATGGTTTTGATCTTATGACATGAGGCTTCCTCTTCTTTTTTTGGGAAGGCAATAAGAAATAAATGGGTTTAATTCTAAATTTTTTTTCTAATGTTATAAGTATTTCATTAATCTAAAGAACATAATAGGGATTTTCCTTTACTTGATAGTGCCACATCATATACTCTCACATTTTATTTAGCCCCAACCTCAACCTGCTCAACACTGACATTACGCTCCACATACTAAAAAATTATCACATAAAAGTTACACCAATTAAAATTTAAGATGTTAAACTTGATTAATAATTACATGATTAATTTTCAATAGAAATTGAATATGTACCTATATCATTGTGTTGCACATAAAGGTCTTTGTCATGTGTAGGATCTGTGCCTTCATGATCATGAGTAAGATCTATGTCGAGAGTAGTAGGTTGCAGTGAAATGTCATGCATGCATTGTTATCATTGTTCAAAATTAACATCAAATAGATTATTTCTCATGAAGTTATCAAGTACTATTATTATTCATTAGGCTTATTTACCTATGTGTGATCTAGTGCCCTAGTATCTTCTACATCTATTTGGCCACTTGAATCCATGTGGTGGTGGGAAACCACATCTTTATAGCCTTTCTTGAAGCCAATTTGTTTGTCCTTTTTTGTGGGTGCTACATTGAATTCAATGTCCTACATTTTTTGCATAATATCATCAATATAGAATGTATTTCTTATTTTTAATTATATATATATATAATCGATATCAAATTTCATTTATTGCTACTTACAAGGCATGATTGAACTTTCATATATCCACTAGAGCCAAGATGGTGTTGACCAACCTTCTCTTTCCTAGCTTTTGTCGCCTTTGATGTGTCTTGAAACCTGTATATGTAAACTTTGAAATATGTTAGATTCAATCAAATTCAAATGGATAAAATTTAATTTGAAAGATATGTATAACAGATACCATATGTATTTACCCATAAGAAAGTAGTTGTAAGTTTATTGATATCTTAGAACATCATAGAGAAAAACAACCGTACAACCACATGATGGACATACATAGTGTGGAAGTATATTTTAATATATTTTTTGGATGTAATTTTGACCATTAAAGAAAAACATAAGGCACATTTACATGAGAATTTAAAATATCAATAACTTTTACCCTTTTTATGTGTATGCCCCTTATTGAGCTACTTTTGTAAACATGCACATTTTGTATTTTTGTAACATCACAATTTTTTTAAACTAAATTGCTAGTATTTCTTTTTATGCCCAAAGGAGAAAATTCTATGGTGAAAACTTATTGTAGAAAATGGGGATCTCTCAGACATATTCTCAATATCTCTAGAAGGATATGCGTACACAAAACTTTCCTAAACTTTTTGAATGGTGAGATTTCATGTTTGGATGACAAATTGGACATGCAAATTTTCCCTTTGCGTGAAGACCTAAAAAATCATGTATGATTGGATGACATGTGTACTATAAGATTCATATTTACAACTATCACATACAACAAAAAATATGCATTAATAATTTTACACACCACAAAAATGTGTTAGTCCAAGGGCATCATGTATTGTCTATACAAGCATTGCACAGAATTGAAATTGCCTTTTACCAATTGGTCTAGAGATGTCATACATAGTGACCCCATTCTATAACTCCAAAAACTTGTCAATCAAGGGCTCAATATATACATTCATATCTTTCACTTGGTACTTACCTAGTTGAATGAACATAAACAAAACATCATTATTACAGCCATTTTGATAAAATGTTTATAAATTAATTTAGATGACTATTAAGTGGAAAAATACTTGGTACACTCATTGCAAACATTATGTGTTCCCTCTTTATAGACATCCAAGGAGGAATTTTATTGTTAATAACAAAAATAGGCTAGACTGAGTAAACATATCTCATCTCTCCAAATGGATTGACATCGTTTGTTGCCAATGAAAGCTTCAAATTATAAGGTTCTTCTTTAAATATTAACCACCTATCTTCTATGTCCTTAAATGTAGAACCATCTAAAGGCATTCACATAATGTCATCTTGACTTCTATTGTGTGCCTGGTAATCCATAAATTGTGCCAAGCTAGTACACCTGAATAATCCTTATAGATGTGGAATAATGGGAATGTACCAAAGAACCTTGCGAGACACCTCTTTAATAATTTGATTTGATTAATATCTACTAATGTGACAATCAGGGCATTCTGTTGTAAATTCAAGTTGTTTATGTTATATAATATGATCATTGAAACATGCATGTATTATTTGATATTCCATTCCAATATCTTTCATAATGGTTGATAATTCTCAATCAAATTGAGGTAGAATGTTTGATGGTGGTAACAAACACTTACTTATCACCCTATAGAAAAGTATTGTTATTAATATAAAGAAAATTAATGAAATACTAACATAGAAGATGACAAAAATGACACTATACCTTATCATACGTGAGATTGCTACATTGGATATACCATTCATAACCTTGAACTTTACCAACAACAATACAATAGAGAGAAGTGTTGTTTATGAGCCTTGGTACAAGGACTCGTATGATTTTTCAATTATAGGTATATCAAGGTTCTCTTCATCATCATAATTAGATGTACAACTATCATTGTCTGCATCATCTTCATCAATTGCATCAGTTGCGCTAGTAAAATCTTCTTCAATCCTATTCTCTAGCACATTATCAGTTGCACCAATACCAACATCTTCAATTGTGTCATTTTCCTTAGGATCATCTTCTTCTAGGGGAGCATTACCTTTTTCTTCAATATTCACACCTCCGTGTTCCACCAATTTGTAATTTACATTCACTAAAGGACGAAAATCCTTTTCCCCTTCAATGTGATCATGTTGCCTACAATGTCTCTGAGTTGTTGTGATTAGAATTATTTGATTCTTTAAACCCTTGTATTTTTTGCAAGGACAATAATATTTTCCATCACTCTTTCTTTTGAATTGAGACCACAATCTATCAATTTTTACCTTATTTTGTTCTGGGTTCATATTGTTAGGCATGGACTTTCTTCACAAGCAAATATTTAGGTTACAAAATTATATCAAATATAACATTACAAGAATTAGTAGTATCTTGTATATAATTGATAATAATAAAATAATAAAATATTACTATCTCTTATATAAAGACGGTATCTAAAAAAATTAAATGAATTATACAATATAAATATTGGCATTGATCAAGAAATATTGGGGGTGGGATAAACTTGACTTTCTCACATGCATGGCATACAACCAAGGTCTTCCCAAAAAAAGGTAATTTTGTCACTTAGGTTTGCACCCTTGTCCAAAGCCTATGCATGAGGACAACCTAGTGAAACATGGAAACAACCTCCCAAGCTGTGGAACTTGAACTATGATATTGAGTCTCTAGAGAAGGCTGACTTCCTCTTACTATCAAGATGCACCTAACTACTCTTGGAGAGGAAAAGGGAGAAGGAGAGCATGAAAGAAAATCTACCTAATCTAATCTAAAGAGGCGATGCACCAAAATAGAGTGTTCAGACCAAACTCTGCCCATATATGCACTATTGAACTAGAATGAAATTAAGGATATATACATTCAGACTTGCTTTAATCTAATAATCACATGCAGATCAGAAGACCAAGATGAATGACACAAGGAAAGAGAGATTCTCTTATATTATCATTCATAGGCCAAGGAGATATAGTCATGCAAATCATAGATCTCTACAAAACACCAGTTAGAGGAAAAGAGTCCTTGCACTTTCATACCAATGGCTGAAGGAGATAAGACAGAAAATGATGTAGTTCAGAGGCACAGGGAATTTTACACTAAAATTGCAAAGCAACAACAGAGAAAGGTCAACCCTATAGAATTCATAAAATTTTTCCTTTATAGTGCAGACATAACTGAGATGTCTTCTAACTATAGTTACTTCACAACTACCTGCCATTAAGTCCTGCAAGGAACAATCATGGAGAAAATCTGATCTAGATACATATCCAAATGCAATGATATCTGATCTTGGTTGGAACGGGGCCCCGAGAAGATGGAAACATCACCATAACTATGCTCTAATCAGGTAGATAGATAGATCAGGGTGGTAGAGTGTTCTTCTTTGTTTCGCATTTACTCCAGGGTGGTTGAAATCGATCATGAAGATCAGATTCATGCAAAACCCTTGATTTCCCCTGTCTCTGTCTCATGAATCAGCAAGGTTGACAAATCCACCTATCTTGGCATAGGGATGAGCCACGTGGACCAATATTCTTTTATCTTTTTTCCATCTTGCAAAGTCTCCCCAAGTTGACCATGTCTTTTAACCAACCACGCCAGCTCAACCCTGGTTGTGGTGATCTTGCTAAAACCTTGACCGTGGCAATTATGCTAACCGCTATCATTAACTGTCAATGTTTCTTGAGCCACTGGGACACATGTCATCGAGGCACTATGTCACTATGCGTATCCTTTGAACACTTTCCCATGGTGAGATAGAACCCACTATCTATATCCTTAGATCTGACGATCGTGAAGACTCACCATATTATCGTGCTATGCCCTTAAAACTTCTAGGCCCATGAAATAGCTTACAACACCTGGCATCCAACTTGGCCTGAACTAGTACCATCCCTACAATTTCATAACACATGGCCCCACCCTACTACGTGTCGCTGAGGTGCTATGTCGCTTTGGCTAATATTCTCGCAACTTTCCATAGTGATATAGCACCCACCCTTGATCTCCACGAGATCAACAATCATGGAAAATCCTCATAATACTGCTCTTGCCTCCATAAAGCTTCTGGTCTATGAATCCACTTGGCAACCACCTAGCACAACTTGGCATCCTCATCTTGGCAAGATCTAGCCCCACTGATCTAGGTGGCACAATGGTGCTATGTCTCTATGGGTAACATCCTCACAGCTTTTCATAGTGAGATAGCGCCTATCGTGGATTTTCTTTAGATCTACGGTGATCAACAAAATTGTACAACTGCACACCGAGTTGGCTGAATGGACCAATGAAAAACCACCATTGTACTATGACCCACCTAACAACTACCACTGAGGACGAGCCATAATATCACTTTGGAGAAAGGTGAGCCCATTACGTCATCTGTGCCATGCATCATTGATGCACTATGTTGCTATGGATAATGTCCTCGCAGCTTCCCATAGAAAGATAGCACCAGCCGTTGATTTTTTGAGATTTGGTGGCGAGCAAGATGGATTTGACCTATCAATATACTGACCAATAGAAATTGGCCACATGCCAACCTCTCTAACAAATCTCGTTTGTGGCCCACCAAGTGAAGCAGGACCCACATTCCACACAGTCATACCTTAGCCAATGAAAAGATTGATCAACTTCCAATGTGTACCAAATTTCATCATTGATATCTGACGAGGCATACATGGGACCCATCTTGTCATTGTAGTATGATTTTTTGTCTGGGCGCTATGTCGCTAACGACGAGGAACACCAATTTTTTGATAGCACCATAGCGCCCACCATTGATCTATCAAAACTCAGCATTGAAGAAATAGCAAGGAAAGGGAGGACCCACCTGACATGTGGCAAGAAGGTGCTATGTCACTATGGCAAAATAATGTGCAACTTTCCATAGTGACATAGTGCCAACTGTTGATCTAGATTGATCCAATGATGAGAAACTCGCAGGCCCGCAGAAATAAATCATAAGGTCTGATCATTTAATTTTTTTGATATTCTTGGGGATGTTTAAAATAATATTAAACCAGGAAATGACAGTTGGGTGGATAGTATTTAAAATTCAAATATTTGGCAGGGGGCACAATATGTAACATTTCTAGCGACTCACAGGGGATGCTAGCCCGCTATGCATAAGACCAATGGCTCAAAGCATCCATTGGGCTATAGAGTCAAAAAGATGTGATTCCTGTACATTGTGAAACCCTAACCCCACCTCTAAGAGGAAAACCCTGAAACCCTTATCTCTGCAACTAGAACTGGAGACCAAAAACCTCCTTCCTGCAACCTTCAAAATTTAAAAACTTGTTGTCTCGCAAAGACAATCCTGTTCTTGTACACTTCTTGGAAAAGTAGGGAACAAACTGGAAATGAAACTAAGCTAACTATGTACATGGAATCTTAAACCCTCAGAAACATGGCTTGAGATAAATCCCATTAATTGGGATGGGCAAAATTTCACCACTAGGCCTGCTTAACTGAAAATCATTGGCCTACTTGCAACTGACAATCAGATAGGGACCACTCCATAATGAATCGAACTTTGAGTGTCTTCCTAGTTTTTCCCTATCTGCATCTCATTTCAAAAAAAAATCTCCCTCCCTAAAGATTCTGGCCCTAGCCTTCTTGTCAAAACTCTTTTTTACTTGCTGCTGGTGTGTCTCTAGGATTTGCATGGCTTTACTTCTCTTCTCTTCTAGCTCCATCAGCTCTGTCATCCTTACTGTCATGGCATAATCTTCAATCAACTCCAGCTGATGAGCTAGCTCTAGGGATGGGAACTCTAATGAAATTGGAAGCCTTGCTTCTCTGAAATAGACTAGCACAAATGGTGAATTCCCTATTGACATTTTAGGCATTATTCTATCAGCCCATAGTGTTGTCCTCAGTTTCTTATGCCAACACCTCTGGTTATCTTCTATTGTCCTTTTCATGATCCTGATCAGGTTCTTGTTGGATGACTCAACCAGGCCATTACCTTAAGGATAGTAATTTGAGGATGTGCTCAAATAGATAATATGATCCACTACCCATGCAGAAATTTGAGCTCCAACAAAAGACTTTGCGTTATCTGAAATAATGGTTGAAGGGGCACCAAACTTGGTCACAATTCCATCAAGGAACTCAACAATTGAAGATTTAGCGGCATCCTTCAATGCAACTTCCTCTATCGATCTGGTGAAGTAATCTGTAGCAGCTAGAATCCACTTGTGACTAGAACTAGAGGAAAGATTGATATGACCTATGTAATCCAATCCCCATTGAGAAAAAGGCTGGTCCACCTAAATGGGATGAAGGGGAAGAGCTGCAAGTCTTTTTTTGCCAGAGAAGAAGGCACATTTTTCACACTTCCTCACATACTTATGAAAATCATGAAACAAAGATGGCCAATAATAACTAGCCCTCATGATCTTCATTGTAGTTGTCCTTGCTGAGAAGTGGCCACCATCAAGACCATCATGAAGTTCTTTGATCATTCTTTCAGCCTAGTCTATATCAAGGCATCTCAATAGGGCCCCATTAAAATCTTTTCTGAAAAGGATACCATCAACTATGACATAAGGAATTGACTGTAATGTATACTATCTCCTTTTAGCTCTATCTAATCCTTGAGGGTATCCATTGCATAGTAAGAAATTCTTCATATCATCCATCCAGTTTCTTGAGTCGTTATTTCTTACCTCTTGTTGCTCTGTCAGTATCATAGTAGCTTCCTCATCAGGTTCTTGAGATGATAACATCTATTTACACAACCCCCTCCCTCTTACCAGCTTGGTAATCTAAATGTCAATATCATATTCCATCACTTTAGTAATCCAGCCAGCTCTTTTCCCACTAATGTCTTTTCTCAAAAGGAAATCCTTGACACTGGCATGGGGTACTAACAAATGAATTTTATTATGAGACAAGAGGTGTCTAAATTTTTTTAAAGCTTTGATGATTGCAAGGGCTTGCTTCTCTACATAGTTGTACTTATCTTCATACTCCTTAAGCCCTTCACTAAAGAAAGCTATGGGCTACTCATCACCTTTATCATTTCTTTGAGTCAAGATAGCAAAAATGCTTGACTCACCACCTAGGGTATAAAGGATGAAATATTTCTCAAAATTTGGATTCATGAGAGTAGGGGCTGAGGCTATGGTTATCTTGATCTCTTCAAAACTTTCCTTCCCTTCCTTGGTCCATATGAAGACCATACCTTTCTTGAGCATAGTTGTAAGAGGTTTCACCATGATAGCAAGATTAGGGATAAATCTTCTCACAAAATTTATCCTACCTAGAAAAATTTGCAGCCCTTTCTTGTGTTTAGGAAGGGGAAGGGCAAGTATTGCTTTTGTTCTATCTAGATCAATGGTTAAGCCATCCTCAGATATAATATGTCCTAATAATTTTCCTTGGTTAGTAGCAAAGACACACTTGCTTGGGTTGAGGGAAACCCCAAACTCTCTCCATCTTAGGAATACCTATCTTAGATGATCAAAATTATCTTCTACATCCTTTGAATAAACAGTGATATCATCAAGGTAAACTAAGACAAACTTGTCAATCAATCTTTTGAAGGCCATCTCCATTGCCTTCTAGAATGTAGCACCTACATTGGCTAGTCCAAATGGCATTTTACAATAAGTAGAGGTACCCCATTTAGTGGTAAATGTAGTCTTGTACCTATCAGAATATTTAACCAGCACTTGATTGTAGCCAAAAAATCCATCAAGAAAAGAAAATCTCTTTAAACCACTAACCTTGGACAAAATTTTCTCCATAGAAGGGAGAGGATGGTGATCTTTAAGGGAAGTTTGGTTAAGGTCCCTAAAGTCCACACACAATCTAATTTCTCCATTCTTCTTCCTAACAGAGACAAGGTTTGCTACCCATGATGAGTGTTTGATGGGAAAAATTATGTGGGCCTCAATCAATTTGGATAGCTCCTTTCTCATTAAGAGTTCAATCTTAGGATTCACTAGCCTCTGTTTTTGTCTTACTAGTTTTACATCATTAATTAAATCTATGGTATGCTGAAATAACCTCGGGTCAAAGCCCTTTAAGACATCATATGTCCAAGAAAATACATCATTAAATTCTTGACATAGATGAATAAAACTCTCTTGCTCAATTTCAGAACATACCTTACCCATGTTCAAGGACTTTCCATCAGCAACCATGACTGGAGCATAGTCACCTTCATTAGAAGCTAGGTTCATGGCCCTGCCACTTGCTTGATCATCAAGATTGAAAACAATCTCTAGAGTAATGAGACCTTTAGGCATCTTGTTGGAGTTGAGGTTAATGATTTGATCACCATACTGATCCTGCAACCTTGACTGATTTCTCTCTAAAAATTCTACCTCATTTTGCAAGAAGCTCACAATTTTCTCATCAAATTCAAACACTTGCCAATGGATGTTGTTATTAGGGATGGCAGGCCTTACTACCACTTTGATTTGTTGCTTCTTCTCCTCCTCAAGATTCCCTAGCACATCATATGATGCACCTATTGCTACAAGTCTATCAGCATGCCTGTTTTCTTTTCTAGGGATGCTTTGGATATTAAATGCATTAAAACCATCAAGAAAATCCCATACCCTATTTTTATAAGACTTGAGCAAACCATTCTTGGTGGTATTATGATTTCTCAGTTGATTAACCACCAACTCACTATCTCCATACACCCTTAAGGCTTGAATTCCTCTTTTTTGAGCAAGTAGGAGGCCTTGAATCAAGGATTCATACTCGGCTACATTATTAGTGCAACTGAATTGGATCTTAAAGGAAAAGTAGTACCTTACTTGTGTAGGAGAAATTAACATCACACCAGCCCCTGATCTATTTTTATTCCTTGATCCATCAAAGTACATACTACATATCCCACTCATATCTTCTTTAGTACCCACAAGATTGGGAACTATAGCATCTTTCTCCAATATATAGTATGTAATGAGACCTATCTCAAGAGCTTCTAATGTAGAATCAAATTGATATGCATTAGCCTACTCATCTAAGAAAAAATTAGGTATCTCTGCTAGGGGAGTGGTGGGCTCATTCACTATGTCATTCTCATCCATCTCTAGAATAGGACAATTCATGTTGATGGGGTTGGGCGTGTAAGATTCAGTATGATGAAGCACTTGAGGATCTACTCTAATTGAAGCATTGGCTCCATATCTCATCTTAAAATAAATATATGACCAATCAGAAGATATGAAACCACCTATTTGGGCAGTGAAGTCTCTTGACAGACAGATGGAAAAATATGGCTTGACTTTAGCAACAGAGATATCTTGGTTTACAGTACAACCAGGGCATGCATGTAAGGCCATCTCCACATTCCTAAGGATACCTATAGTCTTGATAGTACTACCATCCAACTATAATACATCCCTAACAATGGGCTCATATTTCATTCCCAAAGCATCAGCAACACACCTAGGCATCACTAAACTGCTAGCCCCTGAATCAATCATGCAATTATGGACTAGTTTGCCCCCTATAATTAGAGAAACATAGAATGGATGAGGTCTAATCTTTTTACTTGTTTCTACCTCCATTGATGGTTGTACCAGGCTTGTGGCACTTTCCATATTAGGTGGCTGATCCTTTGGTTCAATTCTTTCCAATTCTTGCTACAGCAACCTCTTTTGCATGGGTATAGTAGCAATAGCATCCCACATGGATATATTCACATTTGTCTTCTTCATTTTCTCTACCACACTAAATGGTATAGAAGGTCTCTTGGTAGAAGCTTTGGGAGCTACAATTGTATGAGGTTGAGCTAGAATAACCTGAGGATCACTTGCATCCTTTCTACCATGATTTTGCCTTTGCTGCTGAAAGGTACTTGATTGATTATTTGTTGCTTTCTCATGGGATATTGCATTTGAAGTTGAGGCCTACTTGGGAGGAGGAATAGCATCTTCCATAGCTCTTCTTTTGCTTCTAGTGTTATGAGCAATGGAATCTTGGTTTACATTACAATGCTCCTCCATCTGATGATTCATAAAAGAACAATCACCCTGCCTTTGCATATCTGAGGCATCTTTAAATTGGTCCTCTTTGTATGATTGTTTTGCTGCCAGTTCTTGGACTATCAAAACCATAAAAGATTCAGCCTTTTGACACATACAATAGGCATAGGAGTAGTTATAAGAGGGACACAAATCTTGATCTTGAGCCATATTGTTTTGAGGGACTATGGCCCTACTTTGGTTTACATTTGAGGTTGAAGCATGGCCACCTTTCCTACTCTGATCAAAAGAATTGTTCCAATGATTAGGATTTGGAGGCCTACCACTACTTGGAGTTTGATATTGCAATTGGTGAGGCTTACTACCTTGAGCTTGTTGTCTTTCTAAAGTCACCACCTTGTTGCTTACTTTCTGCATCATAGAGAAGTTATCCTTTAGCCTCTTTCCTTGATCTTCTAACTTCTTCCCTTGATCTTGAAATATTTTATCAAGGTTCTTCTCTCTTTTTCCCATGTTCTACATTAGAGATTTCATCATCTCCTTGATTTCATCTATCCCATTTGAGGATGTGGAAGCTTGAGGGACTGGGACAAGGGATTGTGATGTAGAAGTTGTGGGAAGAGGATCCATTGCTGGTTGATGATTTGGAACATTAGGGAAGAAAGGAATAAGAGGCCTTGGAGCTAGCTTACCTCCTTGTATCAATATATTTTCTACCCTTATTGCTATGTCATAAGCATTAGGCAAGGTATCTCCTCCCATAGTTTGGATTGTAGCGGCAATATCACTGTTAAAAGCTCTAAGGTAATGCAAGAAGGCATTACCAAGGGTAGGCTTCACTGAAGTAGGTATTCTATCCCATGTCTTTTGAAATATATAATTAAAATTAGTCATACATTCAATGGGGGCTCCTTTTATAGTAGTCAACTACTCTAAAAGTGACAAATAGTCACTTTTATCTTTAAAATGTTTGCACAATCTTGCTCCTAATCCATCCCAATCTGTTATAGAACCATGAGTTAACCTCTATACCATTGTAGTGATTTTCCTTTCAAGGATGAGGCTAGGAGCCTAACTACAACATCATCCTCTATAATACCATGGATATTGCAGACATTTGCAACCTCTTGAATGTGTTCTGAGGGAGAGATAGAAGTTTTACTAGTAAACTCTGGTATACTTTTGAGGGAAACTACTAGTATGTCATGTCTTTGGGCTAATAAGAGAGGGCTCCCAACATTAAAGGTGGAAAAATTATGAGCTCTAGGCAATGCCATATAGACAAGTGATCTATTGATATGTATTGATGGAAGTCTAGGCTAAGATCTAATAGTAGGAGGAGTAGAGATAGATCTTGTAGGTGTATTTATTACTATTGCACTCCTAACTGGTGATAAAGATATTCTAGTCCTTCTTCTAGCATTTGAAAATGAAAGCTCTTGATACTAAAAACTTACCTCTAGAAGATGCCCTTGTTTCAGATTTGGGCATGAATCACTGTAACTTTGGTCTGGAACCAGATATGTATTTGAAGCTCAGAGTCACCAAGTAATTGAAGAATGAGCCTCTTGAAGGCTTAAACATCGAAGCCAATACTATCTCCTCAGTATTGATCTTGAAATCATCCCTTTTGACACTAGTAGGCTTGAAATCTTTTGAAAAGATGGGTCCCACCAAGAAGGCCAAAAACTATTGTCACTTAGGTTTGCACCCTTGTCCAAAGCCTATGCATGAGGAAAACCTAGTGAAACATGGAAACAACCTCCAAGCTGTGGGACTTGAACTATGAGGTTGAGTCTCCGAAGTAGGCTAGCTTCCTCTTACTATCAGGATGCACCTAACCACTCTTGGAGAGGAAAAGGGAGAAGGAGAGCATGAAAGCAAATCTACCTAATCTAATCTAAAGAGGTGATGCACTGAAATAGAGTGTCCAGACCAAACTCTGCCCATATATGCACTATTGAACTAGAATGAAACTAAGGATATACACATTCAGACTTGCTTTAATCTAATAATCACATGTAGATTAGAAGACCAAGATGAATGACACAAGGAAAGAGAGATTCACTTATATTATCATTCATAGGCGAAGGAGATACATTCATGCAAATCATAGATCTCTACAAAACACTAGTAAGAGGCAAAGAGTCCTTGCACTTTCATACCAATGGCTGAAGGAGATAAGATAGAAAATCATGTAGTTTAGAGGCACATGGAATTTTACACTAAAATTATAGAGCAATAGCAGAGAACAACAGAGAAAGGTCGACCCTACATAATTCATAAAATTTTGCCTTTATAGTGCAGACATAACTGAGATGTCTTCTAACTATAATTACTTCACAACTACCTGCCATTAAGTCCTGCAAGGAACAATCATGGAGAAAATCTAATTTGGATATGGATCCAGATGCGATGATATCTGATCTTGGTTGGAACAGGGCCCCAAGAAGATGGAAACGACACCATAACTATGCTCTGACTAGGTAGATAGATAGATCGGGGTGGTAGAGTGTTCTTCTTTATTTCACATTTACTCTAGGGTGGTTGAAATTAATCATGAAGATCAAATTCATGCAAAACCCTTGAAATCCCTTGTCTCTGTCTCATGAATCAGCAAGGTTGGAAAATCCACCTATCTTGGCACTGGGATGAGCCATGTAGACCAACAGTCTTTTATCTTTTCACCACCCTAAAAAGTCTCCCCGAGTTGACCATGTCTTTTAACTAATTATGCCAGCTCAAACCTGACTACGGTGGTCTTGCTAAAACCCTAACCGTGGCAATTTTTCTAACCGCCGTCATTAACTGTCAATGTTGCTTGAGCCACTGAGACATGTGTCACTATGCATATCCCCTAAGCATTTTCTCATTGCGAGATAGCACCCACCGTCGATATCCTTAGATCTAACGATTGTAAAGACTTGCCATATTACCGCGCTTTGCCCTTAAAACTTTTTGGCCCACGAAATAGCTTAGCACACCTGGCATCCGACTCAACCTGAACTGGTACCATCCCTATAGTTTCATAACACTCGGCCCCACCTTGCTACGTGTCACTGAGGCGCTATGTCGCTATGGGTAATATTCTCACATCTTTCCATAGCGAGATAGCACCCACCCTTGATCTCCATGAGATCAACGATCATGAAAGATCCTCATATACTGTGCTTGCCTCCATAAAGCTTATGGTCTATGAATCCACTTAGCAACCACCTGGCACAACCTAGCGTCCTCATCTTGGCAAGATTTAGCCGCACTAATCCACATGGCACAATGGTGCTATGTCACTATGCATAACATCCTTGCAGCTTTCCATAGCGAGATAGCACCTGCCATGGATTTTCTTTAGATCTACAGTGATCAAAAAAATTGTACAAATGCACACTAAGTTGGCTGAATGGACCAATGAAAAACCACCATTGTACTGTGACCCACCTAACAACTACCACTGAGGATGAGCCATAATATCACTTTGGAGAAAGGCAGACCCATTACGTCATTTGTGCGATGTGTTGCTGAGGCGCTATGTCTCTATGGATAATGTCCTCGTAGCTTCCCATAGTGAGATAGCGCCCATTGTTGATTTTTCAAGATTTGGTGGTGAGCAAGATGGATCTGACCTATCAGTATATTGACCAATAGAAACTGGCCACATGCCAACCTATTTGAAAAATCTCATTTGCGGCCTACCAAGTGAAGTTGGACCCACATTCCATGCAGTCATACCTTATCCAATGAAAATATTGATCAACTACCAACGTGTGCCAAATTTCATCATTGATATCCAACAGGGCATACCTGGGAGCCATCTTGTCACTGCAGTATCATTTTCTGTTTGGGCACTATGTCGCTAATGGCGAGGAATACTAATTTTTTGATAGTGCCATAGCGCCCACCATTGATCTATCAAAATGTGGTGCCAGAGAAATAGCAAGGAAAGGGAGGACCCACCTGACATATGGCGAGAAGGCACTATGTCACTATGGAAAATAATGTGCAACTTTCCATAGCGACATAGCGCCAACCATTGATCTAGATTGATCCAACAATGAGGAATTTGCAGGCCCGTAGAAATAAATCATAAGGTCTGATCATTTAATTTTTTTGATATTCTTGGGGATGTTTAAAATAATATTAAATCGAGAAGTTACCATTGGGCAGGCATTATTTAAAATTCAAATATTTTGTCAGGGGGCACAATATGTAACAGGTAACAATTAAGAGATCCAAACATCACATAAATAGGAGTATCTATAATAACTAGACATACTTTAATATGTAAGATAATGATTCCTATTTATTTATTAGAAACATTATCAAAGTCCTATATAGGAATGTTATTAGGTTTAATGGTTGAAATATTAGCTTTGGTCTCTTTCAGTGTGTTCATAGTAAAAACATTTAACCTAGAACCATTATCAATTAAGGTCCTATGAATGTGATTACCATTAATAAGGATTATTAACATAAGGGAATTAAATTGATCTTTAAATTATTTAGGAGGTAAATAATCTTGACTAAACATTATTTTAGGTGGGATAGGAGTAGCCTTCATGCTTTAGAAAAATGAATGTATCTTATCTGTATTGGTAGGCAGAGTTGGAAGAGTAGTTAAAGATCTTTGCAAGGCTTCATGATATGTAGGAGAAGTTTGAAGTTTCCAAAGGGAAATCTATTAGTCTCAGATTGGTTTTGACAAGTGAGTGTCCACACACTTTAGTCGTTTACTTAGTTCATCCTGAATAAGTAGTACATGCCAAACACAACATGTATATAATAGAGCACGCCAAGTCCACAATGAGTGTCAAGCCATCTGCTGAGTCACTCAAGTGTTGAGTAGGAAATATATGCTAAGTAATTCAGTAGTTGAGTAAGTAGTTCATGTCGAGTCAGATTATAGAGAACAGTTAATGTCGAACATCAAAGAATTTAGATGTTGAGTAAGACAATTTTTTTATAATTGTTTGTAATGGCACAAACAACTATGTAAACCATTTTTGAGTTGACTTGAAGATTGAATTATGATATTTGGAAATAAGGACAAGTCTTAATTTGAATTCCCAATGCATTACATGTAGCCAATCAAGAAAAGGAAGGTTTAAGCAACAAAATGGATGAATCATAGCTTTTGATTCATACCTAACCCTAAGTCACCTAAGTGTTCTTAAGGAGGAAAAACCCTAAACTATCTATGATGTGAAGAAGGTGTATGAAGTTGTGAATAGAGAAGCTTGCATGCACAAAATAGAGCATTTATGGTGGCCAAGGAGTTATGATCTGAGACTAAATTGCAAAATTAATTAGAGGATAATAGAGGAAAGGAAATTATACAACAAAGAGACATCTAATCAAGAATGATCAAGAATACATTAGTTTAGAGGTGATCTATCATCAGGCAATCAAGTGCCAATCACAGGATCATTGATGAGTTATTCTAGCAGGTGAATCAATTAAATTTCTTAATAGAGTAGTCCTAATAGGCTATATTGAAATCCTTTAATAGGGTACTTAATTGTGATTTGAATTCCTTTAACAAGGCACACTTCTAACAGGGTGTCAAAATCTTTTAGCAGGGTGAGACCTAACAATCTTTATAAGCCTTTAATAGGGAAAACCTTTCATAGGGTAGATCATGTATCATGATCAAACATTGTAACCTTCATTGGATGCACTTTATTACTATAGTAGCAAAGATTTGTGGGTATCATCCCCACCCTAGTTTTACCTTCTCATTGGAGGGTTTTTGGGTAATCATATTTGGTGTCATATGTGTTTACTTGTTTACATGTTTTAGATGTACATGATTTACATGATATTTTAGTTTACTTAGTGAATGTATGAGATGGATGTGTGGTGAAAGTTTTATGGGTAGAAGTTTAAACTATTGATTCACCCCCCAGAATTTTACCTTTCCTATTATAATTCAAACAATTGGTATTAGAGCCTAGTTCTCTATAAGAGAAGCTTTGCAACTTCAAGGAAAGATCTTGAAAATGGAAGTCTACAAGTTAGGAAAGATCATTGAGAATGAGGGAATTGAAATACAACTCATTCTACATCAACTGGATGAAGCAAGAGAAGAACTAAAGAAATCTTTGAAGAGAAGGAAGGAAATTGCTATTGAGGAGAACAACACACAATACAGAGAGATAAACACTACTAAGCTATTTTCTAATGGAGACTCCAATGAATTTGATGCAGAAAATGTAGATCTAATGGAAAAGAATAGAGCCCAAGCTAAAGAAATCATAAATCTCAAGCTAGAGCAAGAATCACAAGCCATAATGCTATGTGAGGTGATTTAACAGAAAAAGAAATATATGGAAGACAAAGCCATGATTGAAGATGAGAAAAGAGTTTTGACAAATAGATTGGAAGAAAATTAATCAGAGCTAACCAATATTTCCAACATGTAATTGGATACTCTAAGCCAAATGATGAATGCCAACTATGAATTGAATGTCAAGGACATTGAGATGACAACATTGAAATTACAAAATGAGCAATTGAAGAGCGACCTAAAAAGGGAAAAGGATTTTTCTAAAAGTTTCAACAAACCAAATGAAGCCATCAAATACTTTGATATATTATTGAGATCTTCCTAGATCCAATAATGATACATCTGGACTAGGATACACAAGCACTGAAGAAGGAGAGTCTACCAAAAATGCTAAATAAAGGAACAACATAGGTAAGAACTCTAAACATACTTGTCATAATTGTAGTAAGAAAGGACATGCTACTAATGTATGCAGGAACAAGATTGTAAATTAGAATGTTAAGCATAAAAACATGGTTCAATGTCATAAGTGCAATAAACAAGGTCATCAAGAAATGAATGTAGAACCAAGACCATGCACACACAAATATTTGAAGGATATTTTTATAATTGTCAAAAGTATGGACATAGATCTTTTGAGTGTAGATCCAAACCCATGTGATCATCAAACAAGCAAACAAACGTAAGGAACAATGGAAACTCTTACAACTAGGATTATAATACAAGATATAACTATCATTATTGTCAAGAATATGGACATGTTCTTGAAAACTATATTAGGACACACTTTAGAGGTGACTACAAAAGGTGTTTGAGTCAAACCACGTGTTTTATCTATTTGAAGACTGGTCACATCAGTCACTACTATCCAACAAGGTCAAAGGCACCAAGTTATGAATTTGATAAAGGAAAAGGCAAGGCATATGTTGAAAATATCAAAGATGATATAAACAAGACATGGAAGAAAAAGGATGGTTGCAACACATCAAATGGAGAAGAGATCACTTCACCCAACGGGTTAGGTGATCACACCTCATCAAATTAAGTAATCAAGAGGTATATGAGATTGATATTCATAGGTTATATCATACATCAATTTCAAAAGGACTTAGCACTAAAAATACTATATAAGCATGAATAAAGATGCAAGATGTTATTAGGAATTCAAGAAAAATCTTTAAGTTTTTCATGTTACTATAGAGCATGAAATGTTTCCTATGATTGCCAAGTGGAATGCTAGAGGATGTCAAGCTAACAGATTGGCTAGTTGATATCGAGGTCATAATGGTTTCCAAACAAATGAAATGGTAATGGATGTTGAGTATGCCTAAAATTGGTTTATGCCTAGCTTGCAACTATGTAAGCACTCAACATTCATTGTAGGGTTTCAAAGGGTGTTTGATCAATTTTTGACTCATTTTCATCATTTTGAAATCAAGAAAGAGCAAGGAGAGTAGAAGGCAATTAGAAAACTCATCCAAAGAAGTTGTAGAAGATTTTAGTAGTGATTCTACATCATTTTGTTGAATCTCACAAGGTATTTTTCAAGTGTCGAGTTACAATGTTGATATTTTTAGAAACCCTAGATTCAAAAAATGGCATGTAGTTCAAAGAATGTGGAGGGAAAGGAAGTTTTGAATGTTTAACTGGTTAGCAATGAAGTTAAACAACCAATATTCAAATCTATTCCCAACATTTCTTACAAACAATACCCCTCTGGTGCACTATCCATGATACCACCAAATGTTTTAATGGTACAAGATGTTAGGAAGTGTTACAACTATAAAATTGGAAGTATAGGTGATATGGATATCAGGCAAGCATATGAAATACTTTGTGAGAATACTGTATTAAGGGAAGAATAAAAAATTGTAGAGAAGAAAGGGTTATCTCATGCCCTAGATTTCTTTAATGTATTCAAACCTGAATAGATTAGGATAGTATTGAGAAGAATTAATGACAATTCATTATGGCTAGATAATGGACCCGTCAAGATAACCAAAAGGATAATCCATAGGGTGACAGGATATCCAACCATAGATAAAGCTAGAATTTTGAGAAGTAACTCAAAGGAGGTTATTGAAAAAAACATTGGAGCTGTATGGAATCTCTAGTAAATTTGAACTCATTTTTTGACGAATTTTGGTCAAAATTTTGATGAATACACTCATCAAAAAGTTTATATCTCTACTAACTTTGATTTGTCAATTTTGGTCAAAATTTTGACCAAATAGTGGTAAAAAAATGTCAAGAAATGGTTGAAATTTTGACCAATGCTTGGTGGAAAACTTTCAAGAATTGGTCAAAATTTCCACCAATTCTTGGTTGAAAACTTTCAAGAATTGGTGCAAATTTTTACCAATTCTTGGTAGAAAACTATCAAGAATTGGTCAAAATTTCCACCAATTCTTGGTCAAAAACTTTCAAGAATTGGTGGAAATTTTGACCAATTCTTGGTAGAAAACTATCAAGAATTGATTGAAATTTCCACCAATTCTTGGTAGAAAACTATCAAGAGATGGTCAAAATTTTGACCAAACTAAGTTGTTTAAAAAAAATAGAGAGGTTGAATCCCCTAATGAATGCCTACCCATGGACTCTCTCTTAGATCATCTTCTTCGATCACTCAACCAACACAATTTTGAAAGAGGCTTGGCAGTGGTTGCCATTCTATAGCACGTCTATTCAGCAATTTTGAAGTTTATCAAATGGTGAGCCCTCATCTAGCATTAGGTGGCTGCTTGGCACTCTAGAAATTTGTTATGAACCTATCATAGCTAATGGGAGATTTGATAACAAAGCTCCCAATGACCCTCCAATAGAATCAGTGCTAGTGTTCAAGAGAGACACATTTTTTGGATTTTGATCATTGGTCTTCAATCATTCTAGATTTTGTTGGTGTTTAAGAAAGACTTTTGGGTGTGTCTCTTCAATATCAAGTGGCACTTCCATTATGGAAGGAAAGAAAAAAGTGTGGGATTTCTATCATCAAGTGTGTAAAGCAGTTGCATGTGTGACTATTCTACTGTATCATAAGTGTTTAAGTTCTATGAAGTGTATATGCTCTGCAGTGTGGAAGTAACATATTATTTTCTCCTATGCATTGAGAGATTTAGATTTTCACAATCAATAGATAATCATCTAGTGCTTATGTGACGAGATTCAGATTATTTACAATCTGTTGTTTTATCAATGATTCTAAGACTGTGTAATTGTAAGCTTATTGATTGACTTTATGAAGACATCAATCATAAGCACAAACCTTGTATTTAATAAAGGATCTATCTTTTGGTGTGGTTGGGTTTTTCCCTTAAGTAGGAAGCTTTTCCTAGGATAATATTGTGTCATTTGTTATTGTAGCTTTGATTATTGCAACTTATATTCTGGTTCTAAAATTTAACATGGGAGAGGCATATGACAACATCAGCTCAACAATTGAAATGATTAATGCCGGTGTAAATGAGAAAAAAAAAAGAATCTACTTTCTTCAAATAGCTGCAAATAATTATTGTTGAACAATATTTAAAAATGATCACTCTGCGAGATCTTTATTTTGCATTGATTCACAAATAGTACAATGCTGAGATTTTCTTTGTTGACAAGAATCACACCACAAAGAATTCACAAATGAGTTTGTGGATTGTGTGCACTCCAATGGTCAAAGTATTTCCACTCTTTACAATAAGTATAATAATGGAATTAACTCCATGGCCAAACATTCGAACACCTACAACCTCTTGCAATCAAAATTTTACAACTATTATTTTTTTAATTTTTCATCTACAAATATTTATTTCTATTTATTTCTATTTCTCAAACATTTTTTTTTTCAAATTTGAAGTTTCATTTATAATTTTTTAACTCTAACATAGTAAATTTTCCTCAATAGGGTTCTAATCATCTTCATTTGAGAGAAATCGGAGTCAGAATCCATCCACTCAATAAGAATACTTGATTGGTATCAAAGAAAAACATAGAGGAGTTATTATACATGCATTGCAACTCATGCCCTCTTTTGCACAACCAAAATGACTACAAGGAAGGCACAACAAGGTTGTGGATGTAAAGCTGGAGCATACTAATTTAAATGTTCCCACTTCCCAAAAATCTTCAGTTTTAGAGAAGTCAAATAGCCAACAACATACTTCTAGTGCAACTGTCAGGGCACTCCCTGTGGTTCCTCTAAGCTACTTGTATCATTTAATGCCAATGATAATGATGATCTCTATGCACATTCATACGACACTAATTTTTTATTATATAATTTAATATCAAACAATTATTATCTATCATGACATTTGAGTTTGACAAAATTGACATTGAAGTATTTTTTATTTCTATGGTGGTTTGGTATTTTATACAATGCTATGTGCTATTTTGATAGTAAAATCTATTTTTAGGATGAAAATGCATAAATATTGATTTTTGTATGTTTTTAATACAATCGAACCCAACCACAAAAAAAATTGGTTGTAATGGCAAACCCAAACCCCTGAAGCCATACTATAACTTAGATGATGCCACACAAATGAAGAAATTTGAACTAGAGAAAACAACACTATCCTAATGCATAATGCATTTAGTTTGATAGTGATAATGGTACCAAGATTATTAGCAAAGTATCTAGAGCATACTACATCACTTCTCTATTTTCCATGAAATGTGCATCAAAAATTCACTTTTCACACATTGGTCTTCAATCATTCCATAACTCTAATATGCATGCATTATAAACATGTTGTTAGCAACAAACTATACATTAAGCATTTTCAACAAGCTGTACAATACTAATAGTGATGAAAAAGCTAACAAAAATGTGCATTGAATATTTGATGAAAGAAAAGCTATGTAAAAAATCCAAATCAAAAGCAACTCAAGTATGAAGTAGGTCAAATAAATACATTTTATATTTAATAAAAGATAGTCTGCAAATAGAGATGGCCTAAAATGAATTGAGTCTAATGAGATGGCCTACACACTAGAATGATAGCAGACCAGATTAGGATGCCATATAGAGTAGCCATTAGCTAAAATTTGCTAATAGTAGACCATATTGGGATGCAATAGATCACCAAAAATTATATAATGTTCAAAAATGTGTCTAAAATTGGCTAGGTATTTTGATACAAAAACATGAACAACTGATTCCAAAAAAATCTCCTAAATACTATATAGGACTTCCAAAATTAATAGTCTACTAAAAGTCCATAAGGTCACTGAGTAACTTCTATAGTCTAGTCTGGGAGAAAATCCTTAGCATGTATACCATATGTAATAACAAGACACATTGCAAAGAATGTTCAAGCAATTCTAACCTTGATATCTCACAAAGTTCGTTACGAAAGTTCAACAAAGGAGAAATGTGATTTGTATGAGCAAATGAAAAATGAGCACATTATTCTTCCACTTCTAATGTATGCAATGACTGCTTGTGAGGAACAAGGGATAACTAGTTGGCAAAAATTTGATCCTTGTTTTGCACAAGACACCTAATAAGATCACCCCAATCTTGTGATGGTAGTTGAGGAGATTTCTCCAAACATCTTAGGACTGACACAATTGTATTAGTAGGTTTAATAAAACTAGCTTGTTAACACAACAATTAAAAGAAAATAAAAATATATCAGCACTTAACTAATTATTTGTACTATTTAAGAAATTAAACTCATCCCCAACTATCTTGTGACTGTATAATGATCAAACTCCAAAAAATTCAAAAGAAGATGGGCATTGAAAGCATTAGGAAAACATAACCAACCTTTAAATTCTATGACAATTAATGAAAAACAATTTTCCATTATCCTTATCACACTATCTTTTTATCAGTAACAACATATTCAATCATTGATAGTATATATAGGTTTTTGCATATAAAAAAAGAGATTGAAATCATCTCCATCTTCATCTTCATTTGACTTTGCCTCTTCATGTCTTTTTTTTATGCCATTGCTGAACCAAGTCTTCAACTAGACTCCCAATAATGGAGTTCATAAGCTAATTCCAAGGTACTACTCCAAATTCAAGTTCACCCTCCAATGTTGATTCACTCACCAACAACTTGTCCCTCACCCAGGAGTCTTTTCCTTGCCTCTCACCCTAGCACTATAGGCGACCAACTGGACCATCTCCTCTACCCCTAGACCATCTCCTATAGCCCTTTGATAGACATTCCCATTTGTAGCTAGTGGACATGCACCTACAACCAAAAAACTCATCAACAAAAATCACATAACAATCTTCATTTTCTTAGCATAGATCTTTTGCTAAGCTCTGGTACCAATTTGATGCAGAGCATCTACCAAAACCTTTTATCCATCTATAATCCATTTGATCCAATCCACCATCTTCACATATTCATGTTGAAAACCCTATTTACTATATATTAGAGGCATATTGTCATCACCAAAATCATGTTCCATAATCAATCAACTTTACCATCTTTAACCCTCTCCTAGGATCACTCTCAACTAATAATTGATCAACATCTCTTGAGGCAATATCATACCTTATGCAACCTTCCACTTACCTTCCATTCACTTTTCACACATTGGTCTTCAATCATTCCATAACTTTTATTTACTTGTATTATAAACATGTTGTTAGCAACAAACAACTTTTTGTCATCATCTTTTAGTCTTCTCACATTGCCCTAATTCTCATATTCAATCAATCAACTTTGTACTATCCTTGAATCCTAAAAAATTCATAAAAAATAGATCACTTATTCCTTTTCCTCATTCCCTCTTACAACCATATACCCTGGTACATCTACACTTGAGCATTAGTGTTGTCCAGTTTGTGATAAAATATGTCCATCACACAAAATCTGCCAACATTACATCCTATTGCCCTCCTCATCATAATGACACACAATACCATTGAAAGTTTTGATCACATGTTTTAAATTCCTTTCAATCAATTCTTCATGCCTTACCCATCTAGTCAATTTCAATAATCAAATTCTACTCTTTCATTCTTGTGACTATCAATTTGACGATAGTTTTATAGACCAATACATAGACATGAATATCTTCCAAACTAGACTAAATTTGTAAAATCATTCTGATATGTTTGTGGAGAATTCAAATCACAAAAACATATTCAAATTTGAAAAGAATCCAATGGTGCAATTTAAAGTTATGAGCCCAGTAATGAACCTCAATTTTACTATCATCAAAAAATAAAGAAACTTGCATGTCCAGTCCACCTAGGGCAAACATCTTTCTCCCATAATATAAAACCTTTTGGCCTCAAACAAAATTCACATGAAATTAAATCCACAATACTAACCAAATATAGAAGACCATTGATTTTCAATAGTTAGAAACAAAGATATGCACAAAACTTCCACACCAACTCTGTCTGTGAGGGTTTTATGACAATGTTGAAAAATTCCATTCAAACTTTCTCCAAACATCAAGTACAATTGCTCGAAATGGATTCAAAGCAAATTTGAACCAACCTATTATCATCCCAAATAGGTTTTAGGCTTCACTCAATTCATTTGCATACAATAAAAATGCCAAATAGTGGCAAGAAACATTCCTACAAAAAATAACTACAAATGAATTCTAAACAACAAACTCTTTATTCCTTTCTCAATAAAATATGTTACAAAATTAACACATTGATGGTCATCTATCTTCATCAATCCCTCATTCTTAGTACATAAAGGATAATTGATAGGCAATAAAAATGATAGACTTTTCTCTCTACCATCCACCAAATACCTTCATGGTGGTGCTATTTAGAGGCTTATTGATTTATCCCATTCAAACTCTTCCTCTAACTTACGCACACACTTCCATTCAACTTGTCACAAGAATTTAATAATGTTTTCTTGGACATAAGTACCCAACCACCTATTAGGACTAAACACCCACTTCTTACATTGTTTTACAACTTTAGCAAGTTTTGAAAAACTACATTTTATAACTTTTTGGATAGCTTTTACATTCTTGACACAATAGCTTTAAATTTTTGCAAGAATATTCCAAACACATTAAATATGGACTATAAATGACTTTTATAGTTACACTTCCATGGCTCTTTTATACAAATATGGCCTTCTAATCACAATCAAGACCTATTAGGAGAACTTTACAACTTTGACTTGCATATCCTTACATTTGGATTTAAAAGGATTTATGACTAAAATAATCTTATCACATCATGAATAACCTCTTTGGACTTAAAATATCATAATGTTTCATATTGACTTCCTATAGCTTAGGTTCTTCAACACCATTAAGCATTTTCAACAAGCTATACAATACTACTAGTAATGAAAAAGTTAGCAAAAATGTGTATTGAATATTCGATGAAAGAAAATCTATGTACAAAATCTAAATCAAAAGCAACTCAAGGATGAAGTAGGTCAAATAAATACATTTTATATTTAATAAAAGATAGTCTGCAAAAAGAGATCAAATCAAAAGTAAGTCAAGTATGAAGCCCATCAACAAACACAATGTACAAATACTTGTATGAGTATCTTGGAATCCCAGAGGCTGAAGAAACAAAATCTTTCTCATGTTTTTCCCACCAAGTTGAATGACCATTTTGTTTGGATGCTAGAGTTGCTCCATGATCAATTACAAACTTTGAAAGTATTCTACTTGAATCAATTTTGTTAACATGGATGGGAAGTGATATACCACTTTGAATATTCCTGCTCAGTTGGTCTTTATAACACTTTCTATGCCATATGATACAATAGAGGAAATAGGCTACTAATATCACTCCAATAGTCACACCAATGGAAATCCCCATAATCACCTGCTTGGATTGAGTACTCAATTCCCTGATAAGATCTAGGCTATAGGAGACATAGAACTTAAGAAAACCTTAAATCTTCTTCTAACCTATAATAAGAACAAAAACCAATAACATGACCATGATAAATATATAGCATTTTGCAATATTTAAAATAATTAGGACTCAGTGCATGTACAATTACCTGACAATCAATAATTGCCAACACAAATAGCTAAGAAGATATCATGAAAGTGACTATTTCCTTTCCATCAAACAACCTAAAACATATTGAAACTATCTAAATAATATTATCAAATTTCCACAATCCATTGAAGATTATGAAGCTCACTTTTGGATTCAATTGTGTGTATTTTTTAGCATCATAACTGTCTAAAAATACACACAATTGAATATAGAAGCGAACTTCATAACTATCTAAATAATTAAAGGTTGAACAATTAAGTGGAATCATCCATTTTAATTGCCACTATTTGTTTGGAATAAGCTCATTGTTCAGACCATTGTGATTTATTTTTCAATCCTCTTTTTATTTCTTTTCTAATCCTCTTTTTATTTTATTTTTGTGACATTTCCAAAGTCTAATTAGAAAAGCATCCAAGTACTACTACAATTTAAGTTTTTCAACATAAACAACTCAATCAATAAGATGGACTAAATATATGGTAAAATCTCCAAGGCTCTACTATTTATTCTTCCTTTCTACTAGCTACAGATTGTTCTGCCATAATTATTCCTGATTTGGCCTAGAATAGCATGCTTAATAGATTCTATTTTATTAGAATGTTATACTCAAACACTACTAAGTTCTTTCATCAAATAAATACTCATAAATGGTGGCAACCACTTTATATATATTAAATAAAGTCTTTATTAAATCAATTGCCTCTCCAAAGAGCATGCATCAACTTCAATCTATTAATATTAAAAAATGAAAAATGTTATTCAACACCCAATTTTTTACAGATCTTGCTAATCCCAACATGCAACATTCAAAGTTATTGCTTACAAACATAATTTGTAGTCAATTAAATTGCAATTGTTGATGCTTTAAGAGCCATAATACCTCAATTTCATACAAACATTTTTTATAGTTAATTCAAGCACAACTTTTGATGCTTGAAGAGCCATAATACCTCAATTGCATAAACATAAAAGGAAAACAAATGACAAAAATAGGTATCTTTTCAAGCTACAAGGTTGAACAGTTCTTGTGTGCACTAAATTTTATTTTACTTTCACATTAAAATCATTCATCCACTTGAGTTGACTATTAGGGAAGCAATCAAGATCCAACATCATACTTTTAAATTTAATTAAAGCATGTAAGACAGATATCTTGGTGCAAAAAATAAAATAAAATAAAACAATCTTGACAAAAAAGCTATGAAAATTTCAAGCATGACTATTTAAAGTTTAAATAACCTAGGATCCTTTCTTGAAAGTACATAAAAAAGGATGATAAACATACATTCTAGAGATTCCATAAAATGTTGAAAAATGCAATAACTTGTTTTTCTCCCATTAATGATCTATAAGAGTGTGAATAACCTTTATTGCAACTTCAAAAGTGAAGTTCAGGAAGGTGTATTTTGAAGGAATTTGTCAACCACCAGTAACAAGCACCCTCAGATAAAATAAACTAGTATTGGATTGAGTGCGTATTGGGGGATAAGGAATAATTGTTAAAGACACCTCAAATCCACATATCATTAATCCTCTAGAAGAAGAGGGGAAGCTAGTAAGGTGAACTTGTTTAGATGTCCTAGAGATGTAAAATATCTACCCCTTTATCCCAAAGAACAATACACCCAACATATCTAGAGTGAAAAAGAAGGTCATAACTACCACATGAAAAGGTACTACCATGACCATGCAAGGAAAAAGATGGCCTAAATCATTTTGGTCCTTGGCTTGTAATGATGGCCACAAGATATCAGCTATTCAAGATCTACTCTTTAGGATAGGAAACAAACCAGCTTGTAAGAGTCCATCTTACACTAATATGACAGCCAAATTGCTCCTTACTTTATCTCTTTCATCCAACTTCTAATCATGTATGTTTTTATAAGATTAAGCATTGTAGCTCAAACATGGCATGAGCTATTTGACAAGAATGTTTTAGTCTCCAAGATATCCTTATGAAATTCAACACTCAAAAGTGCCTTCTTCATGATACATGTGACTTGGAATATATACCAATTTTAAAGGACAGACCCAGCCACTATGAATGAACAAAACTTAAGATTCAAGAAAGAGAGATTTGAAAAGATAGAAGCAACAAATAGAAGAATTTGAAGGGTAAGCTCATGCATATGTTGATTTTTTTATACTACAGTTGCAACTTTACAAATGCTCTCCCGTGGTGCCGAAAATCAGACCTTTAAACCTAAAAAATCAAAAAGAAATAGGGACCTTCTGTTATCCACAAAAAAAGTAGTAACTATTTATGATTTTGAATGAAGTTTTAAACATAGGCTGACTAGTATATGGTAGCACTATTTTTTAGTTATGCTTTACTTCAATTATAAACAGGGTGTATACAATTTAAAGAACATCTACAAAATCAAACTCAAGATAAAGAAATGTGTGTGACTAGTAGATAGTGTCTTTAAATTTCACCACTACACCTACAACCTTCATCTAGGTTATGAATAATATTTGACAACCCTTCAATGCCATCTACTTAGTGGACATCCTCATTTATCACTTGACAATGCTGAGAAGGTTTTTGATGTGCTTCTTACCCACAATTTACAAGCTAACTTAGGCAAGCACACATATAGTGTTACCAACGTCTAGCATTTGGCACTATAGCTCAAGAAGAAATTTATTTCCATCTAGCAAAGGATGAGATAAGTCATGATCTTCCAACTCCTTGCATCTATACATAATTGTGAAGATTCATTGGAGTTGAAAAGTTATATCATCATTTATTGTTTACGTTCTCAGCTCCACTAGTAATGTACTCAACTAAGTTACCAATATGACTTTGGGAATAGATACGGGTATGAGAGCCTAGTATGGGAATTTGGTATGGGAATGTGCAAAATTTTATTTGGTGGTTTGGGTACATTTGGATGTGTGGGTGTATCATAGTTGGAAAAATTGGAATCGCTATGGACTCGGCAACAACAAAAAATTGGACTTAATATGAGCATAGATTCAAAAAAAACTTGGGAAGGGACTCAGCAAAAGGGAAAAGCTATAGTTCTACAAAAGAAAAAAAAGAAAATTTAAGCCTTGAAACCCTATTGACCTATTTTGAGCAATAACAAATAATAATAGTGTTGAAAAGCATAGTTACACTGTCATCAAAAAGAGGGGACACTAGAACAACCAAAGGGGGGAGACAAGAGGGGGGTGAATATACTATATACTATACATATAGTATTTAAAAAGCTAGTTATTTTAGGATGTATAAGAATATTAAGAAGTATAATACCAAATAGAGTGGTCTAGACTGGAAACTATTAAAAGAGCCATCAAGTCAGCCTTCTTAGAAGAATTTAATATTTTTTTCTTACTAATGAAGTCGGCCCTATCAATTTGATTTAAATTTTTTCTTCTACTTATCAATGCTTCTCCTTAATCACTAATAAAATCTTTAATATTAATTACTACCACTTATTATTGCATCATAATACTGTGATTTGAATTAAGCCTAGGCAGGGCATTACATTTTGTGCAATTCAAGTTGTGAAGCAATGGCAAAATAATCATTTTAACAAGGAGACCATTACTCACAATAACCATGAGCCTCTTCAATTCTTGCATACAAAAAGTAAGCTCAATAATGCAAGGCACATAAAGCATGTGACATATTTGAAGCAGTTCAATCTACTGATCAAGAAGCATAATGGAAACAAACTATAAAAGAAGTTCTTGAGTGCTACAGCCAGCCTCCAATCACTTCATTGTTAACAGTACCCAATACTCAATGCCAAAATGCCACAATTGGGTTTGTTTCTTGAGTTTCTTAGTTTTTTTTCTACCCTAGCTTTCCCTTTTCTCAAATTTGATGTGTTACATACCCAATAAACTGGAGCAAATGGAAAGAATCTGACAAATAAAGAAGTTCCTGCAATGTAACTCATAAAAACACACTTTGATATTCCATAAAAAAATGAATTTTCTATACATTTAATATTTTTGTGAGTTTATGAAACTCATCAAAACTACTTCAATATTCCAAAAAACAAACTTTCTAGATATTTCATATTTTGTGATTATCTAGCCTTTTAAAGGTGCTCTCAGGGTGAAGTTTACCACAATAAATGCATGCTTTGTTTGTGTTATTAACAGTGTAAGTTTATGGTGCTTAAATAAATGGCCTGTATCAAGAACAAAGGTAGTAGAAAGGAAAGAAATGGAGATGCACATGAGAGAGGTATGATGCAGGGATTGATCAATTCAAACCAAATTTGATTAATCATTTCAATGAATGTCCCTATTAACAATTTCAAGGCTTTTGTAGTGAAGATGGAAAATGACTAGTTCTTGTAATCATTCAAATACCAAAGATGGAAAGAGAAAGAAAGATCTAGGTAAACATGGGCATGTTCAATAACAGCCTAGGATCCTTTCTTTTAGCAATATAAAAATTATCAATTTGAGGGAAATATACATTCTGAGTGAACAAGCAACTCCTGTCTTTCAACTTTTTCCTGCAACTATTGTGAGATAAAGTTTTAGTAAGAAATTGTCTAAGGGGACTGGTCTAATTGTTCAAAAAAGCCTAATGAAAGGATAGATAACTTTACTGCAAAAAAGATCTACAAGTGGAAGGATGTAGATAGCACAAAGAGGGCATGTTTGCTATGGTGAAAGACAAAATATTTATAATGAAGATATGTTACAATAGTTATTGACCCGCAATAGGAAATACAAGCTAATTGAGAATAGTGTACAATCAATAAATATGGGAATGAAATATCATGATAGATGATTCATTAAGAAAACCTATGATGTACAGTTAGCAATACTAACCAAAGATGACTGCTAATTTTGGGCAAGACAAATGTGGTTTGCTTGGCCTACCAATCCCAAGAAAGAAACATGTTGCACATTTAGAGGCAAGATATAGAGGTCAAGATTGTAGTATCATATCCTGACAACAACAAAGGAACTGCAAACCTATGATACAAAGTGGTCAATGTGTTCATCAATGAAAAAGGCTCATATAGTTGCTATCATTACACTAGGTTCTCTTACACCATTACCCTGTTGTTTGATAAATCCATTTACATGAGTTCAACTTATGTGTTCTCAAGTTGTGCATCTTCTTAATGAACTTTACAAAGCCTCTTTTCACTCAAGCTAAACACGTACAACTTCCTCTACTTTCAAGAGAGGATTTCCTCACACACTTTTCCAATTTAAGGTATACTACAATGGAAAAATTAAAGAAAGCTTTTTGGCATACCCCTATGGGTCATGAGTTGTTGATTCTAAAATTTACCATCTTCCAATAAATGACCATGATAGCTCCTCAAGCACTCATTTTGCACCCTAGTCTATACTAGTTTGAATAGGAACAAGAAGACATCTTGGATAGTCTAAGGTGCTTCACATTCAATTGATAGAGAAACTTCTACACATTGTAGAGCAAAAACTACCATTCTACAAAAGAAGAAAAAAGAGGACAAGTTTGTAATAGGAAGACCAATTCTGTCTCCCCTTGCTTATAATTAAAGAACTATGGAATTATAAAGTTTGCACAATATCTTGAAATAAAGCAGCCCCCTATGGATCTACTTTTCTAGCTTTTTAACAATTAGCCTTAAGAGGAGAATCACTTTCATCCACCCCTAATCTTGTTGGGTATAGAACATCTTAAACATTCAATCAAATGATTACAACAAAGGCATTCCAGCTCTTCCCTTACCATGGGGTAATATTATGTCTACTCTCATGTTTCAAGCTAATCATTATTTTCCTCAGTGATTCAAGAAGGGATTTCCCAAATTCCATGTTACATCACTCAAAAAAACAATGATCTAAAGCTTTAAGTATTAGCGAGGCAATTGTAGAGAGAAATAGGTTGGATAAGTGGCAAAAGTCAACAATTCTAAAGGAAAAGTAGTTACAAATATTAAAGAAAAAATCATAATTTCAATTTCACAACCATTCCAATTCATTGTAAATATGATGATTTGGAACAAATATGCATGTGTGGAGGCAAAGAGAGAGACATGCTTATAAGGTCTTTTTTATAAGAATAGTCAAACAAGTATCAAATTTCTTAAGAAGCATTGTAAAGCTTGTTGCAATATAAGGAAGAATAAAGGACCAAAGTTAAGGGACTAAATGAAGACCAGTAAATCCATCTAATCATAATCAAGTCATGGAAGAATAGATTGAAAAAATAAAAATTCAGCTCCATTAAAAGATTCAACTTAGGATGATAAGTTGTATGCTCATCTCAGAAGAACTTCAATGTAAAAAAATAGAAATGAGAAAAAATAAATATTCTATTTTTCAAGGCAAATGACATAACTCAAACATGTCAGCAAAGCATTCAAGACCACATCTCAAGCATTCTTTTGAAACCAAGTATTAAGATATACAAGAGCAAAAATTGTAAATATGATATGTCCAATGGCTTAAATCATATAAATTTAGTCAAAGAAAAGCATTAGTTCTTACTGATTGGCAATTAGTGGGGTTGTAAATATGATATGTCCAATGGCTTAAATCATATAAATTTTGTACATCTCCAATAGCCATGATGCCTCCTCCTTTGTCTCCATGTAAACAATGAGCAAAAACCTTGCGAATTTTACTTGATAAAGCTAGCTATGAAAGAATAGATGTATTGGCTTGTCGAAAACCAAGAATACCATCCAAAGCTTGGTCACTTTGTAAAAAATCACCTGAGTATCCATACCCAAGAAGATCAATTGCATAAACCCTATGGAACTTTGCAAGAATGGGAAGATTCTTCCTCTAACAATCACTGCAAAATGAGCCTTACAAAATTGTCATGCCTAGAATAATATATCTTCAATAATGGGAAAAGCCCCAATATTACCCATGAATTTCAATGATAGTGAATGTGGGAATGAAGCCCTTTCATAATAACATATAAGAATAATAACATACGCACAAATATATAAGAATAATAACATCGTATACTTTGTTCTTTTTTTTGTTATGACTTGAGTTGGTTGAAATTTTGACCAACTTGGGAAAACTTAGGACATTTTCGACCAACACAAGAATGAAAACCAAAAAAATGAAATGATAGCTTTGATTGATAATTTTGGTAGAAAAATAAGTGCAAATGTACTAGTGAATAAGAGAGGAATTACAATTGACACCATTACTGATACTTTGATAGACTTTGCAGTAAGGGTTATTCCACACAAGTTTTACCAATCTAGCAGATTGAATAGTGTGCCCTATATAGCAGTAGATGTTGGTTATAAAATTGTTAAGAAAGATCACACATATGATCTTGCAGAATTACAACTACAACAACTAATTGAGAATTCAGGAGCAATAAGGAAGACAAAGAGTGCACAATGTAAATTTGATTCTATTCTGATATGCATTTTATTTTATGTTCAAAATACTTTTGCTACATTTGGTAGAGTTGCATGGAAAACAAATAGGTCAGTGGTAGTACAAATTGGTGAGTTCATTGAAAAATTGGGTGAGAACTTTGAATCAGTTATAACTAGCTATTTTGAGGACTTTAAGCAATCAATGAAGAAAAGATTGAGAATAAAAGTATCCTTAGTGGAGAAACATTATGATGATGTTTTATTTCTAGTGGATACTAATTAAACTTTTTTTCAAGAAGCAACACCAAGAGTGAGATGGTTGAGGCCACTTGGATATGAAATCAATGTAGATGAGGCCTTTGCAGCTATAATAGCTTTACTGGCAGAAGACACAGACAAAAATGCTACTGTATTTAGAAACTATTAAATTGCTAAGTCTAAAATCACCATGGAACTAAAGACTGCCTTTGTTATTAAGAAGAAGGAGAAGCTAGTGAAGAAATTAAAAGCTAAATTTGGTAAAGATGCCAAGTAGGAAAAAGAAGAAGAGGATGAAGAAGAAGAAGATAGCCAGGAACAAGCACCACTTACATTAACATGAGGAATAGGTGAAGATTAGCTAGAGGAGGAGATAGAAATTGCTAAAGGTGCCAACACAAAAGAAGCTAACGAAGCACATACTCCCATAGCCCAAAAGAAGAGGAAGGCTAAGGCCCAACCATTGACAAAAGCAAAGAAGGTAGCCACACTGAGTTAGCCCAAATCTATAGCACCTACTACAAGGGCTAGTGCACATGTTATTGCTCAAAAGGCAAAAGAAAAGACAAAACTAGCAGAACAAGGAGGTGAAATGTAAAAAAGATCAAGAAGAAAGTACATTGCACAAGCTGAGTCTAACAAGGAGAAAATATAATTAGATGACAATAGCCAATTCAAATTGGTGAATCACAATCCTCTATATGACTTAGAAAATCTATGTGAAAATATTAAGAATCATGTAGATTTATTAGGATTCTCACATGTTGATTTTGATAATCTTGGTAAAGTTGAAAAAAATCAAGTAGAGGAAGCTATATATGCCATGATGGAAAATTTTAAGAAATCCCTACTATAAATTTCTAACTCAGTACCTGAGAGCCTATATGAGAGAGTTGAGCAGAAATGACACTATTATTTGAACTTGGAAAGACAACTAAGGGAGACTTCACTTGCACAAGTCATGCCTGAACTAAGCAAGGCACAAATTTTTAAGGCTATGAAGAAATATGTAATTAGGTTTGTACCTAAATATAGAGCCTTTAGCATATTGCAAAATAATATTGAAGATGTAGTTAAGAAATCTACTCAGATGTGGAAAGTAACATATGGTTTAGCAAAAACAAAAGTAGGAGAATAGGAACCTATTGAGGTGGCAAAACAAGACAAGCCCAAAGAGAAAGAGTTGAAACCAAAGGTGAATGAGTAAGTATAATTTCAAGCCCTAGTGACTTTACCAGAATCTGATACTCCTAATCACCCTTTTTAGAAGTTGAGTATAGATGCAACACTATTACAAATCTCAATGTCGAGTCCAAGCTCATCAAAGGCTAAAGAAGTAATACAATATGGAGATGTGAGCCTTGATGAAGAGAATGTCTTACCAAAGTATGATTTTGACACAATGAAAATTGAGTAGATAGGCATATTTCAAGAAGCCCCAACAAAGAAGAGAAGACAAGAATTGCTCAAAAAGGAGCATAGGCAGAAGCAAACATTGAAAGATATCAAAGACATCTTTTTAGATGCATTCAGTCTGTCAATTCCAAATAAAACACAGCCACTGACTGAACAACTAACAAACATTGTCTATAAGGTTATTGATACAAACCTAGATACAAAAGCTAAACTATTAGAATGGTCAGAAAAGAAATTCCAAAGCAAAGTTAATTAGAAAATATCAGGTGACATAACACTCACACAAGTTACATTGGAAACTATAGTAGAAAGTGTGAAGAAGGTACTTAAGAATATCTTCTCATTATACACTAAATTTTTCAATCCAACACTCTTCACACAAGAGGCAAGAAGTCACATTTTGAGTTTGGAAATTCATATTAATGCATCAGGTGCAAAACTGCCTATGACACCAGCTCAAAGTGAGAAGCGCTTCAAAACTTTGTCAGAAACCCAAAGTTAGTTAGCTGCATTATTAGTAGATGAAGCCAATATAAGGTCTAAACTGATTAACATCCAAACAACATTGACCCCACACATGGAAATTTTGCCACAAGGAATTAGGCTATGTTGAAACACTTATGAAGAAAGACGCAAATCTTTCAACATTAGACAACCTAGTCCACCTTGCTGTCGAGCTAGCTATCCAAATCAAATCCTTAGATGTACCATGTGAAAACTAGGATGTAACTCTCAAAATCATCCAAGATTTCCATAAATCCTTCTTGGGCAAACACACAATCAATGTGTTGGCCTAGTTTTTCACCAACCTTGTTTTGTTGTATTTAGCAGTGAAAAACCCTAAATGTGCACTCTAAATAATTTGAAATTTGGTCAAAAACCCTAGGCAAAAAATTCACCAAATAATCTTGTGCATTGCCTTGTTTGGCCCTAGCCTTTGAAAACTTTAGATAGTATTATTTCAAATAAATTTTGGCAGGACATTTTTATCCTAAAGGTTTATTTACGTAAGAATGACCTTTTAATCTTTTGATAAACCTTATAAAGTTTTCCTTAATTGCATTATTTTATTTGAAAAGGTCCTATGTAACACAAATTTTGTGTGACCATTGATCTTGATTAGATCAACAGCCATCACATTCCCACAATAAGAAGATGTAGGGCTTTTAAGTAATCCAGGCATGCGCTATGATGACACATAGCCCTTCCTGACATTCCAAGCTCAGTATGCCACAAAAGGTTCGTGGTTCTCAGAGCTAGTCAGACCTTCTTGCAGAGTTGTCAGTGTTCTTGCACACATTTTGAAATTCCTGCAATATCATTGGCTCATTCTTTAATGAAGGTATTATTTTATAGTTTAGAGTTTCTGATCGTTGATCTTGTAAAGAATCAAGGGCTAGCGCATGCCCGCAATAATAAAGTGCATGAATGTTATACATTGTGGGGAAGCACCAATGTGATGTGTGGCATAGTGTGACATCGTAGGCCCACCTTTCTCAGAAGGTAATAACAAATTGTCTTATGTGGTACTTGTTAGATGAGCTGGAGTATAGAGAAAGTGTCTCATTGGTTCAACTAACTGACTAGATATTACAGTCACAGAAGATTTTTGATCACCATCGATCTGAATAAGATCTAGGGTTAGCACTTACCTGCAATATGGACTTTCTTGACATTTAAATTATGCAAGCAAGTGGGCATAGTGGGACCAAGACTTAAAGGGAATTATGAGTCATGCCATGCTAGAAAGATCAGATGAAGTAAAGTGCGCTCATTGGTGGAATATGATGGGTATGCCAAGTTGGAAGCAGTGATGTCATGGGCGTTGAAACTTTAAATGCTGGAGTCAAATCTGTTAGAGCATGTTGGTAAAGGATGGCATTTTATTGGTTAAGTTAGCTAAGTGGGCTATCAAAGAAAAAGACTCTGGCCCACTGTCGATCTAGGAAAGATCGATGGAGAATGCATCCCCACAATAAGAAGTTGCAGGAATTTTAAGTAATGCGGGCATGTGCCCTTTTGACACATGGCCGGGGGCTCTCAAATTTTTAAAGCTTTTTGTGTTTTCAAATAAAGTCATTTGATCATCATAGGATCAATGTGTGGAATTCAAATTCGAAGTACAAACATGAAAATAATGGCTACAGGAGTTAATATGATTCAAAGTTCCTTTGTGCAACCTTAATGCATGGGTATAACATAAAAATTTGCCATTACTGAATCAAAAAGTTGCAAATATTCTCAAGAGCAAAAGGATTTCTAGAGCTAGGGAATGAAATTTCATAGTGGTTTCAACAAAATTGTAGAGAAAATTACAGAGAAAGAAGGGAAAATTTAGTAGGTAAGTAACCTGTAACCATAAGAAATCCAGAATTTGTTGTTATAAGATTTTAAAAATTTTAAAAGATGCCTCCATGGAAGGAGTTTTCTAGGCAAACTAATTACTTAAAGAGGGTTGTGCATGATGATTTCCTAGAACAATTTCCCTTATCAGTAAATGAAATAACTAAAGGAAGGGAACTCATTCCTAAGAACCCTAGGGTAGTTGTCACTAAGGGTTTCTATGATAGGGAAAATTGGGTAAGAGATGCCCAAGTATCTATGGGAGGTTTGAAATTGTTGAAAAAATGGTTTTCAAAAAGGAACTTAGATGCCCCCATGAGAAATGTCTAGGAATTTGACATTGGAAAATTAACAGTCCCTACAATTTTCTTTGATAGTGATCTATTGATTGACCTGGCTAAGAAATATGATCCTATTACGGGTTGGGTGAAGAATCATTCTGCAGTGAATCTTTTTAGGGTTTTCCCTGAGCTACTCAGTGAATTTTTTAACATTAACCCTAACCATGTTGTACATGAAATCATTGATATGGATGATTTTCAAGCAAGATATGATGCACAAAGCATATACATGAGGACAGGGCCATTGCAGGAGCATGCTACTAAAGTTGGAACCTTGTCTGTGATTACTGCTAGCACACCCGAGCCATTATTGAAAAGACATTTTAACCCTAGGGCTCAAGCATTATATATTTCTCTTTGTAAAATTTTTGGAATGGATGAAGTGGAGCAAATCCCAGGCTCAATTGTCCTCATAATGGCTCAAACTCTTCAATTTGGGATGAGCACTATTCTAGATTTTGCTACCTTCCTTGCAAAGGAGATTCACAATGGTTTGGTGGGAATAGCAAGGGGAAAAGTGGATAAACCTTTCTGTTGGTATTCATTGCTCATGTATGTATGTTTGTATAAGGGACTTGCCTTCTTCTCTAACAGTATGGAGCTGGAAACAACTAGAAATGGAGAGAGGAATCTAGTACAGTTGTGGAGTGTGGGTATGACCTCAGAAGCCACAGATGCCAGTTATGTGAGGTTTGACAGATATTTTGCATCAAAGCTTAGATTTCTTTTGAGAGGAGACAACCCTAGAATTCCACAAGCACTATTAGAATTGGTCAGACCTAAGGACCACGCAAAAGGACTATTGGTTAGTCATAATTGGGGGGATATCATTCCCTATAATTTTTCAATGGTGATAAGAGTATATGGCTTCTAAAGCCTTATATGCTACCATTTCATGTGCCTTTGAAGATAGGAATAGCTGAGTTGTTATGGAAAATAGGCACTATAGATGAGAGGGAGTTGCCTAAGAAGGGTACAATTTTTCCAATTGTTACTGTGGCACATGATTTTTTTTTTTTAAGGCAAGGGTGGAAGCATTTGAATTTGTTCTTAGATAGATATAAAATGGTAGAGTCTTATGCCAAGTTTATTGATCCTGAAGGATTCTATGACCTCTTAAGAGAGAGAATAAAAGCTTCCTGTATGGTGCAACAAGTCTACTATCTAGAGGATGTGATTAGAAATGTTTTTACTTTGCAAGAACAAGAGTTGAGAAAGGAGAAATGGATAGTATTTAGCAAAACCCTAGAATTCATTAATTCTTTTGACCACCATTATGATCCATTGAAAGAAAAGAAATACTGGGGAACCAAGATGCAGGAATTGATGAATAATTTTGATGTGATAATACAAGCCATGAATGAGAAGAAGGATGTATATGCCAAGGCTTATCCAGACAAGGCTGCAGAGGTGCAGAAGAGAATAAGCAATAGAAATATGGTGTCTCCTGTTTAGTACACTTTGCAGAAAAGGGTAGGATATGTATGTAGACACCTAAAAATCCTTTAGAAAATAAAATATTTTTATATTCTGAAAAAAAGTCCCTGATGACATCATCATTTATTAATTAATTATTTTTTTAATTAATTAATTAATTTTGTATGCCATTAAATCCCTTTATCTTAATTAAAAATATTTAATTAAGGAATCCCTCCCAAAAATGTTTAAATCTTATTTAAACATTATTTCCTTATTTATTAATTATTTAATTAATAAATTGGCCAAAATTTCCAAAATAAATAAATAATTTATTTTTTGCCCAAAACTTGGCCAATTTCCTTAAGACCACTAACCTCTTCCAAAATCTTCTAATCCTTCTTTAATTTTGATTAAAGGCTAATCCCATCATTTCCTATCCCTAATTCCAACTCAAAATATTTAATTAAGATTAAATATTAATCCTCATATTTATTAAAAATGTTTTAATAAATATCTCCTCAACCCAAACACTTGAAATAAATAAAACTTTATTTATTTTCTTAAAAACCTTTTTTATCCTTATCCTAGGAAGTTCTAGACTCTTCTAGAACATTTTAATCCTCATCCAAAGCCTAGACTCTTCTAGAAGATGTCAATCCTAATCCTAATCCCCCCCTAACCTTGTCACATTCTCTAAACATGGGTTAAGACTTGCTAACCCAAGCCAAAGTTAACAAATATCTCCTCCTTCACCCACCCTCATTTATTTCCATACACTTTCCTATCCCTAAGCTAATCCTAAACCATCCTCTAATCATTTGCACAATCCTAAGCAAGCTTAAAACCTTCCTAATCCAACCCAAGTTGAAATTCCTCACCCTCCAACATAAATGACCCTCAAATATCTCTTACACTCTCCTTCAATGATCTTACAAAGCACTTATGAAAGGTCTTTATGAAGATATTATCCCTTGAGCCTTCTTTTTTGACTCATCCTTGCCCTTTCCTCCATCCTCTCACCCTGTGACATGTGTCACTCCTTGATTGGCTATAAGGAAGCACAATCCATGTGCTCTCCTCTCATTCAATTTGAGCCCTCCATAAGCTTTTTCCTTTCCTTCCATCTTAGCCCTCCATCCCTCAAGCCTCTTGCCTATAAATTGGATCCTTCCCCTTTGCAAAAACAACACAATCTAGAAAGTAAAGCCATAATGCCATTTTGAGAAGCCATTTTTACATCAAATCCATTCACCAAAATCTATCAAAAATCCTTCATTAAAGCCCATTTGAGCATTTGAGCATACATACATAATCAAACCATATTAGCTATTAGACACACCTCTACATCAAGTGATCATCCTCATTGAGAGAGCCTATCCATGGCTCATATTATCATTTGAGGACTTCACTTTGTCTCTCATGAAGTTATGTTAAATTAGTATGCAAATGCTTTTTGATTGTTTTAATTTAGTGTTTCTAACATACTAAAGTAGCATATACATTTTGGCATGCCTGGTGGGACCCCGCATGGGTCATCTTAATTAGCTTTTTTAGTCAAGTTTTGTATGTCATTTGCTAATTTTGGTTAATTTTGCTTATTTTTGTGATTGGTAGGATTGTATAAATTGGTTTTGCAGTTCCACATGAGCATGAAGAAGACAAAGGAACTCATATTCTATCTCATAGTGTTTGCAGATTTTTCAAGCTTATAGGTCGACAGAGCACTTGGAATTCTTCTTCCTCTTCTTGTCTATATTCTTCTTCTATTCCATCTACTTCTTCTTCTTCTTCTTGAGGGATCTTGGCCTTTTTTTTTAGGATGCAAAATCATACACACTTTTTTTTTAAGTGCTTAGAATTAACCCCCAAATCATACTTAAATCCATTAAAAACTAAAAATTTGCAAAAAAAATAAAAATAAATTTAACAAGTGAAACGAAACCAATCCAATCATTTGCATCCTTGCAACATCAAGGTTTTAGATGCATTCATGCAAAGTTAAGAACACTTCATTTTTGGAAATTTAAAAAGAACTTCAAGTTTTCATTTCAAAAGGTTCAAAATCAACACTAAGTACACACTAAAATCTAAATCAAACTCAAACCATCAATCAAGGATAAAATGAACCTCATTTGCAAATATTTTAAAGTTCTTTTAAAAATCTCATTAAAACTAAGAGTCCTAAATGGTTACCAAAATTGTCCTAAAAGCTTTGTTATTTGTTCCAAACAAATGTCTTGTTGCAAAATCTCAAATGTTTCCTAGGTTTTTCATGTATCAAAACAACCTAGGAATATCATTTTTTTAGGCTTAAAACATGCAAACTAGAACACAAAATCTTGAATGAAAACCAAAGTCCAAAGAGTCATTTTCACTTTTGAGTCCAAAACAATCTTGAATGATCTAAGGTTAAAATAAAGCACTTCAAAGTTCTTAAAACAACATGCAAAATCTCAATCTTGAATGCTCAAAGGAAAAAACTTGAATGTTTAATCACTTGTCTTTGAATGCATGTTGCTAAAATCACTCTTGAGTGCCATGGATTAAAATCAAGTTTTTTTTTTTTTTTTTAATGAATGCATGATTAAAACAACAAATCCAATCTTGAATGCCATAGATCAAATAATCATCTTTTGGGGCATAAAAAGAATCCACATTTTAGAAACTTTCTAAGTTATAAAAACAAATAAAGACACTTTGAGTGAATTTGTTGTTGGACTCATCCTCTTTAATCACCCATCATTCTAACCATTAGTTGCAATATCAACACCATATATGGGGATGGATCTACCTAAGAAGGTGTTAAGTGCTCCACAAAAATCAAATTCCACTCACTTGAGTTTTTATTGGTTTTTCTAAGATAGAAAATTTCTTGAATGCACATTAGTCTCGCTAACACTTCATTTGGGCATAAAAGTTGAACAAATCTTGACATGGAGGGCCTCTAGGCGCGCGCTTCAAATCAAGCTTTACACACATCTTTGTTTTGGGCTTAAAACAAACTCACACTCAATCTTGAATGCCTTAAATAAAATCAATCGATATTTGATTTGGAGGGCCTTCGAGCGCACGAGTTTACTTTTTGTTGACCCTAAATCTTCTTGGTATATTCATAAATTGGAATTGAACCTTTGCATCTTAAATCACGTATGTTTTCAAAAGGTCTAAATTAGAAAACTAAAAACGTCAGTTGGAAAAGAACTCTGCCTTTTAGCCCAAGATCATCCAAGTCTTCTCTCCCCTTTTCATCTTTCGAGGCCATCTTGGGTGCATAAGATTAGGATCCAAAATCTTGTCTTAGCTTTTAGGAGGCCTAGTTGGGGATTTCATCACCTCTTGGGATGACCTCAACTCCAGCGTTTTGGCAGATTATAAAGATCGAGAGGTGAATCCAAAGACACCTCTCTTGGGATCAAAATTTTGTCACTCAGGCTAAGCCTCAAGGAACTTTATACCCTTGAGAAGTGAAAGAGGAGAAGTGGGTTACCACTCCTCTCGACTGTGTGACATTGTTTTGGTTTCATCTACAGATTTGGGCCTCACATACCTTGGGTATATCGAGGACTCCCTAGCTAAACCAACTGTCAGCCTTGTAGACAACCATCTAGGATGTTAATGTGTTTGAAGTGACTAATCGAAACATTTGTAGAATATACACACTCCACAACATAGTTACTATCTTCTGAGAATAAAAAATTCTATATGGTTGTTCCTATCTATTGCTTGATCTTTTACTCATTGAATGAATGTTTGCCAAACTCGATCAATCCTAGCTTAGGGCACACTAAGCATAGTCACTGCCTATTTTAGAAGTTGAACAAAGTTGAAGCAAAACAACCACGGTCTCTCAAAGCCAAACAGATTCAAGAATTTATGACAGAACAACCCAAACCCAAACAGAAGTTTCACAAAGCCAAACTCAAGTCATCTCAGGTATACCAAGAAATTTCAGCCAAGAGAAAGGAAGTAACACCAAGCCCTCAAATTACCAAACTCCACAAAGCAGAAGACAAAGTTGCCGACGAAGCCCTTCAAGACGCCTGGTTAGATCACACTATCAGATTTAGAAAACATCTAGGAGTTAACTCTATTTATGTCTTACCAACTAGGCATGATTTCTATGGTTAGGCCCCCTTGTTTCTCCACATCCTCTTGCATAAGTTTCACTTTAGAGTCATCTTTGTAGGAAAGCCAACCATTCTAGGTTATCCCTTTAAGCATTTTAACTCATCCATCTCATCTAGTTCCTTGCCTTAGAACCAAACCATATAGCCAACAATCAAAAAGCTCACATCCAAGCCTTCAAAATTGTTGTCACATTGCCAGAACTTTCTTTTCCTATCATCTTGCAAATCCACTAGTCTCACCAAGGTTATCCCTCTGACAGAGATTTTTTTAGGGTAATCTAGCCTTGTCACTTGTCATCCCTCATCACCTTGAGCTAGAGGTTGGGATCCACAAGTGGTCAATCTCATTTTTTTCCTAAGGGATCATCAGTCTATCCTTAAGTTGACACAATCACCACCAAGCTTGCACATAGGAAAGCAGACCTTTCGTGCTTTGGCAACATATCTTTGAAGTTAGAATCCCCAACCTAGTCTTCCTTAGGTTTGTCATATAGCTTTTTCTTAGCCTAGGAAACCATTTGCATAGAAAAGCCTCCCCTCTTTGCATCGATCAACATTGTTGCACCTCATCCCTAGGAACATTTTCATGTCACCTGTCACTCGCTTAGCCAAGAAGAAGAAGGAAACAATGGAGCCCTATCATTTGGATCAGATAGCATCGCTCCCCTTGAGCACTCAACCATCCTTCAGCCCAGAGAATGCTATACCATCACCTACTGACATTGAAGCTTTCATGAACCAACCAAGAAATGTAGTATTGGTGAATGCCATTATAGACAAGAACAAAGAAACAATCATGGCAAACTTTCAGAGGGACAACGTAGGAGCCTTCAATTTTGGAAGACCTCCTCCCTTATTAGATCCTTCTCACCCTCTATTTGGGCAGCTTCCACCACCCTTAGGCTCTTACGATCCAAATCATCCTTTGTATATACCAAAAGAAGAGCCTCAACCCACCTCATATGATCCAACAGACCCAAACATACCAGCCTCCACTCAAGTTGAAATCTCCATTCCCCAAGCCAATCCAGCTACCACCACTGCACCATTGGTCCATACTACTCAATCCCAAACCCCCTTCACCCAAAACACCTCATCATTCACTCCCTTGACTATTGTTGTTGCTGCTGCTCTCCAACCCAACCTTCCAAATCCACCCATCTCCTAAATCAGTGCTAGCATCTTTGGCCAACCTCAGCAATATACAACTGGGATGCCACCCATGGGGCCAAGTAATCAACCTTTCATCACCCCCATCTTGTTTACCTTAGCTCAAAGCACAATTCATCATTTCCACTAGGTCCTTGGAGCTCAATGCCATCAGCCACAAATCCACAAGCTACTGCCCTCACTCCACAAAGCTATCAAACCCCACAAGCTACTACCAATGCTCTACCAAGCTCTCAAGTGACCCAAGCTCCTACCACCACTCTACCAAGCTTTCAAATCTAGCCACCAAGCTATTAAACCCCATCAATTCCATTTCCAAGCTTTCAATTCCCACCACCTCCACCACCAACTAATCCATTACCTCCTATTAATAACTATTTTTCTATGCCACTTCTAGGAGGAAATCCACCACCACCAACCACCAATTACTTGGCCTCTTTTTCCATATAGATACCCTCCCAAATGGGGGCACAACCCACATATATTGGTCAAACTCCTCAAATCCAAAGTCAAGTTCCACAAGCTCGCCGATCCTTTCCCCAAGCTTCACAACCATCTTATACCTTACCTCCACAAAGCAATCCATTTATCCCATAGCGAGCTTATATTCCTCAATCCCAACCTCAAATCCAATATCAATATCAAGCCTCACAACACATGCAGCAATATGTGCCACCTCCACCTTAGCAACCCATCATCCACCATTCAGTTGCCCAAGCCATGTACAATCCCTACTAGCCCATACCTCAAAGCCATCCATATTCAATTGCACTGTTCAGCGCATATCTCCCTCAGAGTGCTCCTACAGTGGAGGCACCACAACCATCACCCATTAATTTAGAATGGGAAGCCATGAAGATAGCTTTGAAGAACATTGAGGAGGGAAATGACCCAAAAACCTTCAAGTTTGAGAATGTGTGTTTGTACCCATTTGACAGAGCCATTACCATTACACCATTTCCTGAACACTTTGAGATACCCAAGTTTGACAAATTTAGAGGAAAAGGAGACCCTGTCACACATATCAAAGAATTTTACATGCACTACCAAGAAGTGGCATACAATGACGTCTTCCTTTTGCACCTCTTCCCCAAAAGTTTGGCCAGACTAGCTCTTGAATGGTTTTCTACAATCCCATATGGCACAATCAAAAACTTTGCTGAATTGTCTAAGGCATTTGTAGCCCAATATGCCCATCTTGTTGAGACAGAATTATCAGTGGTTGATCTTGTCCACACCAAGAAAAAAGGTGAAGAAAGTCTTGGTGAATATTAGCAAAGATGGAAAACCCTTACCACCCGCATATCTTGCACCCTGCTAGAGTGCCATTTGGTGAAAATGTTTATTGATAATATCCATCCCAGCTTAGCTCACCACATGACCATGAGCTATTTACAGACCTACAAAGATATCAAAGAAAAAGGAATGATCCTTGAGCAAGGACTCATTAAAGATGGTGTGGTCAAGATTTACAAGGAAGCCAACCAAAATCAAACACATTCAAATGACAAGTCTAGGTATTGGAACAAAAACAAGCATGTTGCAACAGATGGGGTCACTGACACTAGACATGTGAATATTATTGGTCCTTCCCAAAATTAGTCTAACCCACCTTATCAACCAAACAATCAACAAGCTATCAACAACCAACAGCAGAATTAGAAAATCTTTCAAAGCCACAATCCAAAGCCCAACTTTCAAGGGTCTAACAATCAAGCTAATGCCATTAGTGTAGCTGTAGGACCAAATCCCAAGTTCCAACCTGCACCTCAAAACTATACACCCCTTGGTGAGCCATTGGATGTCATTTTTGAGAAATTAGTCAAAGAAAACCTCATCAAATTTCCTCCTACCCAGCAAATCGACCCAGGCCAATCCAAAGCTGCATGGTATAGAGACAATGAGTTATTGCAAGTTTCATAGGGTGAAAGGGCACACCACCCTCAGATGCATGAAGTTGAAAGATTATGTGCAGGACCTCATTGATCAGAAAGAAATCACGGTTGGAGCACAAACCTCTCCCAATGTAGGCTTGTAGATCTATCAAAATGTTTTTCCTCCTTACAACAACCAAAATCCTAGAAAAACACCCATCCAAACCAACAACAACAACACCAACAACCACTAGCCAAATCAATAGCATGGGAAGAACAATGACCACACTTCATCCTACATAGACTAAGGTAGCCCCATGGGTTGTATATCTAAGAAAGAGCCTTCTGTTAATGTTATCAATATCCAAGGCCCAAATAATGAGTGTGCAGTCACCACTCGAAGAGCACGATTGAACATCGCAATCCCATCAGTCCCATCAGCACTATCAACCCTAGCAACATCATCAACTCCATCAAAAAGCCAGTACAATATCTTGGAACACCTTGGGAACATGCCAGCCAAATCTCCATTTTAGACCTTCTCTGCACTAGTCCTATGTACAAAGACATCCTTGATAGTGCTCTCATAGAATCTCATGTCCCTTCGGATATCAATGCAACTAATTTTCATAATATTGTTGGATACCTTTCATCCTCATGTGTCTTATCATTCAAGCCCACTGACATACCTGAGGTCGAGCTAGATCACACCCTTCCACTTTGCATAGCCATTATGGTATCCAATTTCACTGTAAAAAGAGTAATGATTATATAATGGATCAGCCTTGAATATTTGCACCCTAAAATTCATAAAACAAGCTGGGTATATTGAGGCAGATATCATCAATGAGGTTATCACCATTAAAGCTTATGATAATCTAGAGAAAACCATAGAGGGAATAGTTTTTCTACCCATCAAGGTTGGGTCGGTCATCTAGGAAATAATTTTCCATGTTGTTGATCTAAACCTACCATTTAACATCCTCCTTAGATGCCCATGGATCCATGCCATGAAGGCCATTCGATTCACATATCATCAGTGCCTCAAATTTTTGCATCAGGGCACTGAAGTGACCATCCATGCTGATGCAGAACCCTTTGCTTATTGCAATGCAGTTGAAGCCTCATATACAAACCATTTCCCTGGCATTGAAATTGGCCAATCCATTGCCAGTTCATCCAACACCTATAATGACCCAAAAACCATCCTCGTCTTCACCCTATCTACCCTAAAGATCAACAAAAAAGGTTGTGGAGAGTATAGCCTGTTTGATGCATTTGTAGTTGGTGCATTGCCACTTGATCCACACACCCATGGATGGCCCACATATCATAGAGCCAAGGAGACTCCTCCTCCTTGATAAACATAGCTTGGCCCAACAACCTTTGTATCCTCGAGAATCTCTCTTCATGAGGAGCTCACTCCAGATATCAACAATTGGTTACATAAGGATGCACCTCCAAGAAATCAAGCATGCCTTGATCACTTTAGCTAGAAGTATCCCCAAGAACATAAGCTCATCACTAAAAAATGGAACTATTAAGGTGGTGGTCTAGGACTAGAGGAAAGAGGCATGCAGTGTCCCGTTGAAGCACACAAATGGGAAAAGAAGTTAGGTCTAGGCTTTGGCATACCCATAACTAGGGGCACCAATATGGATGGTCATGCTTTTTTGAACATCCACCATGACCTTGTAGAAATCAAAGACATTCTAGAGGAAGTTGAAAAGAGAGCCTACGATGATATCCTAGACCAAATCTCCCTGGGAGACTCTATTCTCCAAGAACTATCCATCCATTTCATCGACCTATCACTCGCTCACCCTAAACTCATAGATTGGGACCAACCAAGCATCATACACATTGATGAGTTCACATCAGAGGAAGTGCTTCTAAGATTCATGGGAGCTGAAACTCCTCACAAGTGAACAAAGCTAGATTCTACCTATATCTATAAGCTAGATCCCAAGGGGTATTTTGGAGAAAATCCCCAACCTAGTTTTGATACACCCAAAACTGGAACTAAGGCAAATTCGAGACTAGATCAGGCAGTGAAGAGAGCCCCTCAGCGAGCAAATCCAGAGTCACAAGCAGAACATGAGGATTTAGCATTTCCTCCTCAAGATAATCGACTAGAGGTGTCTTCTATTCTAATTGAGGATACTAGGGAAGTTAGCATCAGTTCTTTAGAGATCTCCAGACTTGTTCACATTACTGCATCCCTATCACAAGACCAAGCTGATCTCCTCTTTGATGTCTTAAGAGAGAAAATTGGCTAATTTGCATGGTCATATCAGGACATGCCAGGACTTGATCCAAAGCTTGTAGTTCATCATCTTGCAGTTGATCCAAAGATCAGGCCTGTCAGACAAAAGCTTAGAAAAATGCACCCTAAGGTGGCATTACTAGTCAAAGTTGAATTAGAAAGAATGTTAGCTACTAAGGTTATCTGACCTATTGACTAATCAGAGTGGATCTCCAACATGGTCCCCATCACTAAACCTTCTGGTGACATCAGAATCTGCATTGATTTTAGAGATCTTAACAAAGCTTGTCCAAAAGATGATTTTTCCTTACCCAACATAGATATGATTGTAGACCTTACAGCTGGACATGAAATTTTGTCCCTCATTGATGGATTTTTTGTGTATAATCAAATCAAGATTGTAGAAGAGGATCAGCATAAGACAATTTTCACTACCCCTTGGGGAACCTTTTGCTACAACATGATGCCTTTTGGCCTAACGAATGCTGGGGCTACCTATCAAAGAGCTATGACAACCATTTTCCATGATCTTATCCATAGCATTTTGGAAGATTATATGGATGATATCTTGGTTAAATCTCACACCTTCATGGATCATCTTGCTGACCTAGAGAAAGTCTTTGATAGGTTAGCCAAATATCATCTCATGTTGAATCCTAAGAAATGTGTCTTTGGGGTCACATCTGGCAAGCTTCTAGGCTTTATAGTTTCTAAATGAGGTATAGAGATCGACCCCAAGAAGGTCAAGGCTATCTTAGACATGCCTCCTCCCCAGACACTATGACAGCTTCGTACTCTTCAAGGAAAGCTTCAATCCATCTAGCGCTTCATCTCCCAGCTTGCAGATAAGTGTATGCCATTTGCACATCTACTAAAGAAAGATGAGAACTTCAAGTGGGATTCTTTATGTCAACGTAGCTTCGATCAGCTCAAGAAATATCTCACCAATCCCCCTATCTTGGTTCCATCAGTTCCTGGTCATCCCTTCATCTTGTACATATCAGCAATGCTTATTTCTCTAGGGGTACTTCTAGCACAACATGATGACTACGGCAGAGAAAGAGCCATCTACTATATCAGTAGAACCCTAGTTTGTTATGAACTCAATTACACTCCTATGGAAAAAGCTTGTTTGGCAGTTGTTTTCTCAACTCAAAAGCTTCGCCACTACATGCTAAGTCATACCATCTAGCTAGTATCCAAAATTGATCCTCTCAAGTATATGCTCTCTAGAATAGCACTTATCAACTATTTGGCCAAATGGGTTATGCTCCTTAGCAAATTTGACATCTAGTATGTGGATAGAAAGGCAATCAAAGGGCAAGCTATAGCAGATCACCTAGCTGATACACCTCTAGTAGATACATATCCTTTGATCACAGAATTTCTAGATGAACATATCTGTCTAATTGAAGAACAACCCCCATGGAAACTTTATTTTGATGGCTCATACACATCTCATGGATTAGGAGTAGAAATATTGTTGGTCACACCTCAAGGGGATTACATTCCAAAAGCTTTTAAGCTACAATTCCCTAGCACCAACAATATAGCTGAATATGAGGCTCATATAGCAGGATTAAAGATAGCCGTAGAATGGAACATCATTGAGTTACAAATCTTTGGCGATTCTTAGCTCACCATCAAGCAAGTCGTAAATGAATATCAAACCAAAGATGAAAAGCTATTACCCTACAAAGAGCTAGTTGATCATCTAACCTAGCATTTTATAAAGCTTCAGTTTATACAAGTGCCTCGAATGCAGAACAAAGTAGCGAACACTATGGCTATTATTGGCTCACTGTTGGAAATTCTCCAAGTGGCTACACAGTATGAGTTTTTAGTTGAGTAGCTCCTCACACCCGCCTATGCGAATGAGGATTCAAATCATGTTTGCATCTTGGTTGGTCCTCAATCCCCTTGGTACTATGAAATCCACGCTTACCTTAAAGATGGTATCATATCCCCTCACCTCACATGAACCCAATGCCAAAACCTCATCCGAAAATCATCCTGCTATGTCATCATAGCCAATACCCTATATCGTCAAGGTTATCACAATACTCTCTCTATGTGTTTAGACCAAAACAAGACCGCAATGGCTTTAAAAGAAGTACACTCTAGACTTTGTGGTGCCCACACGAGTGGTATTGTCCTAGCATGACAAATCCTTAGAGCAGGCTACTATTGGCCTACCATTGAAGAAGACTCCTGTGACTTTATCAAAAAATGTCTCCCATGTTAGTAGCACACCAATCTTATGCACGCTCTAGCACAAGATCTACATCCTATTGCACCACCTTGGCCCTTTGCATGTTGGGGCCTTGATCTGGTTGGAACTATCACACCTCTCTCATCTTATGGACATAAATGGATAATAAAAGCTACTGACTATTTCACTAAATGGATGGAAGCAGTCCCCTAGTCTCAGCTACAGGAGTTCAAGTCTCCAAGTTCATCTTGTACCACAATGTTTGTCGCTTCGGCATCCCATCCACCATCTTCACTGACCATAGAGGTAACTTTTAAAATCTCAACATGGAAGAATTATGCACTTCCCTCCACATCCATCACCGCTTTTCTAGCCCATATTTCCCACAAGGTAATGGCCAGGTAGAGGCAACTAACAAAACCCTCCTCAAAATCCTAAAGAAATTTGTCAATGATTCCAGCTACAATTGGTACCTACAAATAAATCCAGCCCTATGGGCCTATCGAACCTCCTTCCGTACATCCATAGGAACAACTCCATACTCCCTAGTCTATGGTGCCAAAGTGGTACTACCCATAGAGGTTGAACTTCCCTCCTTGTGCATATCTTTGTGAGGGAAAATATCAGATGAAGAATACAGAGTAGCTCGGCTCACCCAGCTAGATCTCCTAGACAAGAAGTGAAAACACACCTATGATCACCTCACAGTCTATCAATCTCATCTCAAAAGGAACTTCAATAAGAAGGTGCTTCCCCAACACTTTTAGCCAAGTGACATGATCCTTAAAGAAAACATGAAAGTCCAAGCAAATCGAGAAAAGAAAGGTAAGTTTAAACCTACATGGCTTGGCCCTTATGTTGTCACTGCTTCTTTCGGCTCTGAAGCCTATTAGCTATCTACACCAAAAGGAGAACTCTTGAATGATCTTACTAACATCATTCATCTAAAGAAGTTCTATGCTTGAAGATCCTTGGTATACCCAGCTTTTGAAAAATACAAAAAAATAGTAAAGAGAAATAAGCATCCAATGGTGAAAACTTGGCAATTCAAGTGCCTTGGATAGGTACCTTGGTGAAAACCTAATAATTCGAGTGCTTTGTGTACTAAGACCAATCCATTATCTATCACTACCCTATCTCTCATCCATCCACTCACCATCCCATAAAACACGTGCTTGTTCCCTTAGTTTTCCAACCAAATATCCAACATCTAATGAAGCTTGTAAATACCTCTTGTACAGCTTGTAAATCTTGTCCCTCAGCTTGTAAATCTTGTACCAAAGCTTGTATCATAACTTGTAAATTGTGTATCATAGCTTGTATATCCAAATCTTGTCCAAAACTTGTACCATATTCCAGCTTGTAAATAATCTTGTATCCTAGTTTGTATCCTATCACATGCACAAAAAGAATCCCATTTTCCTTAAGCTTTTCACAAAACCATCAAATTATCCAACTATCCATCCAACACATTCTAAAACATTTCCATCTCACAAAACCCAAACATGAACAACCTTGTATATTTTTAAAAATATCTTGGTTTGTCAGCTTGTACATCCTCTTTAGCTTAGTACCATTGTATCTATCCAACTTTTGTGTTAGTTCATCCTTGATCAACATCTTGCACACATCGCACAACCCTTGGTTAGCTATTCCAATGCATCCTTTAGCTAAATCTCCAGTCACCAAAGTTTTTTCCTTCTTAGTTCAACTTGTCAGACACATCACTCATCTAGATCCATCAGCTTAGGTGCTCTCTGATAGATCCTTATAGGATATAGCTTTCCTCATGTCTGATCTTGGTCTGTTAGTACCTTGTCCTACCCATCTCATTGGTAAACGGTTCTCTTTTGGATTTTTGCTTTCTTTTGATTTGGAATCTTCCCTTTGGGTCTTGAAGTATCTTTTCCAAGCAATGTTTTTGTTCCCTCCTCAAGGTTGCCACGATCTTCCATATCATGGTATACTGCGAATGGAGTAATCTGAGTGTAAGCTTTTGATCAGGTCTTTTGTTTGTTTTTCTTTTCTACTTGTGGGTTACCCAGTGTCAATTCCACGTTGCTTCCTCTAGGATTCATGTGTGCTACTGGGGCAATCCTTGTGTTTTTTTTTTGATTCAAGTTCGTCAATCCTCTGGACAGTTGGTGAAAAGGCCTTGATGTTCTTGGTAACCTTGGCAATTAACCAACAGTCCTATAGAAAATCTAGTGCTCAACTACATGGTGGTACTTCTCTTTGAAGTATCCCCCTGCTCAAAAAGCTTCAATGGAATCCCTTTATCTCCATTATTCCCCGTCCATAAGTAGCATATTTCTCTCTTAGCCCAGCTTATGTGTCAGTATCTCTTTGAATCAATCATCACTCTTAGCTTTACGGATCCACAATCCTAGTCTTAGGATCCACCAATCAAATCAATCCACCAAGCCTCATCTTTCGAGATCCACAATCCTAGTCCTAGGGATCTCTGAAACCCATCTCTCACCAATCCAGCTCTTTGAAATCCTATTGCATCAGCTTTATCATCCCATCATCCATCTCCCTATGTTGGATTCCTTTTTATAGTTCTCTACTCCTTCATCCTCCCCCCAATCCTGAAAGTCTTAAGCTTGTTTACTCTTGTGCCTCTATTTTTCCCCTTTATCATTCTCCCATAGTGAGAGTTTGAGCGAACTAAACCTCTTCTCTTAAGCCACTCTTCGTCCTCCCACCCGCCAAGATTCTTGTACTTTTCAAGAAGCTGTCGAGCCTCGCTTTCTCTCCTCGCCGCCTTCTTGAGGGGGCATCTCACAATCCATTCTCTCCTCTTCTGCTCTAGCCTTGGGCATCTTATTTTCTTATCATTGATGTCATGCCACTTGGGGCATCACATCAAAGAGGGGCAAAATGTAGACACCTAAAAATCCTTTAGAAAATAAAATATTTTTATTTTCTGAAAAAAGTCCCTGATGATATCATCATTTATTAATTAATTAATTTTGTATGCCATTAAATCCCTTTATCTTAATTTAAAATATTTAATTAAGGAATTTCTCCCAAAAAATTTTAAATCTTATTTAAACATTATTTCCTTATTTATTAATTATTTAATTAATAAATTGACCAAAAATCCCAAAATAAATAAATAATTTATTTTTTGCCCAAAACTTGGCCAATTTCCTTAAGACCACTAACCTATTCCAAAATCTTCTAATCCTTCTTTAATTTTGATTAAAGGCTAATCCCATCATATCCTATCGCTAATCCCAACTCAAAATATTTAATTAAGATTAAATATTAATCCTCATGTTTATTAAAAATGTTTTAATAAATATCTCCTCAACCCAAACCCTTGAAATAAATAAAACTTTATTTATTTTCTAAAAAATCTTTTTTATCCTAATCTTAGGAAGTCTTCATCCTCATCCAAAGCCTAGACTCTTCTAGAAGATGTCAATCCTTATCTTTAATCCTAATCCTAATCCCCTCCTAACCTTGTCACATTCCCTAAACATGGGTTAAGACTTGCTAACCCAAGCCAAAGTTAACAAATATCTCCTCCTTCACCCACCCTCATTTATTGCCATCCACTTGCCTATCCCTAAGCTAATCCTAAACCATCATAATCCATCCTTTAATCATTTGCACAATCCTAAGCAAGATTAAAAAATTCCTAATCCAAACCAAGTTGAAATTCCTCACCCTCCAACATAAATGACCCTCAAATATCTCTTACACTCTCCTTCAATGCTCTTACAAAGCACTTATGAAGGGTCTTTATGAAGATATTATCCCTTGAGCCTCCTTTGTTGACTCATCCTTGCCCTTTCCTCCATGCTCTCACCCTGTGACATGTGTCACTCTTTGATTGGTTGTAAGGAAGCACAATCCATGTGCTCTCCTCTCATTTAATCTAAGCCCTCCATAAGCTTTTTCCTTTCCTTCCATCTTAGCCCTCCATCCCTCAAGCCTCTTGCCTATAAATTGGATCCTTCCCTTTTGCAAAAACAACACAATCTATAAAGTAAAGCCATAATGCCATTTTGAGAAGCCATTTTTACATCAAATCCATTCACCAAAATCTATCAAAAATCTTCCATTGAAGCCCATTTGAGCATTTGAGCATACATACATAATCAAGCCATCTTAGCTATTAGACACACCTCTACATCAAGTGGTCATCCTCATTGAGATAGCCTATCCATGGCTCATATTCTCATTTGAGGACTTCACTTTGTCTCTCATGAAGTTATGTTAAATTAGTATGCAAATGCTTTTTGATTGTTTTAATTTAGTGTTTCTAACATACTAAAGTAGCATATACAATGTAATTATCCAAAATGTGCAATAGGCTTCCCCTCAGTAGAGACCAAGACTAGAAAGCCCACCTGTAGCCAGTGCTCCAAAAAGACAAAAGTTAGAGCAAGGGTCTTCTTCCCAAGTGGAGCAATATTCCCCAAGCCAATCTCCAATTAGGATTGATGATGAAACTTATCTACAAGCAACTTAGACAAATTGATGGAGAGGGGGATTTAATTGTTACTTCTACAGACTTGGAGATTAGAGAACCATAAGAACCTCCTACACCTTCCTTAGATTTAACTGTTGCTAATTACCAAGGTAAGGAAATTGACCCTATAGTTGCCCAAACCTTTGAGAGGTTTATTAATGATGATAATTTTGTGAAGTCTAGAGCATTTGCACAATTTTTGTGGAGGCTAAATATAGGAAATTTTGAGAAGACTTGTGAAAAGATAAAGGAAAAACAACCTAATAAATTAGATTCTGCTATTAAGGAGGAGGTAAAGTCTAAATTTTTAAATGATTTTGCTCAATTTACGCCTAAGGCCAAAAGGCAAGTAATTAGACAGTCAGGAGTCCTTATTTTTCTTGAATGGGATATAGTGAATGCTATAGTTTTTGATTCAATAAGGAAACAAAAGGATGTCTAGCTTAAGACTGAGGAAGAGATATCACAGGCTCATAGGGGAGTCAATTTAGTGATGACCACCAAGTCCTTGTTATTTGGTCAATTGAAAAAAGAGACAAGACCAGAATGCAGGAATTCTCTACTACACAACATACTAGTGCATTGATAGTTTTCAGGGCTAGTGAGGTAGGCAGTAAACAGATAATAGGAATGGCCTTAGAAATGTTAAAATTTGGTAGTGTTGTATCTGGCCAGGAAGAAGATAGATTTTCCCAACTCAATGCTAGGTTTGAAGAAGTTTTGAAAACATATGAGGAAAGGGGTCTATAGATACAATCATTGGAAAACAAAGTATCTCAAATGGAGAAGGTACTGGGGAAAAGAAAAGTAGAAGAATCTAGTAGATCTAGGATTGTATACCCTCCTAGGCCACCTATTGAACCTTTCAAGTCCACTCTAATTGTTGAAGTACTAGACACCCCAGAAAGGCCATCGTTCTACACTGTAGAGGAATTTGAGGAAGAAAGGAATAAATTGTATGCACTACATGTAGAACTAAATAATCAATTTGAGGAGAAAATAAGGTAGGGTATAATGTATTTAGTAGATAAGATTGAGTGGCCATCATTTTTTGATTTTTTATCAGGGATTGCAACCATCAGGGATGAATTGAAGAGAAATGAAGCTACATTCAAACCCCTCATGTAGAAATGGACAAAAAGAAATAGAGATATCACTATTATGTGTATATCCGTCATTCAACTACCATGTCATCCAATAGAATAGATCTTTGATTTACTTAATAAATTGCAAGGTTTTGATGACAAACAAGATTCTTTTCAAAAAAGATCAATTATTTGGTTTTCCCAATATATTGCAAAGAAGTTTGATTTATTTCCTTGTGCTTTAAAGACCATTGATAAAGTAAAGGAAAAGGAAGAATGGAAGAGGGAGCTAGATGAAGTCTTTTGTGAAAGAATAAATAAATTTATAAATGAAACGGGCCATTTGTTATGGGAAATGACAATTGAGGAGTTGGTTAAAGTGCAAATATTCTACAACTCCATTAGAAAAGAATTGGTTGATATGGAAGCAATTGGAAATTCTCTGATAACTATACAAAGGGAGGTTCTAAATTTTTATTGGCCAGATGACACTGCTTATAATGAGTGGAAAGATAAATTAATGTCTATAGAGCAGATGTTAGAAGATGACAAGGTAGAAGATGATGCAAGTGTAACTGTTACTTTAACAGTTGATGATGAAAACAGAGAAAATCCCCAAGTTAAAGTAAACTTGCAGGTAACTGAAGAGGACAAATCACTTTCAAGCCTCATGGTCACTTATTATGAGGAATCAGATTGATAGAATAATCAAATCATTTACTCTACCGATTCCAAAGGATGTAATAGAAAGGGGCCCACAAAAGGAATGTTTGATGTATAAGTCTTTTTGTTACTCACATTTTTTCATTTTGTGATAGGTGTATGTAAATATTTCTTGTAAAGGACACTTGTCATTTTCTCCTAGCCTGAAGCTTGTTGCATCTCACACTATATAAGTGAGATTCCAGGGCTAGAGAATGGTCCAATTTTCTAATGCTTAAGTGATATACTTAGTTTTTTTTCAGTACAATGTTTGGAGCAAGTTTTATGATGTATCATCTCTGTTAGTTCCTGAGAATACATTAATATATAATGATCTCTGTGTTTTTCCTAAAGTCATTCTAAGTTTACTGAAAATGTATACAATTTTCAAAGAAAATGAATATAAATTATGAGTTATCCCCATATCAGTTCTTTCTAAATTTTGTCTCCTTTTAGTTACTTGGTCATCCTTATATTGTATGAGTAAAGGCTTGTACAATTGAATGCAATCCAGTTAGGTTGTATATCTGTTCACCACTGCTATTAGGGCTCGTTTGGCGAGCAGAATAGGAATACAGGAATAGGAATACTTGTTCCGGGTTTGCTATTCTAGGAATACAGAAATGGAATACATATTCCTACTCTTTGTTTGGTTCACCCAAAATTTGATAGGGAATATGTATAACCTATGTTTGGTTGTGCAAAAGCGGATTAGGAATAAGGTTATTTTTTATTGTTATTTAATATTTTTTCCATTATACATTTGAATGAGTTAGATTACTTTTAAGATTTTATTTTATTTTTTATGTTTTTAAATTTTTACATTTAAGTCACAAAGATCACATATACTCTCCAACATGAGAACCATATGGCCTTATCATTTGCAAAATGGCTATCCAGCCAACGAAATGTTTGGTTAATGTCATTTTTAAATTATTTTAAAATTATCAGAACACTTCTATTGTAATTTTAAATAATAACAAATGGTAGATTTGGTCGGCTGCATAAACATTGCCTATCATTTGTGCATAACCTATAATATAATAAATATTAGTAAGCTAATAAATAAATTGTTGAAATGATTTTTTGAAAGATAATTAGTCGTCATAATATTTGTAAGTAAGATTCAAACTTCATTAATGCATTATAGTTATTCTTCTATTAATATTTTTTTTTAAAAACACTATTTTTCCATCGTGAAAATTTTTTATTCCTTATGAAAAATAAAATCCTCCATTAAATAATTTAAAATAAAAAATCATTCTTTCCAATGTAACAAATTCTTAATCAAAACTCAGCTCTCCAAAATCAATTGAAATAGTAATGAAACTAATATAATTTATTCATCATTTCAATAAAATTAGTCACCAAAATACGATCAGAAACAAGTTCCAAACAATAAAATAGTCAAATTGTTATTAAATATGTCCACCATTTCTATTCAAAATCATAAAATAAATTACAATAGTTGCTTGGGCTTTTAACTTCATTTACGCATATGGTCCCAAAAGACTACTACCATTGAAACAATTATAATTCCCAATGCACCTCCCAACATGCTTCGAAGAAACATGTTTTCACTCTCTTGGATCCTACACAACTTGCACTCAGTAATTTCATGTGCTATGGATTTGGATATGACAGATGTTGGGCAGCCCTGATTGACCCACTAGAAGAAATTGCAACCACCATCCCCCTACAATACGAATTCTAAATTAGTAGTGTCTAGAAAAATTAGTTGGTTCAAAAATATAAGTTCATACAAAAAAAATTAGTAATAACCTTTCTTGAATTTGGACATGAATAAAATTTACATTCCGGGTTATCCTTAGTATGCAAAGTCTTCACTACTGCTCTAGCATCACACTCACACACTGGTAAATTTAAATCCATCAAACCTGTATAAAATACAAACAAATACAAATAAAATGAAACATTCAATTAGCAAGTATTATAATAAGGATAGTGAGGATAAATGGTTGAAACATTCAATTAGTCATGACCCAACATATAAGATCGCAAATCAAGAGAGTCAAACAAAAAAACCATTTTTTTTTGAGTTGAACATCAATGATAGCAATAGACCTCAAAGGAGCCCCACTTTGTTGGCAAATGGGAAATGGCGGTTTGTTCAACTAATTTCTCTCTTTCTCCTGTATCTGCATGAGGAATGAAACTATCCCATAAAGCTAACATGAATTGATACCTAACAAAGAAGATGACTACAATTTTTAAACTTTGTTTGTATTCAAAAGAAATATTGTACATAAGAAAACATACAAATGGCACTGATAAAGAATGTTGATATTATAGCGAGTTGATAGTAGCATGAAACTTGAAACCAGCAGCATGCATTCAAGCTATGACCTCCAACAACTCTAACCAAAATTCAAATTAAAGAAAATAAGAGAAAATTATCATGTAAAGAAAAAGCCTCAAGATAGAATTTCTCAACTAGGGAGACTAAATAACCAGGAATAAATATGTAGTAACAACATATGATGTTGTTCAAACCTTGTCTTAGAACTAATGACAATTATTACATAACAAATATTGTTGTGATCATGCATTTCATAATTCATAAACTGTAGAGACAATATTTGAAACAAAAAATTTATTTCAAAACCAGAAGCAAAACACACAAATAGGACGCAAAAAGTTGTCATGTTGCATTTTAAATGATATTCTAGTCATAATTAATAAATTGTAGAGGAAATTTTTTAAATAGAAATTTTATTTCAAAACCAGAAGCACAGTGCAAAAATAGGATGTAAAATGGTGTCATGATGCAATTTTAAATGAACAAATAAGCTATCATTTATTTATGCTATGGTGTGTTTAGTTTTCTCATAGTGCTGGATGTATTGTGAGAAATCAAAAGACGGGTTACTTGGCTGGCTGCTAAGGCCTTTTCCCTCACTACTGTAATAGTGCAGATAATTGTGTGGTGGACCAGTGTAAGTAAGATAGAAGTTGGTGTGAATGAGTTAGTTGTCCTTCATCAGTTCGTCCTTAGTGGGAAAGTTGTTGTGTGTGTTTTTATTGGTTATTTTCTCCCTAGAATGGCTTCTCCAAGTGTGACAATGTTTCTAGCATTAGGATTGAGTATATGCATCCAAATCACTTCTGAACTACTTATTTTTCATAAGCATCATAATGTTATCCCCAAAGAATTGGACATCATTTTGCAACAACAAGCCAATGTATGAGGACTCAACAGTGAATTATAAATCAAAAACTAATCTAAAATGAAGACATAAATTATGATGGTGAGATATGATTATTTCCATAGCAATAGGGTGATGTATATACACAATTGAATTTTATATCACACCGTGTCAGCAATGTGGGTCATGATTAGTGGAAACTAACAGCAAATGCTCCCCAAAATGATAAGTTACATTCAACTACAACAAGTATTTGGAGTAGAAAAGTAATCTCTATTTATATCTTAAAAAGAAGAAAACACACTTACATTTATTTGTAAAGTTGTTCCCTATTTATTGTATAAGAACTGAGAAAATAGAACTTATAATGATATAAAAACACCTCTGTAAAACCTGAAAAGAGTAACGGTAATGAGCGTAGCTATTCTAGTTCAGATTTTTTTTGAATCCCAATAAAATAAGGTGAGAGGAGAACAAATTATATGATTAAAGATCATTGAATAGCTATAGATTATATCCAAAGGTTACGGTCCAAATGGCATCATTTGGTTAAAACATAAAATATACATCACATTTCAGCTCTAAAGATATTTGAAAAATAGTTTGCATCTATAGAGCCAATAAGCATTATTACTATTTTATAGAGGTACAAATTTTTCAAACTCTAGAAAATTATGTAAACTATAAGTAAAATGTGTACCAAAATTATAGATAAAAGTCACTGTTCATATCTATAAAAGTCGCACATCATACATATTCTAAGCAGTGACAATTTAATGGCATGAGGTTTGATAAAATTAAGAGGCAAATAATAATTGTTAAAGTGGATTAATAAATGAAGTTTTAACAGCTATTAATTAAATGGAGAGACACTTTTTTATGTTTGAAAAGTCACACCATAATATAATGGGTAGAAAATGAAAATAAGTTCTAGGAATCTGACACGTATGGCTGATTAATATTACCACAGTGCCCAACAAATGTGAACACTCAATATAGAGTGCTAAATAGTTCTAAAGAAGATTGAAGATAATATAAAATACTAATTTCCTCATCCCTAAGAATATTACAATCCTCCAAATTTATATCTAATATAAGCTTTCCTCGTTGCGTCATCCATCTATAAGAACCAAATAGCTCTTGTTGGTTCTTGCATAAAATGATCAGATGCGATAGTCATAGTCTGTTGACTAATTTTGGGGATGGCTTTCAAGGTAGCAAACAAATCTGCAGCTTCTTTTTTAGTATCCTCTTTATCAAATTTGATGGTGTGCGACTATTTGATTTCATCTCGTATCTCATGGATGCTTTCAGATATAACATCCAAAGAAGCGGCCATGCTTTCCTTCCTCCTCTTCGACCTCCTTGTCGTTGGTGGTGAAGGAATGCTTCTAGCAAATGTAGTGGACTAATTTGACTGAAGGAAATCTTCATCCAAATCAGCAGCATCATTCACAGGAGTATTCAAATCATCATCATCATCTAGATCAATAGCATCATCATAAAGGTTACCATCTTCAACATCTTGTGGTGTTCCAGCTACACTTCCTTCCGCTATGTCATTTCCCACCATGACAGCTAGATCATTAAAATAGTTGAATGGCTACCTCCTATACACTCTTGCAGTTTTGAATTCTTTTCTCTATACATGTTGCCAAAATTAAATAATTAGATATTTTTTATGAGATTAGTATTGAAAAAAACTTTGAAGAGGACATTACCTTCAGAAGTTCATCCCACACACTATCCTCAACATCCACACATTGAGTTACCTCATTCCAAGCAAAGCCACTAGTATTTCATAACTCCTTCATTATTCTATACCTCGTCTTCCATGTTTTCAACTTATTTATGAAATTATCCTTTCCAAGGTTCAATTTCAGCTCTTGATTGAATCTCCTCTCAATAGCACTCAATGCTTCTCTGTGAAAACCTCCTTCACCTTTCCTTCCTAGATTGACTTGCTCAAGGAGAAAATCCAACAATTTTCTCTCCATTTCTTTAGTCCATACAATTTTTGGATTTCTAGATGAAGTTGGAGTAGAAACGAGTGTAGTAGCAATAGGGGTGGTAGTGGGGGGCATATTAACCTCCTCATGTATGCTCATCAAATGATTTGTGAATGACATATTACTGCAATAAGAAATTGTTATATTGCTAGAAAACATCCATAAAATAAAAGTGCACATTATATATTGTCAACAACAACTAAAAATATAGATCACCAAATATCAACCGTACTTTGAAATAACCCCTCAACAAACCTATTTATTCATTCACATGGACCAATTATTCAGTACAAGTAGAATGTTTTTCTGATAACAACTATGTGGAGATTTATCAGAGTTTGAGAATGAGCCAAAGACTACTGTTGTAGAGACTAAATAACAGGAGGCTTTCAGATGTGTTGGGACTTTTATCAAATCAGCAGCCACAATGCCCCTAGCTCTACATATACAACACTATAGACAGGGTATTTCTTGCAAAATTTGTGGAAGCGTTTATTGAAAAGCAAAAGAAAGCAGGGCACAAAGTGAGGGCTTGCAATTTTGAACTATCACCCCATGTGGATCATTTTCAGAATTTCCCAAATCTTTACACCTCTCAGCTAAGTAGCTTCTTGGAGGATTGCCTACATAATGATGAAGTTGAATAGAACATATATGTTATATGCTACTATTGTGTGGTAGTTAGCCCATTTATTCCAAAACCTGTGTTTGTTAGCCCATTTATTCCACTAAACAAATTTTCCTAGAATATTGTTTCCATTTAGTCAATCTTAAAGAAGTAATAATTGTTGGGAATTTTTTCTTCATATTATTCAGCTCTCAAAATATATAATTGAATAACGTTGGATGCTATAAATAATCTAATAAACTTAGCTGATTTTATACCATAGTGTCTATTTAAAGGAGTGCCCTTGATTTTCAATATTATTTTTCCATAATGACATCTTCCGTAATCTCATACATGATTCGTGTTTTCCTAAAAATATTGTGCTATGGTTTTTCTCTATTGGTCTATTTTGACTTGCAACATTAATCTACTATTAAATCTCTTTCTTGAAGGATAACATTCCTTTTCTTTTTGTGTTATATTTCATATTTCATTTACTATGCAAAAACAAGGTAATAAAAAAGTATGTGTACAAATTTGTTTTGATCTATATGGCTTGGCCATGTTTGCAATCACAATAATTTTTTGAGTAGGATTTGATTTCTGTGGCCATATACAATTTTGCTTCAATGAAGCATCTTGTATGGTATTTGACTATTAGTTAATAGAGCCTTAGCTCATAATATTCACCACTCTCTATTCGTATATAGGTGTTTCACAAGAAAATGTTGCATACTATATGGTTGTTTAAAATCTAATGATTTTGAACATGTATTGTTGCTTTAGATTACTTAGCAATGTTGTCCCTTTATATATTTAGTATCTCTACAGGAGACAAAAGGAGAAATAGGTATTTTTAGAATAGATTGAGAATATCCACGAAAGGGGTTCACATTTTTTAGTCTCAATCTCTCTAGGTTGAGGTAACATAATACAGAAAAGTGTATTGTAAAATCCACAATAGAAATGGACCAGCAAAAAACATAACTTCTTCGGCATTTGCAGTTTTACATACATGGAAATCTCCTATGGCTCAATGATCAAATTATATCATAGTATAAGTAGGTAGAGAATCAATCTAATAGTTTGAAGCTCTATGTAGTAGGATAGTTTTTCTTCTCCAACCAATCAAAGAAATAGTTTGCAGATCAAATTTGAAATTGCGGACAAGAGAATACAAGTATACAAATTTGGAAAGTAGAATTAGACAAGAGAATAGATTTATGCAAATTTGGAGGTCCTATGAATGTGGAGAGAAAAATAGGGTAGTCAAGCAATGTGCATAAATCCTATGAATGGACCAAGTTCAACGCATATAATAATGCAATCAAATCATGCACTGCCATTAAACCCAAATTTGTATATATAAATAAAATAGAGAATTTATACAGTACACATGATGGAAATATAGTAGCAACGTTTATCACCTACATATATCTTATTTGAGTACAATGTCAAAATTCCAAGCCTTGAGATAAACTGTTGGTTTAGTCAAGAACAACCAATCATTCAAACATCTCCCCTTCAGTGGCCTTGTGTAAAACTAGCATCGAACGTATTCTAAACTAGCATCTCTACTTATTATCTTAGTTATAGTGAGAAATCAATTTCAATGGAGTTTGTGTTGGCGAGGCCTACATCTGATATGGGGTAAGCTATCAAACCCATTCATTTAAGTTTCATTGCTATAGTTTTTTTATTCATTCATTTAAGATTGAATATAAACTAATTGTGTTGTTGTTGATGATGTATGAAGGTATGTGGATGGCAGTATGATAGTGGGAGGAGAAAATGATTTCAAGTGTGGGGAAAACTGCTCCCATGACAATTGCACCTACAAATGATCTCATGAATACATTCTTTGATACTTTAGTATATATAGGTTGCATGATGTTGTGCAAGATAAAGCATAAAATATATATAGATGCAACTCAAATGCAAATTATTGGTTAAGAAATAAAAGCAGATGAGAGGTGCATGTATGCAGTTGCCCTCTCATAAATAGGGCAATTGCACTGCTAACAAACAGAATCAAGTGTTCAAAATAGAGCCTGAAGCATTGTTAAATTGAACAAATAGGTGAAAAATTTAAATCATTGATTTTTACTTGTACAATTGTTAACAGAGCCTGAAGCATACAAAGAAAATCTTATTACAGAACCTGAAGTATCTAGCTATTCAAAATTCTGCAGTATCAAAAATCTGCAATATCTAGCTATTCAAAATTGAAATAGAATGTATCAATGCAAGTAAAATGATCAACTAATGTCAAGATTTATAGTCCTCCCACATATTTTTTGCTAGTTCATTTCGAAAATTTCCCCAATCATCTCTATCTTGTTGAGTCATCCAAAAAGTCTCAAGAATTGGGACATTTATCCCTCCATGATCAACGTCCTCTTCAATTTCCACTTCGTGTGGAACACTGTCCTCGATCGTAATGAAATTGTGTAGTATGCAACATGCTAACATGATCTTTGTTTGAGTCATGATACTATAAGATATCGTATGCCTCAAGATAGGAAAATGTTGCTTCAAAATACCAAATGTGTGCTCAATCACATTCCTAAGAGAGGAGTGTCAGTGGTTAAATAGCTCATGGGCATTGTTGATCAAGTTTTCTCTAGAAAACTCTTTTAGGTGGTATCGCGTACACCAATAAGGGGTGAGAAATCTAGAAACATTTGGATAGCCAGCATCAAATAAATAGAATTTTCCTATACAAAAGACCAATAAGTATTATGATTGAAATAACATAAACACTATGGTTTACAATAATGACTATATAATCATTAGAAATATGATCAAATATGCCAGAGGGGACTATTAGTGAATCTGCTCTTGATAGAGTTGAAGCAAGAACACAACTATCTGCAGCTGAACCTTCCCAACTAGCAAGAACATATTGAAACTTGTAGTCAAAGGAACAAACACCCATTACATTTTGTGACAGGTTGCCTTTTCTATCGTGATATTTTTCTTGGTTGTCCACATCAATGGTAATAGGTATATGGGTCCCATCAATTTCTCCAACACAATCCTAGAACATTAAAAATATTATAGTAAAATATGTAACAATATACTCAAGCAAGAAAGTACATGAATCTAAGAGATTTACCTTGAAGTACAGATCAAAACGATCCTTCCCAAGAATTTTTGGAGGGGTAGTTATAGAAGGGGGCAAAAAGTAATTGACATGGAGCAATATGATTGCCTTCAAGACCTTGTGGAAGTGGCGACTCATAGTCTCTCTTGAGTGACCAAAGTTATGGCCAACCTTACAATTCCTTAGATTGTGGCCAAGGGTATGTAGGAACATGACTAGTTGTTCTTCCAATTTCATGTTTATCATATCTTTAATGGTCCCTCTCTCCCTTAGAATATTGGAAAGTTTGAAAAAAGCTCCTCTAATCACGCGTATTTGGTCATGGAAATCCATTTCATTAGAATATATAATACGTTTAAAGAAAGGACAAGCAACTATTCTTTACTTGCATCATTGTCTTCTAGTATCATCATAAGATGCTACTATGAGTACTACTTGGGCTGCAAGCAAAATAGCAAGTACACGCAAGAGTGTGATCTTCCTAACAATGCTTTCGTAAACTCTTTTATCAATAGTAGGATCCATCGAATGCCCTATAAACACATATATAGATTTAATTTAGATTTCCATATTAATAAAGATGAGGAGAATGAATGCGAGGAAAAGGAAAAAATTGAAGAAAAATGAATTTGACAAGAATAACCTAGAAAGATCGATCAAATTTTATTGTCACAATTTACTATTAAATTGGATTCCTTGAAATCCAATATCTTAGCAAAGGTTAAGGCTTAATAGAGGGCTCTAAAAATTGCCAATTAGAAAGGTTGAACTAATGCTTCTCACACCTTGTGATAAATCAGTATTAAAAGGAGATAATTTAACCACATTACTTCCCGCATGTTTGATGGAGAGGAGTCATAGAAAGGGGCAAAAAAGACATTCTCTCCATATCCTCAAAATTATCAGAGGTTAAGGGATGTCCCCAATTTTAGAAAATGCTCAAAGCAACCATGATGAACAAACTAGTGCCAAAGTTGGTAGTGCCAAATTCAAATGTTTTATAACATTTACCAGTACTCTTCACACAAAAATCTCACCAATTAAATGCTTCTCTCTATTTTAGTATAAATTTCTATGTAACACATACACTGACATGCTAGTGAAACAGATAGCCAAAACAAAAATTATTTAACTAGTCTTAATATCACATTGGTGCTAAGTACCTGAAGAATTTGTGCAAGTGCAGCCTGGAACTTTTCAGTTGGTAGGTTGACAAGCTATGGGAAAATGGGTAAGACCTGGAAAGGAAACAAACCAATGATATGAATATTCCCACTTTGAAGTACTACAACAATAAAAAGAAAATTGCATTAAAATAGATTGATAATCTACACTATAATTGAGCTTATACATTAGTTTCTGTGGCTGGGAATAATACCTAGGTATATAAATAACAATAGCAAAAGGTAGATATTCCAAAAGTAGTGCATACATTTATAATTTATTAATGCCTACCATAAAATTTATTCACCTCCATGTTTAATCATAGACCTTATGGATTTTCAAGATATGCATGGTGCTGATGAAGAACAATATGCTTTGCTTTTATCGTTAATAAGACTATTGAAATCACGACCACAACCAAACACATTGCTAATAAGACTTAAACTAAAACTTGTTCTAAATGATGCATCATTGTCTTTTACCTAATAATAGATCACAAAATGCCATTTAAAGCATACTTTGATGTAAAAATCTCCAACGTAGTTCATACACTATTAAGTAGGAAGAGTGAAAATGGAAAAGTTGGTCAATCCTCCTTGGCTCATTGGTTTTCATGGTCATTTACAATCAAGAATGCACTGGTTTTTATGGTCATTTACAATCAGGAATGCAATCAGCACAACACATGTCTAAGCAGTACTTTTGATCACAATGCTAGGAGGCAGACATATGTTTATGCAAAAAATTGCATATCAATGTGCAATTAAAGACATTTGCAAATACTCCTTGTAGCATCATCTTCATTATCTTAAAGACCAAACTATATTTAAAAATATATTCACATCATTTGCTGATTCCAACAACCAAAGAAATTATAGAGCACTAAAATAGACAATCCATTATATTCCACAAAATGATTGTTTGCATTCTCAAGCTATTTTTGTAGCCTCCTACAAAGTCAACCAATTAAGGCATCACAATCCAAGAATAAGATACAATATAATTCAGTTCTAATTCTTTCTGTTTTACTTGAAAATGAGAATTGAAAACATATATAAAATCAAAGTTTTACACAACCAAGAACACAATATATAACAAGATAGCAAATCAGTAGATATGATAAAATCTTCAGTACCAAGAAAAGGAAAAAAAAAATAGATAAGATACAAATTATTATCCAAAAGCAGTTTCTTTTTCCCTTTTTGGTCTAGGTACCATTGATTCTGACAACTTTTTATTAAAAAAATTTTGCTATATTTTATATAGTTAGAAATTTTTATTTGTATAATATTATTTTAGAAAGTTTCATATCAAACCTCTATAATTGCTTAATTGTTTTTATTATATTATGTATATTTGTTTTTTATTGTGTTGGAACTTGGAAGGTTGTGTATCAAATCGAAATGATCTTTAGTTGTTCCTACCATTCATAAGGAGATATTTATTTGGCTGAGTAAATGAAGGATCCTATTTTTCTAATATCAAAGTATGCATTATTTGTTGGTCATGCTCAATAGGACATCAATTTTAGTAGAGTCATATACAAGTATTCAAGTTCACTTAATTGAGACATTTACAACTATTAAACTTGACTTATGTTGAAGAATCTATTGACAATATGATATTTAACTATCATAAATTTTTTGTATTAGTATTCAAAATATTTTTCCAAAATCAACTATATATGTTTCAAACTCCATATTTCAGAGAGAATTCAATGATCTATCATTAAAAAATTTTACTGCAATTTTTTCACAGCAAACATAATTGATATTGTCTTGAGAAATTCTATTCTATTTCATATATATTAATTAATACAATGATAAATAATGGTGATCTCAATTACTAGGGAAGCCCTCGTATTTTTTTGTTTTTAATATCTAATAACTATTGAATGGATGAGATGTTCAAGATTATGGGGAAAAGAGCATCTTGTATGTAAAATTATTGTTTCTCATGTAATTAACAAGTTAAAGTAATCAGATTTCCACATTCCATTAGAAGTACAAAATAGTTTTTTGAAGTTTGATTGTGTGCATATTTTTTATTGTCAACATTTCAGATCACACAATGATCACAACTTACTGACGCACATTTGTTAGTTGTAACAGTATTCAAACAAACAAAAAAAGATGCATTTAAGACACTAACAACAGTTCAAACTTAACCTTAAATTCACTGAATCTGTTGTTCAGATTTACTCCTTGCAGTGAAATCAAATCTATGGGCCCTTTTTTATATTGATCTCTTAAAGAGAAGACAAATGTGAACCACAATGAATTTTATTGTGTTAGGTCTCACCAAGAAATTCTTTTATGATAGTTGCCTATATAATTTCCTCTACTTTTACTATTTCCCATTTGTCACTTGAGCCACTTTCTCGTCTTAAAGTTCCTTTTTAGACTTAGCTCTAAACTTGGCATAAATGTCACTCTGGTAGAACTTCCTTGTTCTCACAACAAGAATGGCTGAAATAATAGACCCAAACAAACTAACAAGTGTCATTATGATAAAGCTAAGGCAAAAGCAGTCATGTCCTATGCATGACAGTTTACTATGAGCTGGTGTTGGTGCATGAGCTGCCTATAACAGGGTTCTGTGAATTGATAAAGATTCAAAAACATGTAGCTATTTTTTGGCTTCTTTATCATATAATCTTCCTACTACTCTCACTGAGAGAAGATAGGATCCCGGTGGACTTGCAGCTGCCCCAAAATTGTAAAGAGTGGCATAGTATTTGAGGCCAAAGAGCTTTGAGATAACAGCAAATAAGATAGGCCATTGAGCTCCAAAAGATAGCCCTATGACTATTGAGGCTACATAGAGTGATCTAGGAAGAGCAAATGCAATGAAAATATTCCCAACACAAGCAATAAGCAAGATTATTGTGAACATCAAAGGTCTTGGGAATTTTTACTTTTGAAGTAGATACTCTGAGAAAAAGCCTAAGCCAATGCGCCCTACAAAGTTCCAAATGTTGATGAGTGAAAAAAAGGTGTTGATATTCGTAGGAGTGTAGCCTAGGGATTTCCCAATCTGACCCATGTTGTCAATGGCAGTGAGAGTAGTTCCAACCCCACAAGTAGTGACTATGAATAAGATTATCATGTCCACACTAAGTAGAGGAACAAAAAATGAAAAGCATAATTCTAGAAGTCGTGCCTAGCACACAAGCCCCAACCAGCCATGCAGCCATGTTGAGATCAGTACCTATGCAACGTGCAACTCTTGCACTCACCTACGCTGCCCAGGTATCCCTCTATAATTCTTACAAAACCTTCAAGCAACATCAAGCTTAAAATCACACAAGTAAGTGGAAGGGGAAGAAGCAGCATACTCCATAGTGGTGTGGTGTGAGAGTAGCTCAGGAGGAAGATGATCTGGGGCCAAAGCAACATATGATTGGGGAAAATGGATGTGAGAAGAGCAAAGAGGCTAAGCCCATTTCTTGCCACAAAATTGACAGTGGCAAGATTGGGAATAGAGCCTCTTACAAATTTCATATGTGACTTCAAATGATGACTTGATCTATCATTTCATGCATTGTAAGTTCTAAAGGCAATAATCATATGATGAGTGTTGCAAGTAGTAAGGAAAAGCAAAGAACTAATACGAAAAAACTAAATAGAAATATCAAAAATCCTAAACCTAAATTAGCATGGCTGTCTGATAAAAAGACATAACCAATAACCCAAACTAAACAAAATGCTATGGAAAATTAAATGGCATGAGCTCGCGTAGTTAAAAAAATTCAGCACATCTACAGGTTTTATGCTTTAAAAAAAATTGTGATGCAACATTGCTTTAAAAATCTTACTATGAACGCAGTTGTGTGGCCCTATGCTTCCTCTGCACTAGCTACAAAAATGGCTGTGGAAATGGCTACAGACGAAAAAAACCTACCTCCCTCTGGCTGCAAAAATGGCTACGAATGAAAAAACAACCAAAAACCCTCTTTCTTGACAAAGTAACATCTGAGCACCAAAAAGAATAGGGCTTTACGGACATGGGACACAGACCTAAAATTTCATATTTTTCAACACATAAAAATGTGGGATTGGAATACGTATTCCAATTCCACCCCTTTGGGTGGAATTGCAACACCTTCTTTTTTGGTACAAAATGGCATATGTATTCCATTCATATGCCTATTCTGTATTCCTACATGACACATCCAAATAGAGAATTCAATGATTTTTGGAATAGACAAATGCCTATTCCACTCCAATTCCACTCGCCAAATGGTCCCTTAGTTCAATGGATTAAGTAAAAGCTTTGATGAATTTGATAAGGTTGCTATAGTAGTAGGAAGCATATTTTTTGAATGATGAATTATGATATGCTGATAATATTTGTTGTAAGGAAACAAATTAGATCAATGGATTTGTGGTAGACTTTAAACCCCAATGGATTAGGCATTGGTCAAATTTATTCAGCTAGAAGAGAAATATGTCATAAATGGTTTTCAAATGTAGAATTATAATCAATTTTACTTTTATTTCCTAAATATCTTCAAAGTTGGCCGGTACTTGTTTGCATGGAATGTTTTAGCTTTAGTTAGCCACTATTGCTAAGAACACATGCAAATCTATAGAAGAATTTTGGCCAGATCTATTATATGGGATGTGTTTATCAAATTGTCAAGAATTATGCATGTATTTGAGGATTTGAGATGACAATCAGAATGAAACTAAAATAATTCTCGTATAGTGTTTCCCAGTCTTGAATCATCCCTGGGTATACCCACCCTGGTCTTGCAAAGCCTAAAGAGTAGAAAACCACCCTTGGTTTTCTTGAAGTTGGGTCCAAATGGTTTGCACATATAATTTTTAGTAAGAATTGGCTAATCCTTAGATTGTGTGAGTGATATCATTTTGGTATTAAGCATTTTGTTGCTTAATAGTTTTAAAACACCAACAAAATGATGACTCTATCGGGGAGTTGTCCAACACATCTGTGAAAAGTACTATAGTTTCTTTGGTCCTGCTATGTATGTGTGTGTCAAATTATCTAAGTTTTTCTCATGGTCATAAGGGGATATTTTAGTGACAAACCTTGAGAATTTAAAGAAAAATCCAAATGCTACAAAGATGTACTAACGTATCCAGCATTTCCAAGTGTCTTATCTAACAAGCAAGAGTTGAAGTCTTATGATCTCAGTGATTGGTATATCTGTGTCAGATATTTCTACTTCTATTTGTGTTTTTTTTTCCTTGGAGTTAGGAATAATTGTCATTGTGTATTTTCCCAAGAATAGGGTGGTGACTCAGTCAAGGTTTTGAAGCTAGTGCTTGTTTTAACAAAAGGTGAATATGGTTGACAAGAGAAAGAACACAAGAGCTTACATGAGAGCCAATCTTGATGTACCAATGTATACTGATTTACCCCAAGGTGGTAGGAAGAACCTGAATAAGAAAAGGACAGATCCAAATCCCACCTAGAAACCTAGGGGTAGTGTATCTGTCAATTCCCAATATCAACCAGTATTAGGGAGAGAGTCTTCTTCACTCAGTTCTAAATCTGAAACCACAAGACTCTTAGGAGGCATTTTCAATACCCCAGTACCAAATGAAAGAACATATCAAGATAAAGATATGACACCAGTATGAAATGCTTCACCAAGGCCATATCATATAGAAAATATGAATTGTAGGCTAGGATTTAGGAGTTCATTTGATGATCCTTTTAATCCCAGAGCAGGCCCATACATGGAGCCCAATCTTATAGATCTGGAGAATCCTATTGATTTAGAGGCTACTTCTGCGGACCCTAAAGAAGTGCAATCTAAGATACGAGTTTTGAAGAAATGGGTTGCTAAGGAAGAAGCTAAATGCATTCATCTTGAAAAAGAAAAGGAGAAAGCCACCTTAGATGCCATAATAGAAAGAGATGCTCTACTAAGAAGGATGGTTGCCTTGAAGGAGTAGAATAAAAAGTTAGAAGAGAATACCACAACTCTCTACACTGATGTGTTTGGATATGTGGACAGTATGAGAGCTAAGGTTCAAGAACAAGAAAAATGCCTGAATCAAGAGCAAGAACCTATTATTACCCAAGTCCAAACCTATAAACCTGTTGAAGTAGACCCTATAGAACCCACTATAAAAGCTATAGATAAAGGGAAAGACAAATCCATAGGAATCCAAATAAATGAACCTCAAGCTCTACCAAGAAAATCTATAAACCCTCCCATGTCAAAATTAGATCTAGATCTGGACAAGTGAGTGTCCATAGACCTTAGTCATTTACTTAGTTCATGCCAAATAAGTAGTATGTGCCAAACACAACATGTCTATCATAGAGCATGTCAAGTCCATAGTGAGTGTCGAGACTCATGTGTCAAGCCACTCAAGTGTGGAGTAGACAGTATATGCCGAGTAATTCAGAAGTCAAGTAAGCAGTGTATGCCGAGTGATATAGATGTCGAGTCAGAGTATAGAGAACAGTTTATGCCGAGCACCAGAGACTTCAGATGATGAGTAAGAAAATTTTGTTATAGTTGTTTGTAATGGCACAAAGAACTATGTAAACCATTTTAGATCTGACTTAAAGATTGAATTACGATATTTGGAGATAAGGACAAATCTTAATTTGAATTCCTAATGAATTACATGCAGCCAATTAGGAAAAAGGAAGGTTTAAGTAGAAAATGGATGAATCATAGCCATTGATTCATATCTAACCCTAAGTCACCTAAGTCTTCTTAAGGAGGAAAAATCCTAAACTATCTATGATGCGAAGAGAGTGTATGAAGTTGTGAAGAAAGAAGCTTGCATGTGCAAAACAGAGCATTCATGATGGCTAAGGAGTTATGATCTAAGACTAAATTGTAGAATCAGTTAGAGGAGAACAAAGGAAAGGAAAGTATACAACAAAGAGACATCTGATCAAGAAGGATCAAGAATACATCAATTTAGAGGTGATCTATCATTAGGGAATCAAGTGCCAACTACAAGATCATTGCTGAGTCATTTTAACGGGTGAATCAATCAAATCTCTTAATAGAGTAGTCCTAACAGGATGTATTGAAATCCTTTAATAGGGTACTTACTTAATTGTGAGTTGAAGTCCTTTAAAAAGGCACACTTCTAACAGGGTGTCAAAATCCTTTAGTAGGGTGAGACCTAACAGTCTTTGTAAGCCTTTAATAGGGTAGACCTTTCACAAGGTAGATCATGTCTCATGATCAAACATTGTAACCTTCATGGGTGTCATCCCCACCCCAGTTTTACCTTCTCATTGGAGGGTTCCTAGGTAATCATATCTGGTGTCATATGTGTTTACTTGTTTACATGTTTTAGATGTACATGTTTTACATGATATTTCAGTTTACTTAGTGAATGTATGAGATGATGTGTGGTGAAAGTTTTATGGCTAGAAGTTTAAACTACTAATTCATATGATTGATGTGTGTTGAAAGTTTTATGGCTAGAAGTTTAAACTACTAATTCATCCTCCCCTCTCAAAAGTTTAACTTTCCTATTGTAATTCCAACAAAATCTTGGCTGAAGTATTACATAATTTCCCTACCATGTCATACCCCTTTCTAATATTTTGAGGAAGATGATGTGAAGGAGGAAGAATAGGTTGAGAAGGTGGGAGAGAAGTAGGAACAACTAGATTATAAGGTTGAAATTATAGGATTCAGTAGTCAAAAAATTATACATTAGTATAAGAATCTTTAAAAACTTATAACAAATGAAATATGATTAGCACATGATAGGATTCCAATTCATGAAGATTCATAAATAGAATTTTGGTTTTAGTCTTCCTTTCCCTAAGAGAAGGAATTGTAAACGATATGGAAAGGACAATATGATTTATGAAAGTAAGTTCTAAAATGGAATAACGATAGTTTACTCATCATGAGGGATAGTAGAGGACAAAGATTCATATATGCAATATCAAAAACTATCAAAATGAAACTATTTTGGATTTGGGACCCTCGAAACCTTTATTTATAAACTATGAAAATTATAGAACTCTAGCTATAGGTCAAATTGGGGTATAGGTCTAAATAAATTTAATCTATACCTAGGTATTGTAATAATATGATTTTGGTCTAGTAAATTATGTTCCCCTATTCTAAAATAATCAAATTAAACCAATAGTAGATTTTTTTATGCAATAAATGTATTTTGCATAATTAAAATAATCATTAAGTTGATTATATCCTAAAATTTGATCAACTTGTTCTATGTCTCATTTAATTAAAATAAACTTTCTCTTTTAATTAAATAATAAAAATTCCTCTTATTACGTGTGCATATTTCCAATTTCTAAATTCAAAATAAAAGAAATTAACTCAATTTAAAGTGTGCACTATTTTGGAAACTTCTAAAACTAAGAGCACATGGATCACAAACTGAAACATCTCCATCATTTCTCATCTTTGCATCTTTATTGTTCATCCAAAATTTTCAAGTCTATAAAATGAGACCTCTACCTTGGTTGAAAGGATCTTAGTATTTTGCTTAATGTTATGTTGTAGAAGATAGAAGGTCAACCATCTTAGATGGACTCTTTGGGGATTTGAAAGATCTTCTATTACATAAGCAATGGATCTCATGAAGATATAGAGAAGAAAGGTGAAGCGTATGGTGTGTGTGGTTTTGTATAATAAAAGTCTTTTTTTTTTTGTGAAAATCTACCTATGTACTGGTATTGAATTGCAGTCCTAATATCTTCTTCCTTATCTTGTGGTTGTGATGATTCTTAAGTTTCATATAAAGGGAAATGGAGGCTAGAACTATTTCTAATGTTAAATGGATACCTAGTATCAATAGGGTTATTACCAAGGTCTCAATACTCACTGTGTAAAAAATAAATTTTGCACACTTTTAGATAAAAGTGCCACAATGGCTACATGCATTCTTTTTTTAGAGAGTAGGGAAGGTTTAAAGGTTTTTTTTTTTGTGTGCAATTTCCCTCTGATGGGTCTACACCATAACCTTGATTCCTATAAGGAATGGACACAGAACTAATGAGTAGTTGTTGTTGCATGCAAAATATAGTGAATCAACATCCAAGAAATGTGAGAGGCTCGAGTATAATCTGCATGGCATTTGGAGAGTTGTAGTCATTCATGGGATGCTAAAGAATCCGTTGGAAGAGTAGAATAGGTGAGATACTAGAGTTTGGAAGATAGTTACTATATTTTTGTTATGTATCTTTTCAAGTCAGAAAAGTCTAAATATGTGGAGTCAATGATATAAAGACTGAGATATATAATAGCAGTGGTATTTTATATTTTTGTTTAGATTGTGTGAATTTCTAAAAATAATATGTGAGTTGGTTGCTTTTATATTGTAAAATATTTTTGAAGAAGCATTAAGTTCAAATGTCAGATATCAGGAGTATAGTTCTTCAAAGAATCAAAATTGATTTAAATGCAAGTCTATGGGTGTCATTGATAAGAGATAAAACAAAAGGGACTTATTTCCAAGAAAGTTGTTATAGTAAGGTTGTAGTTGTGTCAAAGATTGTAGATGTGAAGTATGATTTATAGTTGATTTGTATTGTAAAATCTAAGAGTTGTAATGAGTGATTCTTGAAATCTGAGAATATCATTATCAATCCTAAAGGTGAATTTATTTTTCATGATTCCTATCATACATGTTGTTGAGAGAAATTTTTTGTATTACATCTACAAATCATATTGGTTATTCCTTAGGGTTTGTGCTCTTAAAATGTTGTACACATTTTTATTTGTGAGGTTGGATTAGGAAATTAGATTATAGTAGCATTTCACAAATGGTTTCTGCCATCCTGGGTTTTCCATGTACATCATAAAAGCTTCATTAATCTTACCTTTTGAATGAATGCAAAAATTCTACGAGCCTTTTTGTATCAAATTTTTGGATCAAATTCAGTGATCCCTAGTCATGATGAGTGATAAACATATTATCATGGTGAACACCCCCCTACTTACATCACCAGCAGTGCCCTATATGTTTGCAACATTCCTTCTTCATTGGGGTCCATTTCTAGATCATGTTGTTCCATGTCACCATGAGCCCAGGGTGAAATCGAACCTGAGAAGGATCTAGACCTATTATCTCAATATTTTTCCAATCTACCTTATTCTCTTTTTCAACACTTTAGGTGGAAAGATGAGTCAAAATGAGAGAGGGTGTGTATAAAGAATATCATAACCAATTGTTGACTAACTCATGTCTTTAAATGTACGACAAATGTGTTAGATTGTGGCTACTTGATATTGACTGGGAGATTATTGATTATTATACTTCTATGGTTAGATTCATACCTATATTCCATCTGCAATGTAAATGGTATTGACAGGGAAAACAATGTGTAAATGAAACATGGGTTTAGAACTAGATATTTTCTTAAACCATACAAATTAAAGAATGTTAGAATACTTCAAAAATAGAAAAAAATGTTGTTGTTATTTTTTTCAAAATAGATTGAACATTTCCATTTAATTTCATATTCTCAATAAGTATCAAATTCTCAATCAAACATGGCACATGCATTGCAACTCAAGTCCCTAGTATCGAAAAATTGCCTTTTCCATGTGGTCTAGCTCAAATCAATTTTTTTACATTTTGTTTTTAAAACCAAAGTAGGAGTCTGGGAATGGTAGCCACTAGTAGGGTTGAGAGGTGATGCCCTTCATGTTGTCTGGGGGCATAACCACAGGCATGTTCATGACACGTACCTTTTTTTTTGTTCACTGCTTTTAGTCTAAGTTACTGATCTTGGTAATAGTTCACGTTTTAGTTTTGGGGTTTATTTTGTGGATATGGTCAAAATTCATTTTGGGATATTATAAATATAAAGGAAAATAAAAACATATGAAAATAATAGCCTAGGTTATTTGTGGTCTTATCTTTCACTTATATAGTTGACTCTTTTGACCACTCTCTTTCTTCAACTTTTTTCCCTTTCTAAAGAATTTAGGTCTCTAACTTACTTCATTTTTTCCTTATTCTTTCTCTCCTCATCTAATGATGGATTATAGTGTAAACTAAAGAATTGATATAAAAAATCCTCACACAATAAAATAAAAATAATATTAAAAAAATTAGAGACTATAAAATCTACTCACCAGAGTGTAAACTTTGAAATTTGCTTGAGCCACCCAACACCTGTAAAGATAAGAGAATGAAAATGAGCATGTGTGAATTTAATTAATTTTTAAAAATGTGGAAGACTACATATTGAATAAAATAGAGAAAAAAAAAGTGAAAATGAGCGACTGAATAATTAGCAGCAAGAAATGGCCTAACTTCGTCACATGAATTTCAATGTATTACAAATGAATTTCAAATTTTAGAAAAAAACCTATAAACAAACCCTAATACATTTCACTACCAAGATTGACTATTAACACTTAAGATTCTTCCTTTAAGAGAATTTCATTGCTACTAATATGATGTGTTAACAATAAGCAACTGTCGAGAACTATAATGGCTACCAATTGCCCTAGTTGTAAGCTATAAATAGCCCTAGTTTGAATCTCAGATGAATTTAGTACACTACATGAACATAAAAACATCACATTTCAAAGTCACAAGGTGAAAATATTTCAAGACAAAAATTACAATGATGACTAATTGCCATGAATCATAAGCTATAGAGTAGCACCAATTCAAATCTTGGACAATTTGAAACAATAGCAAATAAAAAACACACTTTTAGGTTAGAAGTTGAAAGGTTTTCATGACAGAAAAGCCACAATCAACATATAAAAATTGTTATCTTCAACAACACTGTAAAAATCTTCATGAAGCCTCCCTCCTATGCACTCGCACTTTGCCACGTGAATGAATAAAGAATCACTTTTCTTTTTTGGTTTATATCCCCAACAATGTCAAAATTTTGACGCTAAACTTTACTATCGTCAAAATTTTGATGTTATCAAGATCATATTTTTTAAAAATGAATTGACAAGCCAAATTGGCTTGCCATCAAAAATTTAGGTTGAAAATGACCCCCAAATGTACTAGTGTTAGGGGAGAAGAAGCCTTATTCTAGGAAGATTCTATTAGAATCAATAGTCCACCAAGATAACTAGGGAGGGGGTGTGAATCAGTTATCTAATAGTTAAAACATTTATATTCTTTATATAAACTTAACCATTCAACCAAAGAAAATAGAAACCACACAAAGATGCACAAAGACAATTACACCAGATATGTTGACTAGGGAAACCCTTGATTAGACGGAAAACTCCAGTGGGAATGATGCCCACAAGATGATGTACTAATATAAATATTCCTTGTTAGAGGATGAACCCTATTAGGAGTCTATTACAACATTTAGTACAATGAGTCCCTGTTAGGAGACTTTGAATCCCTATTAGGAGATTCCAACCCTATTAGGAGTTGTCATGTAATGTATGCAAGAAGAGCTCACTGCTCAAACATGCAATTTCAACTACAAGAAGAGCTCACTACTCAAACAAGTAATTTATTATTATTTTATTCTTTCCTCTATCCTTTCCTCTATCCTGTTAACCAGACCAATCACTATTAAACCTTGTAGACCAGGTCACAAACCTCATATCCAAATACCAAACCTTGGATCACTCAGCAAAACTTCGGCAATGAAGTTTCCTTCACTTCTGCACTATTCTGCTCAACTTCGCATTTTGCACTTTAATGTTGTATTCCAATAATACAAATCCATGTCATGATAAAGGAAAATTTCTTTCCTTTATACTGAGTCCATAAAACAATTCCTTGAGTCAATTGCTAGACCTTCTCAATTAATTATTATAGCACCACATTAAAAACATGTTACACTTAGCAATAACCTTAATCTTTTTCCTTGCAACTTGAGTAACTTTCCATACACAAAATATTATGACATGTGATCTTAGCCATGTCATCCTCAATATGTCTTCTCCATGTCCTTAACCTTAATCCTCAAGTGCTAAGAGATATAATAGGTTTACCAGAATACACCTCTTTAACTCTATCTTAGAATAGACATCACAAAAAATTACATAGCTTCTTCTAGACTTATCCTTTCTACTTCCAACATTACATGCATATATTATATACTCAGAAGTACCTCCCATAACCTCAGGTGGTTATCATGCTCAACTAGCCATCTATACCAACTTGATCTTTTTGTTGTTCTTCTATTAGATACCATAGAAGACATTAAAACATGCTATGTTGACATCAGTGACAAAATTCTCTTTATCAATCATACTCCCCCATTGATATACCTCAATTTTCTCAATGCCAAATTGTTATTCTGCATATTGTGCTTATTTCAAACATCTTCCTCAGCATACTGCCAAAATTTTCTCCTTAGCATAATGTTTTCCTACAATACTTCTCCCATTTAACATAATGTTTTTCATGCCAATCTTCTCCTCTACTGACATCAATATCAAAGGTTTTTGCAGCCAATATCTCTGCATCAAACTTTTCAACAACTGATACTTGTTCAACTCAAGTGTCATAGATGACTTTGTCCATCACAAATACTCCCCCATACTAGAAGCAGTGACATCTAGCCCAGATAAAAAATGGTGCTCAGTTACCCTAGATCAATGCACTCTTGCATCTTCTTACTCTGAAATAGGAAGGGGCATAACCCCAAGCATACCTTGCAAATACTTAAAAGTCTCTTTGGGAAGAGGCTTAGTGAATACATCTACAATCTACTCTTTTGTGCTCACATGCTCCATTCTAGTTTCTTTTTCTGAAACTTTTTCTCTCAACATATGATACTTAATAGAAATGTGCTTACTCTTTGAATGCAACACTAGATTATTGGAAATATTTAATATGCTTGTATTATCACAATGTACAACAATAGGTTCACTGATTTCTATCCTTATATCCTTCAGCATTTGCTTCAACCAAATAAATTGATTGCAATTATTTGTTGCTGCAACATACTTCATGGGTAGCCATATATTTATTTTTGTTTACTTCATCGGTAGCCATCATTAATATGATAGTTGACCTATATATTTTTATATTGCTAAAATATGTTTTTTTTATTCTAATATTATTATTCTATTGACTATATTTTTGGAAAGAGGTTTTGTTTGAATTGCCATAGATTTTGCAGCAAGTAAATATGCACCTACAGGCTTCTTTTGAAGTTAAACTTGTTGCCTAGTTTCTTCATGCATTCTCCATAATTGTTTATAATTGAGCTGATAAAATTGAACATTGTATCATGCATTATAAAATCTATTCTATATAACAAATCTAATGTATAAAAAATATCATATTACTATCAAAATCTAATTGTAAGATACTCTAATATGAAATGTAAATGAAGTCTTTTGTTTGTAATTTGATGAACATCAAATATTTATTTTTGATTATTGACATCCATTTCATGACTATAACTAAGGTGAATTTATTAGCTATTAATTTTCACATTCCACATTCATCTATATGTTCCAAGATTGAACATAATATGCATCCAATTATTTAATTGAGACATGTGAGAGATGGAATAACAAGAGGAAATCTCCTATTCATTATTCTAATGTATACCATGATACATAATTCATTTTCTTCAATACATTACTATTCAAGTAATGAAACAACAAAATCAATACAATGAAATAATCTATCATGTTTCTCTCAAGACTTGTATTCAACACAATTATCAAACAAGCACATAGGGAGGTGAAATCAACATATCAAGATATACACAATGGAAGGACCTTTTTTACAAAGCATAGATGATTCCCAATCTCTCTATTGGCATATGCATGAGATCAATAAAAACACTCCTACAATACAAATAAATTCACATATCAAGATGGAGTTGTTCTCCATTTCAATACACTACAATAGTGTTCTCTCCTTCTATGCAAAGGTAAGACTTCACAATTTCCAAATGTCCAAGCCCTCAAGCAAAAACTTGCAAATAAGAGACAAAATGTAGAACCATGGAAGCTCACCTCCCATCCTAGGCCTCAAAGAGACCACCCACCGAGCTTGGGGAAACAAGGCATAGATGGTTACATACTTCATAATTCACGTATCATGCATAACCATATTAACACAACTCAACACAACACAATACAACCCATCCCAAGGCTTGCACATAGATTCAACAATAGAATCAAGATATAGGGTGAAGGTGGGCTCTCACCATGAGGAGAATTTCAATCCCATGAATCACATATATTCACATATTCTCATAAGTAACATGCCCTTCAAGGCTTAGCAATGTTTTCCCTCTTCATACACCCCTTATACCTCCCATGAATGCAAGTGATCATGAAGTCCATACCCCATTGACACACATCAAAATCATCTCCACAAATGGAAGAGTTTCTCAACTACATGAGTGAGCCCAACTAACCCCTTCACCCAAGCATCTATTCCCTCCCAAGGGTGAGTGATGCTTCACACCCATTTTACACAAATAAACAACATGAACAAACTAAGATTCAAGGAAGAAATCACCTAAAACTTCTCACAGTCAACCCACATACAACAAGACTCTTCACAAACCACATCTACAACATATCAAATCTTTAATGAAATGAAGAAAAACCATATCAAATCTACAATGCAATGAAGAGACACCATATCGAATCAACAATGCAATAAAAAAAAACCATAGATCATGGATACAAATCTCACTCCAGGCAATGGCAAATGAAAGTTTTTGTAGAGCTCCTTATCCTCTTCCTCCAAACCCTAAATGTCTCTAAAGCTAAAGAGTAGATAATTGGATTTCTAATTTGGCCATGCCTCTTTATAAGACTCCCATTTCTGGATTTAATATAAAATGAATTCTTTTTGGGGTCTCTTAGGTCTTCTAGGCACCCTAGTGATCACTATTAGCCCCCAACTTAAAGTATTATCATGGGTAGGGTTTATTTTCATCACAAATTCACCTTAGAGCTACTTTTTGGCCCTCACAATGCTAGGTAAAGTCCAATTTCAAATTTCCTATGGTGGTAACCTTTGTTTCCCTTATTAAGTCAAGGCAATAAGTCTAATTCTTAATTTAGGAATTTAACTTGAGATAAGGTGGCTACATGATCCATTTTTAGAGAACATGTCATTTTCACATAATGAATACAAGTGTCAAGTGACACACACAACATTCACTACACATCACACATGACATGTTTTGAATCTACTCATGAAATGCATACTACAAACATACATCTCACATTTACAAAATAAACACATCACAACAAGGTTTACAAATCTTCTAAAGATTCACCTTGGTAGTGTCATATTAACATGTGTTTATACCTTGTTTCACCGTTATGTTTCCATGGTTCCTTTCTTGCACACTAAACTCAAGCATCAGTAGTCCAATGAAAATTCACATATAAAATACATATGAAAGTAAAGGTACATGATGATTTCATTATTCTACCATTCACATATAACACATTCCATAATTAACTTCCTATTCTCCATCATTCACATATAAAGAATGTAATCATTAACCCTCAAAAAACTACATATTACTAACTTCCCTAACAAGATCAAACTAAGCATTTGAATCACATAATAATTCCATTTCTTATCATAATAGTGAAATACTGAATAAATATACATTAATTCATCGACTATGCCATTTAAGTCCTAATACCTATCATAATGGAAGATCACAAGGTAAATATCATCGAATAAGTAGAAAAATTTACTATCCATCAAGTATCAAAATATATGTTGAGATATCTAGTCCTAAGTAACAAAATGGAAATTTAGTATCTATGTTATGATGGGTCAGAGTGAGGCCTTGCAAATCCTCCTTCTTGCTTAACCAAGAAACTACTCTTCCTCCAAGAAAGAAAGCTCCTCCATTGGTGCTCTTTTTGTCATCCATACTACCTACCCAATCTACATCAGTGTAAGAACTTAGAGTAAAATCATTAGATCTATCATGCCATAATCCAAATTCTGATGTTCCTTTTTAGATATCCAAATATCTTTTTTACTGTTGCATAGTATGCTTCTCTGGGATCAGCCTGGAATCTTGCAATAATTCCAACTGCATTTGCTATATCTAGCCTTGTGTGAGTGAGATATTGCGATCCTTTGATCATAGATCTCTACTTCTTCTACTCAATAGTAGGCTTCTCATCTTTTGTAGATAACTTGTGTCCAATTACCATAGGTATTCTAATAGGTTTACATGTTTCCAAACCAAACCATTTTAGTAAATCCTTTAAGTACTTAGTCTAAGAAATAAAGATTCCTTCTTTATTCTATACTATCTGCAATCCTAGGAAATAGTTCATTTCTCCTATCATACTCATTTCAAATTCTTTCTTCATTTCTTATACAAAATTCTTGCTTTCTTCATCATTACCTCCAAATATGATGTCATCAACAAATATTAACAAAATCATCAAGCCATCATTAGTTCCTTTCCAATGTAGATTGTTATCTGTCATACCTTTTCTATATCTGAGCTTTTTCAAATGCTTTTGTAACCTTGCATACTAGATTCTTGGTGCTTACTTCAATCCATATAATGTTTTCCTTAGTTTGCATACTATGTACTTGTCATCTGTCAAAGGATATCCTTTAGGTTGCTCAATGTATACCTCTTCTTTAAGTTCTCTATTTAGAAATGTTGACTTGACATCCATCTGATATACTTTGAATTTATTCTATGCTACATATATTCTATGCTACATAGGCTAAAAATAGTCTTATTACTTCTATTCTAGCCACTGGAGCATAAGTCTCCTTGATCTATTCCTTCTTGCTATGAGTAATCTTTGCATACCAATATCACTTTGTTTCTTACAACTTCTCCTTACTCATTCATCTTGTTCTTGAATGCCCATTTGGTTCCTATCACATTCTTGTCTACTTGTCTAGGGACCAATTCCCATATTCTATTCTTTTCTATCTAATCCAATTCCTCTTTCATAGCTTGTTTCTAGTAGTCATCTTTATATGCTTCATCTGCATTCTTTTGTTCATCTTGATATATCAAGCATAGTTCTTCATTCACTCTACTTCTTGTCATTACACCTTTGTCTTTGCTTCTAATGATTTGTTCAGATGGATGATTCTTTATCATGTTCTTTCTTGAAGTAGGTTTTGTTATCTCAATTCTTGGTTCTACTTAAGGTTTTGAGTTTTTCCTTGCCTTGGCTCTCCTTCATTCTACAAATCATTGTTAGTCTCAAGAAATACCTCATCATCCCTTGGCTTAGTAACAACATCATCTAAATTTTAATCAACTATTCTCTCTTGTATTATGAATTTCTCATCAATTCTCACATTTACACTTTCATAATAGTCATAGTTCTCTGATTATAACATCTATAAGCCTTTCTTTTTAATGAATAACCAAGAAACATGCCTTCATCACTTCTAGCATAAAACTTACCAATATCATCATCTCTCTTTGTGTAGCACTTACTTCAAAAAATTTTGAAATACTTAACTGTAGGTGAGTGACCAAACCATAGTTTGTAAGGTATCTTGTTTGTGTCCTTCTTGACTTGCACTTTGTTCATAGTGTAGATTGTTGTATTCAAAGATTTTTCTCCAAAATGTCTTTGGTACATCATTCTCTACTAATATAGCTCTTGTAGCTTATGTAACTTACTTGTTTCTTCTTTTTTCTATATCATTCTGTTCAGGGGTCTTCAACTCAACTCTTTCTTCCAGATCTCTATTCTTCAATCCGATTCTCATTCTGCAAATCATTAATGATAACTTTCACATTTTCATGGTTAGCCTCTGGATCAACAATAGTTACCAAGGCTATCTCTTCTAATACTTACTCTTTCTTAACCAATCTAAGCTCACAATCATTCAAGAATCTTTCCATACTTTCATTAAATTCTTCATCTTCATCAGAAAGCAAATTCTTTCTAGTTTTTCTTACTCTCTTAGGGAATGTAGATGCATAATGACCAAACTCATTACATATCAAATAAGAAAAAGTTTTCCATACCTTCATTTTCTCTTTTTATAACTAGATCAATACCTTCCTTGTTCTTCATGTCTTCTTCAAATATGAACTTATCTTTGCTTGTGCCTCTACCTAGAAACTCAATGCCCAAATTTGTGCACAATTCTGATCTTTTACCAAGAAGCTCCATCTTCTGGGTGCCAAAATTTACTCCATCAGATTCAGGACTATCTTTTATGAAATAACTCACCACCGATCTCCCAAAGCTATTAAGTTTTATCTTCAAGGACTTGATGCTCTAATACCAATTGTTAGAAACAATAGTCCACCAGGATAACTGAGGGGGGGCGGGGGGGAGGGGGGTTTGAATCAGATATCCAATAGTTAAAACATTTATCTTCTTTAATCAAACTTAACCATTCAACCAAAGTAAACAACAACCATACAAAGATGCACATAGACAATTACACCAAATATGTTGACTAGGGAAACCCTTAATCAAAGGGAAAACCCTAGTGGAATGATGCCCACAAGATGATGTACTAATATAAATATTCCTTGTTAGAGGATGGACCCTATTAGGAGTCTATTACAATATTTAGTACAATGAGTCCCTGTTAGGAGACTTTGAATCCCTATCAGGAGATTCCAACCCTTTTAGGAGTTGTGGTGCAATGTATGCAAGAAGAGCCCACTGCTCAAACATGTAATTTCAACTACAAGAAGAGTTCATTGCTCAAACAAGTAATTTACTATTATTTTATTCTTTCTTCTATCCTTTCCCTTGTCCTATCAACCAGACCAATCACTATCATACCTTGTAGACTAAATCACAAACCTTGGATCCAAATACCAAACCTTAGGTCACTCAACAAAACCTTGGCAATGAAGTTCCCTTCACTTCCGCACTACTCTGCTCAAATTTGCATTCTACACTTTACTATTGTATTTCAATAATTCAAATCCATGTCATTATAAAGGAAAATGTCCTTCCTTTATACTAATTCCATAAAATAATTCCTTGAGTTTGTTGTTAGACCTTCTCAATTAATTATTATAGAACCACATTAAGAACACGTTACACTTAGCGATAACCTTAATTTTCCACCTTGCAACTTGAATAACTTTCTGTACATACAATATTATGATGTGTGAGCTTAGCCACATCATCCTCAACATTTCTTCTCCATCTCCTTAACCTCAATCATCAAGATATCAAATCTGCTAAGAGATATAATAGGTTTACTAGAACATGCCTCTGTAAACTCTATCTCAAAACAAACATCACCAAAACTTACATAGCTTATTCTAAACTTATCATTTCTACTTCCAATGTTAAATACATATGCCAGATACTTAGAAGTACCTTCCATAACCTTGGGTGGTTATCATGCTCAACTAGCCATTCATACCAACTTGATCTTTCTGTTGTTCTTCTGTCAGATACCACAAAAGACATCAAAACATGCTATGTTGACATTAATGACAAACTTAGTCATGAATGTAACATATCATCATCAAACCAATCTTCCAATAGATTCATGAGATAGGCTTCCCCCTCCTAATTCTTCTTCCCTTTCATAATCCATTAACCAAATTGAAAATTTTATGGGGTAAATTTGTCAATAATTACAAGATCTGGGTTAATCATCACCCTATAGTATCCTAGAAATGGAAGCTAGTAGAAAACACTAATCTTATGGAATAAGAGAAAATATAGTATAAGCAATTTATCAATCTTAGAATAGTTTTGCACAAAGATCTCTGCAAAAAATTAATATGGGGGCTTTGAAAGAAGGAACCTACAAAGTTAAGCTAGGTTATGATCTCATTATTAATTCTCAAAGATGGGAGAAGATCAAAATCTCCCTCACTCTTTCCTAGGATCCAACATACCTCCCCAAAGTAGGGATTTTCTTATGGTCAGCATTACAAAATAGAATCCTCATAGTTGATCCATTCACCAAACTAGGATTTAAAGGACCCTTGAGATACCCCTTATGTAAATAGGCATCTGAGATGGTAGATCACCTATTCTTCCAATGCAACTTCGCTACAATTTTCTATGTTCAAAATTGAATTGGTCTTCAACCCTCCCTTCTAATCTCTAGGATCATCTCAAGAGTTGGCCCAAAATGGAAAGTTCAAAATTTATAACAACCTCTAGATGATTTCTCCATCCATTTTACTATGGGAAATATGGAAGGAGAGAAATAGAAGAATCTTCAATGATGAAGCTTTGCAACTTAACTCTTTTCTTAATAAAGTTGAATCTAGTATCACAAAAATTTTCAATAATCATCTCAAGAATCACACCGAGGAAGACAGAGCATTTTTAGAATGGGATGGTCTAATTAAAAAGAATTGGAACAATCTTATTAATTTGCCTAGGGTATATCCCAAATCTAATAAATTAACCCAAGCTAATTATATTTGGCAACCTCCTCCACTAGGTTTGGAAAAGGTCATTTTGATGGTACTTCTCAGGAAAACCTAGGTACAACCCATGTAGGAGTTTCATCTCTTTCTCTAACAAATGGTTCCTCAAATGGGCTAAACTGCTAGGGAGGGTTACTAATAATCTAGCAGAATTAAAAGTGCTCACAGAAGGACTCTAATTATGCTTGAATATAGGTATTAAGAAACTCATTGTTGAAGGAGACTCTCAAATTATTCTCAATACACTTTGCAAAAGAAGCACCCCAAATTGGGTATTAAATTAGAAACTTGAAACTATTCTAAATATAGTGGATAAGTTTGAAGAAATTAGAGTCCAGCATATCTATAAAGAATGTAAAAAAATGGTAGAAGTCTTAGAAAATGCTACGGATGATGGTTAAAAATTTTCCATATATAATAATGAGAATTAGCACATTTATAACCTTACTAAAACTTTAACAATCTTCTAATATTGCCTTTGGGCAACCTAATAAACACTATCTACATAATTATCAATCATTGTAACAATTGGAATAGGGGTGACTCAATGTGTAATTATGAATCATTAAAAATTTAGGTGCTCCATTTACTTAGTCTCAAATCCCTCACATGCATCTTCGATCTCAACCTTGACAGTAGATGTACCCCATTTTTGAGATCTGGACAACTCACCTTGAATAGTACATATCAAGGTGTTGTCATAATTTTAGATATCGTTTTCTTGATATCACAATTATTTGGCATGAGCTAAACTAAGGTAGGGAATACTCTAATTATGTAATTACTTCTATTTGTAGACTCCTCCATACCTATCTACGGTGTCATTTCTAAGCAATCACTAGTTGTAGGCTTTGGATTTTCTAGCTTTAGGCTATCAATTTTTAGGATGTTGTTTGAAGGCTTTGGGTTACCTAGTAGTAGGTTGTCTTTTGCAAGATGGATATGTCTATTAGGATAAAACTGTGTCTCAGAGAGATGGCCTTTTGGGGGGAGATTTCTTTGCTTGGGATTAGCAAGATTGTGAATCCCAAGGATGGCCTGATTCACCAAGTGATTAAGATTGTCTTGGGCAAGGAATTCTCTTCTTTGGCTAATAGAACCAAGCATAATTTTGACACTCGAGCTATTTTTTTAGCCACCATTTTTTCAATGGACAGGGATACTCAAATGCTAAGGGATTTCTAAAAGGTTTTGTTCAATGGTCCTTATGTTTGTGCTAGATGGGGTTTTCGGCAACATTGACCATGACCTCTGCATTCCCAAGAGGAGCAAGTATTACATTGAAGACTCTCTGGTGGAAGTCACCCGAATATTGATTATAAAAGACAAGAGGGCCGTTATGCTTTGCATGGAGAAAATCACTAGCAATTGGATGTCTTTGCTTGCCACCATCAATACGTGTATTTGTGTCGATTGGAAGGGCTTGGATTGGTACTATTAAATGAAAGACATCCTAGTTGATTATCTCTTGTTCTTGCTATTCTTTTGGTTGTTGTCCCTCCCATCTATTTTGGGTTCCCCCTTATGGGTTGGACATTTTCCCTAGTTGGTCTGTTCTCCCTTTTTGGGTTCCTTTTCCCTATTACTATTTTTCGCTTCTCTTCTCTGGTGGAGCCCCTCTCTTGATTTCTAGCCCTCCTATTTTTATGTTCATTCAGCTAATCTTCTTGTAACTATGTACATAAATATCAATTCTAGTTTGGTATGTATCCTTGTTTTTGGATTCTTCAATAATCTAATACTATAATTGGTTTTTGTATTTATTTCCCTCTTCATTATAGTTTTGGTGATGCTTGCACCTATTATAGTGGGATCTAATTGTAATCAACCATAAACTATTTTTAAAAACTAAACAAACCCTAATCAAAATTCAGAAAAACTATTTAAAAACACAAAAATTGACAAAAATGAGAGTTAAAATCCATACCTCTTTGACTAGTATGTAATTTTTGATGACGTGGAGCCATTTATCATGAAAATTGGGTTTAAAACTACTTGCCACAATGCATTCATGCTCCTTGGAAGACAAGAGAAGTGGAAACTTGTAGAGAGAAAAAGGAGACAAATGAGAAATAAGTCTTAGGGTTTTTTTTTTCATAATTTTTTTTCAATAGGGTGATCGCGCTATAATTTTCATTAATTATTAAAATAGCATGATCATTAATTTTTCAAATAGTGTGATCATGCTGTCATTTCCATTGCACAAGCCATGGGATCATCCCACCCAAACCATAGCGTAATTACACTATAGTGTGATCGCACTATAGAGTGATTTCACTATGGCTTAGATTAGAAAAAATAAAATGTGGCATCTCTTTGGTCCACAACATAATGCACTTACCCATACACTGCAAAGTATTATAGAGGAATTTCATACATCCATCATATTTGTAACCCATGCATTTGGAAGGCATGACGATAAGATCAATTAATTGAAAAAATAATATATATTTTGGTTCACTTAATCATTATGAACATAACAAACTAAATGAAGCAAAAAACATAATGTAAGAGTACACCGTGGACTTTACCATCAATTTGTTTGCACTAATCAAGTGTGATTGAATCATCTATGTTGAAGTTGATGAAAGATCAACCCCATGGATCCAAAGAATCATCTACATGTTGTTGGAATAAGTATATGGGAAATAAGATACTGAAAGGGGGGTGAATCAAGATCTTAAACTTTTAGCTTCAAAATCAATAATATAAATTCACATCTAATTCATCTCACAGATCTACCATTAAAATAGAAATGATGTAACATAAATGAAATAAATCACACCATAAATAGTTCAATACATAACATAATTTTTTGGTTACCCATAAACACTTCAAGATAAAGGTAAAAATTGGGTGGGGATGAAACCCACAAATTTTCACAATTGAAACAATAAAGTTAAGTTGTTAAGGTTGCAATGTTTGATCATAAAATATGATCTACCCTATGAGGGGTCTGTTAGAAAAAATAGTCCACAAAGATAACTAAGAGGGGGCTGGGGGGTGAATCAATTATCTAATGAAAACATGCATCCACTTTAAATAATCTTAACCATTCAACCAAAGTAAATAGCTACCATAACAAGATGCACATAGACAATTACACTAGATATGTTAACTAGGGAAACCCTTGAACAAAAGGAAAACCCCCGTGGGAATGATGCCTACAAGATGATGTACTAATATAAATATTTCTTGTTAGAGGATGGACCTTGTTAGGGGTCCATTACAACATTTAGTACATATGAGTCCCTATTAGGAGACTTTGAATCCTTGTTAGAAGATTCCAACCCTATTAAGAGTTGTGTCAACCTTTTTAGGAGTTGTAGAAGATAGAAGGGCCCACTATCCAAACAACTTCTAGGGAAAGATCACTAAACTCACTATCCAACTAATCTCTCAACTATTCCTTGTAGAATAATTGTATGAATTGTACTTCAACTTCTTTCCTCTATCTTGTCAACCTGACCAGTCACTGCCAGTCCTTGTAGGCTAGGTCATTAACCATGGATCCAAGTATCCAACATTGGATCACACAATAAAACCTCAGCAATGAAGTTTCCTTCACCTTCACTTTTCTCTACTCAACTCTATATTCTTCTCTTTGTGGTGCTTACAATAATTCATACATCTCACATATCTTCTTCCATGATAAAGGAAAATATCCTTCCTTTATATTGAATCCATAAAAAATTCCTTGAGTCGACTATTACACCTTCTTAATTAATTATTATAGGACCACATTAAGAACATGTTACACTTAGTGATAACATTAATCCGTCATCTTGCAACTAGAATAACTTTCCATACACGTAACATTATGATGAGCTAACTTAACCATGTCATCACCAACATGTCTTATTGACATCTTTAACTTCATATTCTAGAAATAAAAAATATGCTAAGAGATAAAATAAGTTCACCTAAGCATGCCTCTGTAAACTCTATCTCAAAATAGTCTTCACCAAAACCTACATAACTTCTTCCAAACTTAATATCTTATGCTTCTAAGGTTAATTAAGTATACTAGACACATAGTATGATTTCCCTTTAACCTTGATAATCACAATATGATGTAAATAATAAGTTACATAAAGAAAATACATTGCTATAAACCAATTTCATACTTAGACAATTTTCTGAGTACCAAAAGCTAAGTATCTTTATTTTTGAGGTTTTCTACAACATGTACATCATGTGTTGCCATAAATGAAAAAAATTACATATCTACATTAGCCAATTGTCAATAGGGTCTTCCTTGTTAAAATCTTAAGGTGTTATTAGGTCTCACCTTGTTAAAGGATTTTACACTCACAATGAAGTAAGGACTCTATTAGAAGATTTACATATGCTTATTAGGACCACTTTATTAAGACAATTACCATGTCTCAATTAACAATAATTGCTTTAGTACCTAAACCTCAATATGCTCTGCAAGCTAATATTAGGTCTCCTCCTTATTGTATCACTGGTTTGATTCTCCTAATCTTGTAACTCTGTTCAGTCCTTCACAACTCTATTTTCTCTCTGTCTAATTTTCTCTAAGACTTCTCCTTCTTCATATGATCGCAATATCTCTCACTCTCTCTCTCTCTCTCATGATTCTAGGTTTAGAATCCTCCTTAAATACACATTCTATGAAGGTTCTAGATCTTGATCAACAATTTACACTTCACCATCTTTTGTCCTTTACATCCATTTTTTTGATTGGTTGAATTGCTCACCTAGGGATCATTACCTTCTTCAATGATACATAATCAACATAGTTGGCTCTTCAAATATTAAATATCATAGAAAAGTCAGCCAAAATGGTATACATGTGAGTTTGTGACATTACAAATTCACATATCAAAACTAAACTACTCAACACTTGAATGCTCTAATGCTTGGTCATGCATAAACCTTTGTGTTGTTACTTAGCTTTTATATAACTATTTTCTTGGCTCATACTATATTTCTTGGTCTCTATTGAATACTTGACAATCATTTTGTTACTTTGTATAAGTGTTGTATGCTCAACCTTTACTAGATAACTTGATCGTAGTGATGACCTTGTAATCTTGCCTAGTAAATGATTAAGTGTTTGGATGTTAAGTGTTTGGATGCTAATCAACAAAATAGGCTTAGATATAAACACATGCAAACACCTATCATAGAAAGAGAGAAGAAAAAGCTATAGAGGTAGGAATTCTCATATCCATAGATGAGATATTCTTGATGAGCAAAAGGAGAAGTTTCTATAATCAAAAGTGAATGAATTATTGCAAAGTGATCAATCCTTATAAAGGAGATCAAAATATTAAAAGGTAAAACCTAGATTGCATGATAGTAATTAATAAAATAATTAATTATTATATGCCCAAAGTTTAGCTTAAGTAAACTAGAGATGATAAGTTACTTAATAATTAAATCAATATGATTTAATTAATAAGGAAAAACTTTATTACTCTAACCCCCCCTCTTAAGATAAACATAGGGAGTAGCTAAAAACCTAGAAACTACTACTAAAAGTAAATTTGGGTCCCAACAATAAAGCTTGAAGAGGTACCCAAGCACAACCAAATCTTTGTAAAGAGGAGAAATAGAGAAAACCACATAGGAAAAACTCTACTCCAACAAGAGATGGAAAGAACGTTGAAAGAACTCGTGAAGGACTAAAGAAGCCTCCAAACTAAGCAATGTCTCGGAAGATAAGAACAAAAGATGATCTTGAAGAACACAACTAAAGCATGTAGAAGTTGCAAATCTCTATCAAAAGTAATTGTTGGTTTGAAGAACCACTAAAATAGAACCTAGCTAGGCAGAGAAGACTGTAATATGCATGAGTGCTCTCAAAAGGCATTACTAAAATCAAAAGGAAAACAAGGCAAACAACTAAACTCAAAGATACAGATGGAATAAAAAACCAAATCCTAAAGAGTTGATCAATCAAACATGGAAGTTTGCATCCACAGTAGGAACAAAAATAAGAGTTTCTATATGGTAAATGATCCATCTCATCGAAATGCATAGGTACCTAGCTACTACATCCTCCTAGTACACAGTAACACATACTGAATACATAGCTCACTCCATCAAACCAAGGAAGAATGAGAAACAATAGAAGAAGACCCCCTAATGTAGATAAGGGTGAGGTGACATGCAACTAAAAAAGTGGGCCTAAAGAACTACATGTCAAGGAACCATGATCAAGATGCACAAAAGAGTACTTATGTGTGTACTAAGGTGATCAATCTTAGGCATGTCATGTGGCTAATGTCTCTGAAGGGAAACTCATTGGACAAAGGAAGATGACAAACAAAGAAAAAAAATCAACCCCCCTTGGTACTTTAATCAGAGAGTACAAGTATCCTTGGATGGAATTGCTCGAATTAGAAATAAAAACAAGGAAAAACTATTGAAACAAAAATATAGATGTAATATGCCACTTTATCTCAATGTGTTTGTAAAAATGCATACAAATGATGTCTAAATAGACCAGAAGAGACATAAGGTTGATAAAATATATAGTACAACCCATGATGAATCATCTAAAGCAATGAAATTGATCCTTAGACCTGAAACAACCAACATATCCACTAGAATGCAAAAATACAGAAAGATAATAACATATTTCTAAAGAAAAATCTGGATAAACAACTAGCATAATTGGAAAGAGCTCTAGAAGACCTTTCCAATGATATAAAGAATTCCCAAATTAGAGATCAAATGCTCAAGATATGTCTCTTGAAGTGCAAAATAGAACCCTTGATAGCATAAAAAGCTATCAAAAAATAATCCAAATAGAAAATTACTTGTACCAGTGTGACAAGCTTGAAACTAGCTTTCTGATGATATCTTGTTTGAGGAAAAAAGAGTCTATATGCCTAAGATATGAGCAAAAAACAAAGGTAGTCTCAAAAAAATCCTAAAGGGGTGATATGAGTGTTGATGTAGTGTTGACATTAGTAGGTGACGAGCATAAATTGATGGGTAAATGATCATTAAGGCACACAAAAAAACCTAAAAATGACCCCTACTAAACAAAATCTAGTCGCCAAAAAAAAGTGGCAGATCAAAGAGTTGGTGCTGAAAGAAAAATCTGGTGCTAAAAAGTTTGCATGTGTTTGAAAATTTATGTAGTTTTCTAAAAAACTGCCCTAATCATAGGCAAGGGCAAAAAAAATCATGTGGCCCATTGCTGAAAAAACTACCATGTGAATCAAAATAACTTCATTCTAAAAATGAGATTGGAGCTAGGAAACAACCTAGTGGCCAAAGTCAAGTGTTTGCAAAGAAAAAATAGACCTACATGGAAAATGTTGAGAGGGCCACCCTAAGGAGAGGTGGTGGAGTTGCCAAAATCATGGTGAACGAGGTAGAAAGGATGCCAAGAAAAAGTAGGGAAAACCCAAGGTCAACATGTGTGGGTGTTGGTCTACTAATCTTGGTAGAAATCACCAAAAATAAAGAGCCACTAACTCTACCAAAAATTGCTAAGTCAAGCGTGAAAATAAAGTGCATGTCTCCAAGCACAAAACAACCCATCTTTGACATGTCTGAGTGGGGACTCATACCAAAACTACCAAGTTAGAAAAGTCAGCGAGACTCATACCATGGTAAGACTTCATCTTAACCAATGCAAATAGTGCCAACATAAATGCAATAAATGCCCAAAGTCATAGAGGGGAGCAAAATGGGAGACCTAATAAAAAACCTCTGCCAAAAAAGAACTTCTCAATGCAAAAAATGTAGATTTGTCAAAAAATCTACACATGCTTCCAAAAACCAATGGCACTGATACAATGAGTGACATGTCTATGTGGCAAGTGGGAGCTAATGAATGGGTTGATAAGGCGAGTAGTCATCAGAAGTGAGATCAAGGCAGTACAAGACCAATTCTCTCCAAAAAATATGCATCATTAAAATCAGTCAGCCCCATCAAAAATTCTAGCCAAAAAAAGCAATTATGCTCACAAATTTGCATCACCCAAGAAACCAAGCGGTGGTCCCAAGAATTTTGAAGCCTGCCATGGTGACAGGGAGCTGGACCCACTTGGGGAAGGTATAGTAGGTACATGACAAAGCCTCCTTTGTGATTGGAGGACAAGAAATGCATGGAGACAAAGGCCACCATATGTGTCAAAGGGGTAGTAAAAGATTCCACTTGATTGGATGAATAGATGGGTACAAAGTCCCAAAACTTGACATAGACCAGTAGTGCCCCTTCCAAAATGTCATTCACGTAGCACATAAAAACATGTCGCCTCCAATACATGTGATATTGAATTTAAAAAAGGTCAGTGCCCTTTTAAATAAAGGATTATTTTAATTTAAAATATTTTGAATATATATTTTTTGATAAAATAAAAAAGTGTCATTTTGATTTGCGTGAGCGGGTCAACAGGGTATGGGTGCAAAAAAAGTTTGCCTCAAATTTCAACAGTGTCCAAACTGGATGTATTTTATATGGAAATAGGGGTTTTTGGATGCTCTGAGCTCAATAGTGATGTCAATTTGGACTCAAAGTGCACCAAAAATAATTCCCCTCTTGACCTAATACAAAAACACTTCTAAAAACTAAAATCCTCTAAAATAAAAGCACAAATCTGAAAGCCAAGCCAAGTCAAGTCAAACCTCTCATAAATAGAATAGGAGCATGAAGATTTGGAGCTCTAATACCATGTTGAAGTTAATGAAATATCAACCCCACAACTCCCAAGAATCACTTGCATGCAAACACCTATCACAAAAAGAGAGAACCAAAAGCTATGGAGGTTGGAATTCCCAGATCCACAGATGAGACATTCTTGATGAGAAAAAAGAGAAATTGTTATAATCAAAAGTGAATGAATTATTTCAAAGAGATCAATCCTTATAAGGCAGATCAAAACCCTTAAAGTTAAAACCTAAGTTGCATGATAATAATAAATAAAATAATTAATTATCATATGCCCAAATTTTACCTTAAGTAAACTAGAAATAATAAGTGACTTAATAATTAAATCAATATGATTTAATTAATAAGAAAAAAACTTTATTACTCTAACAATCTATATATATTATATGTGTATCCAACTACTTTCACAATCCATATATTTATAAAACTAAATAATTGGACTCAAAAAAAGCAAACGTGAAAAGAATGAATTGAATTTAAGTGTAATGAAAATAGTAAACCTTGGTGTGAGTTACTATTACCTAATAGAGTGTTCCTATAGGGTCATATCTCTTCTTAAGGGTTTCAATAGCGCTTAATGATCAACAATACTAATAGTAAAAATTTCCTTTGTCTTTGGTCTTCCTTGATGCTTCAACAATTTAACATTTGTTGCTATAACAAGGTGTGAATACATGAGAATGTCTTTGTGCTTCTCATAGACTTTGAATGCAGGAATTCCATTATTTCTAAGCATGTTTGTTCACAACCATATTCCAACAACAAAAACTAAACTAGTAGAATATGTGAATCCATCATCATCTATTATCGATTGTGAAAACTTTTGTTTACCTCTTACACAATGTGCTAACCAATAATCTGATTTCTCATCATTCCCCTATGGCGCAACCAATGCAAATACATATCATGGTTGAACAAGATCTAATAGATGGTTGTACTCAAATGAACTTTCCATGTCATAATTTCTAATAGAGAGTGTGAGAGACAATGAAGTAAGATAATGTCGAACCCATGTACCTACCCACTTAGTCTTCTCTCAATGATCCCAATCACACTAAAAAATGAGTTGAACAAAAGAAAGCTAGATTTCATGTACAAATAGTCCATGTACTACAATTAGAGCTCCAAAATGAATGCTTTCAAGAATCTATAATAGTAGCACAATCTAATATAGCACTATGGATGCCTCCTAAACCAACCAAAAGAATATGTGTACTAGTGAACCAAGATTCCCTCCTATGATAATGTTGAACTACACTAGTAAACAATGCTACAAGGATAAAGAAGCTCTGCATCTACAATCATCAATTTCTCTTTAACTAGAGATCTCTTCATGCATGCCCCTATACCATCATGTTCCCCTTTCACATGGTTGGACTCAAAAAAAAACTCCAAAAATGAGGTGCACCCCTCTCTACGTGCATCCTACCCAACCAAAAACATGTGACCATTCTTGAATTGAAATATTCAATTATCTAACCAAATGATATGTCTATCCATAGAAATATAATGTTCTTGCAAGAAATAAAATAATTATCAAAAGAATTTTGCACAAACTCATGAGAGTGAGATCGATTATCTGTCATGTAAAAATGGTACCCTCTAATTATCTCTCAATTTTCTTCCATGCTATCAGGGGCATCTCTATATGCTATGTGGACAAAAATTGCAATATGAATAGAGTTATACTACTAATATTATGTGTCATTTTGGGGCTACAATATGTAGTTCTCCACAAATTTAACTACTAATATAATATTGTCAATGGGAAAAGTTTCCTTACACATTCTATATTGTTGATCCAAGCAATGAGACATATGACTATGCCATGCATACTTGTAGAAACTTTTTTCTTGAAATTTGAATGAAAATCAACCACACTGGTTTCTTTTGCAATTGTATCATCTTAAAAATGGAAGCACTTCTATTTTAAGAGTGTTTAGCCCTTTAAGTAAGTAGTTTGGGGCCATATCAAGCACCTTGAATGGGTTTTTACATGGATCTAGTAGTTTTCCTCCTATTTTGCTTCTCTCTCTCTCTATTTCTAGCCCATTTCTGACAACTTTATCTATGAAACTAAAGACTTTGACTTTCTAGGTCAAGGTCGACCTTGAACCTAAACCCTAACCTAGGAAGGTTCAACCTCATCCTTGACCCCAAGTCCCATTTTCAATTTTTGTGAGTTTTGAGATATCGAGCTTCAAAAAGTTTATTTTTCCCACTTCTGGGTCGACTATTTTGGGTTTCAGAATGGTAGACTCTTAAATTACATTTAATCTAGGTCCATTTCTAGGGGTTAAGGTTAAATGGGATTTAATGCTCCTATGTCGACCTTCTCTATGAGTTTGTGCCCTAGATCTCTATATAAGGAAGCCTAATTCCCTCATTTTGATATCAACAATTTATCAACAAGTTATCCATGATTCATGAGTGCATTCATGATCTATGAGTGATTATCTACTTTTCATAAGGAGATATTATCAAGAATTCTATAATTCAAGCATTCAAGCCTTTGAAGGGATTTGGTTCAGTTATTCAAGATTCATCATTCAAGTCCTAGATCTAGCCATCATGGTGGTGTGATCTTCCTTCAAGATCTTTTGTTCATCTTCAAGATCTATTCATTCTTCTATCAAGGTAGATTCTAAGCATACAATAATTGAGGTTTTGATTTATATTTGCTAATGTTATGTTTAAGCTTTTATATCAACATACTTGTTTACATTTCAAATACAATTGCATATATATTGAGTATCATAGCTTCATTGTTAGATTTACTTCTACTATTTGCTAGCATTCCTTATTTTAATTCTATTATTAAGGTTGATTCCAAACTAGCATTTGACCAAGGAAAACCCCTCATCTAAACAACAAAACCATTTTTCTTGCAAATACAGGTGTGGAACAATGAATAAAAGAGAAAATTTAGATACCCTTTTCATCGAACTTATAGGATCCACGAACAAAAATTTCATCGAAGTAGTGGTCAAGGTCAACTTTTCAAGGTATAATTGTGCCCCGAGGTAAGATTGTGCCCCTCTATCTAGGTTAAGGTTGACCTCCCTTCAAGAGGACAAAAGTTTTCTAGGTTTTCTCCATCTCAACATTTCCAGTCTAGAATAGGTTGCAGAGATCCCAAAAATTGTACACGGACATCAGAAATCAACATTTTCTAGATTTATCCTACTTCATGGTAAGTATTTTTCTCTTATCTATTTTAATATTTAAGCACATACTTCTCAAATAGGAAGATCATAGAACCTCTTTTCTCCTTATTTTCTTTTACATGATCCATTTGTGCATTGATCACTTTCTTGTGCTTAATCAATTTGGATCATTCCTATTGGAAATTAGGGTTGAGGATAGGTATTATTTTCTTCCTATTCACTTTGGTGAACCCAACATGCTTACCACCTATCTTTTGTGGAATTAGATGCCTTATTTTTTTTTTTGGTGTTAAATTTAATTTTCAATTTGTTAGGTATTTTCTTGCATTAAGATTGGATTTAGTTTATTCTCTTTCCTTTTATATATATATATATATATTCAATAAAATACAAAACATTTCTTGCATTTCATTTACTATGAAGATTATGAAGATGCTTTGGTGTGTGGTTATGTTCCTTATTACCCTTCTTTCATCATCTCTTTACCATAATTATGAGGTTTATGGCAGTATCATTCATTTTATTATGCTCATGATCTTTCATTTTATTCTTGATTATGCTTTTGTGAATTTAACTGATACTAGTCTTCCTACATTCAAATTTTTCATTAAGGATTCATGTGGTAGACTTATTGTTCTTTTGTACTATGTGAAGGATTTGGTAGATGATACACCATCTCTTAATCTTCCTAATCTGAATCTTATTATTCCTAATCCAATGTCTAATTCTCCATCTGTTAGTCCTTATTACTCCCATTCTTATTATGCAATTCAAGCTATGGTTTAGGATGCAGATGTGCAACATTTCTTTGATTTACCTTCTCCTCCAATTCATGATGATATTAAATGAAAGGGTAAAGACACTTATTCTAAACCTATTATTTCATCTTATACAACCTTTCCTTATGATCATGATAAACAATCACCTCCGATAGAAGATTTACATTATCTGTACACTACAAGATATAATTTGATAACTAAACAAGGTTATAAAGGTTTAGGGATTGAACTTAATGAATATGGTATTAAGTATCCGGTTCATATACCCTCTAAACTGGATTTTCATGGTGTTGGTGGTTTGAAATCTTAAGTTAAGGAAGGTGGTGTTAATCATCATCCTTCTCTTCATAAACTTCTCCCTACACCTACTTTGGATAACTCTGATATTCATCAAGAGGTGGCTAAATAGGTGTATGCTGAATTAATGAATTCAAAAAAAGAAATCTTTAAACCTATATCGAAAGATACATTATCTAAGTAAAAATATCATTTTCATTATCGTAATACACACTTACTTGGTGATTGTAGACATTTCAAATTGTATGTTTGTGAATAAGCTACTTCAGGAATTATATCTCACTCTCATGTAGTTTTACAATTCCTTCATAATTTTGATATAGGAGATTCCCCTCCTTTTGATATAGTATAGATTTCTTCTCCTCTTGTCTCTATACTAGGGGCAAGAGGTTTATTTTCATCCATTCTCCTAGGATTCATTAGGTCTTTTATTAGGATTAATTGGTATTCCTTCTTCCTCATTTTCTATGATATTGTATTTTGTTTATACTCATTCATAGAATCTATTCAAGATATATTTCCAAGGCTTTTTTTTTTGGGAAAGGTATCCCTTGTCTTCATCTCTAGGGGACAAGGTTTTTTATTCTTTATCTCTAACTAGGGAACTTCTTTGCTTAGCTTAGTGGTAATTATTTACATTGCAATATTATTTCTTCATATTGATAGATGTTTTGACTATGGATAATCTTTTTATATGAGAGGTTGTTGTCCTAGGACATCACCTCTTCTCTATGTTTCATATTATGTTCTTTATAACCTCTTACCCTTGCATTGGTGTTAGAGTTGTTTTCCTCATTCCAAAGATTCATTTTCCTCTTCTTTATAGGAGGCTTGGTGATTGAATCTTTGTTACTGTTTGGTTTATCTTTGAAAGATGATATTTTATCTAAAAGCGTTTGTCTATAATAGGAGTCTTGTTGATAAGATTTTTTTTTTTTTGAGGATCCTTTTTCCATAAGTGACATATCATTTTCATGATTATCTATGCTCTTTGATGTAGGGATCAAGATCCTTTGCTAGGAATATGGTATACATTGTTGTTAAACAGGATATTTCCTTCTATTGTGAAGTAGGTATCCTCTTTCTCTTTCTTATTGTATCTTGTAGGCAGCCATGGTAAGGAGGGGGTCATATATAGAGTCTCCCTTGTATTATAGTTTTTTAATTTATATGCTAAATCTTGGAAGGTAACACTATAAGTTGCTAAATCCTCAAGAGACATGCATTTTTCATTTATTTTTATATGAAAAATCCTCTGAAAGAAATGCACAAAAGTTGCTAAATCCTGAAGGGACACACATTGCTAAATCCTCTAAAGGTAACACACATAAGTGTTGTGGGTGGGTTGGGGCGTCATTGAATCAACACTTAAAACTTCAACCTTAAAATAATTCATCACACATCCATCTCACAATCTATGCATGTAAACTGCAATACCAAAATAAGCATATATATCCATAACTTGAAAGTAATTAAACATTCAACACATATATGACACAAGATATTTGGTTACCCAGAAACCCTCCAATAAGAAGGTAAAACTAGGGTGGGGATGACACCCACAAATCTCCACTACAATAGCAATAAAGTGTATCCAATGAAGGTTACAATGTTTGATCATGAAACACAATCTACCCTATGAAAGGTCTACCCTATTAAAGTCTTACAAGATTGTTAGATCTTACCCTATTAAAGGATTTCAACACCCTATTAGAAGTATGCCTGGTAAAAGGACTTTAACTTACAATGAAGTAAGCACCCTATTAAAGGATTTACAATAGCCTATTAAGACTACTCTATTAAGAGATTTAACTAATTCACTTATTAGAATGTCTTAGCAATGATCCTATGGTTAGCACTCTGATGTAAGATAACAAATCACCTCTTTCCTTATGTGTACTTGATCCTCACTAATTAGATGTATCTCTTCTATCCTCTAACTCCTTTCCTCTATTCTCCTTTAATTGATTCTATAATGTATCTCAGATTACCATACCTTAGTTACCATGAATGCTCTATTTGCACATGCAAACTTCTCTCTTTTCTCCTTCCACACACATAAAAAGTTTAGTGTTTGTCTTCCTTAAGAAGACCTAGGTGACTTAGGGTTAGGTATGAATCAATGATTGTAATTCACTCATATTGTCACTTAATCCTTCCCTTTTTTTTATTTTCTGCATGTACTACATAGATATTCTCAATAAAGATTCATCCTTATCATTTAAGATCGCAAAAAAATCCTTAAGTTGGCTCCAAAATGACTTACATAGTAGTTTGTGTCATTACAAAAAACTATGTCAAAACTATATTAAAAGTCCCTGATGCTCGGCATCAATTTCAACTTCAATGTTGTAACTCAACCTCTGAATGACTTGGCATCCATTGATCACTTAGCATCTAAATGACTCAGCACTTACTATATGCTTGACACATACTATATATCTCTCGCTCGACATATACTATCTGGCAACTTATGCTAGACATGTATTACTTGTTTATCATGAACTAAGTAAATTTCTAAAGTATATTGTCACTCATATGTCAAAACCAATCTAAGATTAACAATAAGTTGCTAAATCTTGAAGAGATACACATTTTTAAATTTTTCAATATGCTAAATCTTTTGAAGGTAACATACATAAGTTGCTAAATACTTACAAGACATGCATTTCATATTCATAGTGATACAAGAAGGTGTATCTATAGGTATTCTAAAAGCCATCAAAAGACATATTTACAATTGCAAGCACAGTTTTTAGGTGAACTATTAGGTTTGGCTAGTTGTTGGGCTCTCCCTCTCTATTGGTGATTCATGGTAAGGTGGGCATCTTACTAGGCAAGGTAAACACTTCTCCTTTTTATTTATTTTTGCTTTCATGCTAGTAGGACTAGATCATGAAGCTATGTTATTTATAGTATTGCTCTTGTCTTTCTTATGTAATCACTTATGCTCTTATGATAGCTTTCCAAATATGATAGTAGTATGAGAAATATTTCTTAGTGAGGTTTCTTGTGCTAGCTGATTTGGGTTTGTTTACTACTAACCCTTTTCTTTGATGTTGTTTTTTTTTGTTTCATTTTTGTACTCTCATATGTGTATGTTGAGTTAGAATCCTTATCTTGGGGGCTTATGGCATCAGATAAGTTTTATTTTATCTCATTATGAATCCACTTGGATCTCTTCTTTCTTCTCCTTTACCAAGATTTTGCATTGAATTCATATTTTGCTAAAGTGGGGGCTAAATGTATCATCTTAAAATGGAAGCAGTTCCATTGTAAGAGTGTTTAGCCCTCTGAGTAAGTGGTTTGGGGTCATGTCAAGTGCCTTGAATAAAAAATTTCATGGATCTAGTCGTTTTCCTCATGTTCTACTTCTCTCTCTATTTCCAGCCTATTTTTGACAACTTTCTCTGTGAAACTGAGGACTTTGACTTTTTGGGTGAAGGTCAACCTCGACCCTGATCTAGGCCAAGGATGACCTTGACCCTGACCTAGGGTAGGGTCAACCTCATCCTTGACCCCAAGTCCCAATTTCAATTTCTAGGAATTTTGTGATATCGAGCTTTGAAAAGTTTCTCTTTCTCGCTTTCGAGTTAGCTATTCTGGATTTCAAAATGGTAGACTCTTAAATTACATTTAATCTAGGTCCATTCCTAGGGTTTAAGGTTAAATGGGATCTAATGTTCCTATGTCAGCTTTCTCTAGGATTTTTTGCCCTAGATCTCTATATAAGGAAGCCTTCTTCCCTCATTTTGATATCAACAATCTATTGACATGCTATCCATGATTCATGAGCGCATTCACAATCTATGAGTGATTACCTACTTTTCATAAGGAGATATTATCAAGAATTTTATCATTCAAGAATTCAAGTTTTCTATTGAAGATCAAGGATTGAAGCATTTAAGCCTTTGAAGGGATTTGGTTCAAGTATTCAAATTCATCATTCAGACCCTAGATCTAGCCATCATGGTGGTGTGATCTTCCTTCAAGATCCTTTGTTCATCTTCAAGATCTATTTATTTTTCTATCAAGGTGGATTCTACGCATACAATCATGAAGGTTTTGACTTACATTTGCTAATGTTAAGTTCAAGCTTTCATATCAATATACTTATTTACATTTCAAATATAATTGCATATCTATTGAGTATCATAGCTTCATTGTTAGATTTACTTCTACTACTTGCTAGCATTCCTTATTTAAATTCTATTTTGAATGTTGATTCCAAATAGGGTTTTAACCAAGGGAAACCTCTCATCCAAATAAGAAAACCATTTTTCTTGCAAATACAGGTGCAAAATGACAAATTGAAGAGCAGATTTGGATACCCTTTTCATCAAACTTGTGGGCTCCATGAATAGAAATTTTGTTAGAACGGTGTAGGTCAAGGTCAACTTTTTAGAGTACAATTATGCCCCAAGGTAAGATTGTGCCCCTCTATTTGCATCAAGGTCAACCTCCCTTAAAAAGGACAAAAAAAAATTAGGTTTTCTCCATCTCAACATTTCCAATCTAGAATAGGTTGCAAAGATCCCCAAAATTATACATAGACATCAGAAATCAGCATTTTCTAGATTTATGCTACTTCAAGGTAAGTATTTGTCTCTTATCTATTATAAGATTTAAGTGTAGCTCCTAGAAAATGGGTTAAATGCTTAACATACTATGAGAAAATCACAAACTCAGTCAACATACGTTAGCACCCACTAGTCTACCATGAAAGCCAAACTAATCAAAAGAAGAAAACACAAGGTTAGAAACCCCCTCTTTCATTTGTAGCTCCCATGTACTTCTTTCTTCTCCAAATGATTGTAGCTCCAACTTGCCTATAGTGCACACAAAATTGAAGCAAAATTCTATGATATGGATGATGCCATGAGAATATTAGAAGTGTGATTTTAGTGTGAGAGAAAGAATGGAAAATGCAAAGAAGCTAGGGACTCAAAAAAGACTCAAGAATTAGGACATTCAAGACTCAAGAATTCAGACTGAAAATGAGAGGAAGGGTGTCCATTTATAATGAACACTCAAGGTGAGAGCATTGGATTTTTCACCCTTAGATATGCGATGTGACAAGAGATTCCTTTGAGAATCCATGATGCATATGAAAAAATATGCCAATTATAAGATTATATGATGCATGGAAGTCAAACTTGGGTAAATGTGGAAGAGAATCTATGATGTGTCATAAGACACCTCAACCCACTTAAAGCCAAGAATCTATGACAAAGAAGCCAAATAGGGATATGCATAAGAGAATAAGAATATTTGATTATGACATATCTTATCCAAGTGTCAAAGGAGAATCCACGAGGTGTCATATCCAAGTGTCACTATGATGAAATATTCTTTGGAATATTTGAATTAAAAATCCTTTTATTCCACAAAATAAGAATTAGTAGAAAATGGAATTAATGATGGAAAATGGAGCTTAGGAAATTAAGAATTTCCATGGTTTGTGGATAATGAATCAATTAACTAATAAAATTAATTAATTAAGGATGATAATTAGGAAGAATAATTAGAAAGAATAATAGAATTAAATTATGGGTTATTTAATCCTATAGAGAAAATTAGTAAATGATTGGCCAAATTGATTAAATAAATGCGATGGTATCCTTTGATGAAAATGTAATGATGATGGAGATCCAACAAGATGATGACAAGTAGACCAAAGCCATGGTAAAATTGATTAATTTAATTTGATAACATGCCAAGGACACATGACATGAATTGATTGACACATAACATTTAAGTGACATTGCAAATGCTATAGGATCGAGGTTGATTGATAAGGTTGATCATAATAACATTGGTAGACATAGTAAATATTATTAAAATGGTTGATAATGCCATGATTCGACATTGAAAGCCTTAACAATGTCAAAGATTAGATGACATGAATGATAGTTTGACCTAGCACTAAGAGCTGCGACAGCACTAAGGTCAGATTGATAAGATTGATAGGTTGATAGGTTTCCAAGGAACTAAAAGCCACAACAATACCTAGGATTGAATAAATGATGATTGATTTGGGATGTTTGATATGTTATGGGTTGATTTGGACTGATTCTGAGTTCATTTGGGGCGATTTTGAGTGATTTCAAATGATTCCAAGTTGATTTGGGGTGATTCCGAGTTGATATGAAATGGTTTTGAAATGATATGAAATTGATGTAAAGAAGGATACAAATGATAAAATATAATCAATTTAACCAAAAAATTGAAGTTAGTAGAATGAGAAAATGGGACAAATTATTATGAAGAAATGATGAAACCTTAGATGTGAACCATTTTTGAGCGTTTACATTTTGCCCCTCTTTGATACAATGTGATTTAGAGCGTTGTGTCAAAGAATGCTAACGAAAAAGCCATAAAAGCATGCCCCAGCAATGTGGTATATATTTATGCCCCCTTGATAAATTGACCAAAATAGGCATATGATAGGTCAATTTCATCAACAATGAGAAAAAAGCCATGGAAACTGACGGATCAAAAATCAGAGTTAAAACGTGAAAGTTATGGGCTCTGAAGTGAAAACGGGCACCACGACCAACACAGAAAGGACCTCATGCACATCCATCTAGGAATCCACAAGTTATAAAAGGGCTTTGAGAGGGTTTTGAAGGTCATTTTCACTCTCTCATTTGGAAGAAAAGAGTTTTGGATCAAGGAGAATGGATCAACTACCCAGGGAGCAACATCATGGTGAACGGGTGCGGACCTTTGGATGGTGGGCAGATGCTAGACCTTTGATGAGTACATCAAGGCCATATTTTTACTTTCTATGATTTTTCATGCTTTTTACTACTTTTTATTTCTTTTCCATGCTTTTTAGGCACTTAGGAATCTGTCGAGGGAAATCGGGGGTCAAATGGGGTCAAACGAGGGTCCCAAGGCCAGGTAGGGCACCCAAACGCCCCAACTACGCCCAAAACATAACCAAGTGCATCAATGATGCAGTTAGAATTTCCAAGTGCATCAATGACATAGTTGGTATGACCAAGTGCATCAATGACGTAGTTGGCAACCCCAACTATGCCCTAGGATGCTCCAGGGCTCTGATCGGGGTCTGAATGGTCCCGGATCAAGCTAAAACTTGGTAGGGGTTAGCATAACCCTAGGGGGATGTTAGAAACAAGATAAAATATAGTCAAAGGTAGTCAACATTCTTAGAATTTGTTCAAACATAGGGTAGATATAGGTTAAACTTGGGTAAATGCTGACAAAGAACCGTGCAAAGGGCCTGAAAGGGTGCAAACAGACTCAGAATGGCTTGAAATTTAGAACACATGTTCAAAACCTAAGGAAGAGTTGAAAAAATAGGTTAAATGAGGCTAGGATAGTTAGAAAAAGGTCAAACTTGGTCAAACTTAGCTCTGATGGATAGGGATAGGGTCAAAAATGATGCAAACAAGCTCGAAATGATCTGAAACTTGGAAAACATGTTCAAAACCCTAGGAAGAGTTCAAAACATAAGTCAACATAGTCAAACATGCTAAAAAAAGTCAAACTTATTCAAACTAGAGCCAAACTAAGTCAAACTTGGGTCAAAAGTAGGGTAAATTAGATGCAAAACCATAGGAGGTTGACATAGGCTATGCGATTATACAAGAGGAACTACCCCTATTACAGATATGGGGACATAGGCCATGGAGCCTTGTACTACGTAATCATATGACACCTGGTGAGTGGGGGATATTAGCTAGGTTAGGATTATATCATGTGACATTTATGTCAGATGTGAGGGGGAACCAAGCTTTGTTGATTGCTTTGACGGAGAGGTGGCCATTAGAGATTAGTTCATTCCACCTACCGACTGGGGAGGTGACTGTGACACTAGAGGATGTATGGCACATTCTTAGGATCCCTATCCATGAAGATTTAGTAGTGTATGACCTAGTTACAAGGTGAGCAGCTCTACATCGGCTATTTGGATGCAGAGATACAGAGCTAAGGATTCAAAATTATGATATTGGATGGGACCTATTGGTGGTGTACCATGAGTGGCTGACGGTTGTGATTTGCTGGGTGATTAGCAGATTGTTGATACTAGATAGACGAGGACATGGATTCCTGATTGGATGGGGTCAAGTACTTGAGCAAATGATTATGGAGGGCACTATGTTTGCATGGGGCCCATGCATGTTGGGGATGTTATATTATTATTTGCATCAGGTAGCATACAAAAGGAGACTATCCTTTAGCATCAGTGGCACATTATTACAGATCTGGGCCTATGAGCATATTGCATTATTTAGGCCTCTAGTAGAGCAAGTATTGGTGGATGATATGCCATATTCTTATAGCTATAGAAGTGTCCTTGCCCGAGGAAAATTGGGATATGCTAGATTCTTTTGCCATTAGATAGACATGATGACACAATTCATATGGAGACCATACAAAACTTTCCCTAGATGGGATGATGATGACATCCACTTACCATACTGTAGGTAGGAGCACTACCTCATAGGGCGCATAGTGATTAGTAATTTGGTTATAGAGATGTACCTGCCAGAGCAGGTATGGAGACAATTTGGGGAGACACAAGATGTACCTATAGGGTTAGCATTGTTTTCCTAATCTAGAGGAGAGGTTCAAGAGTGGGGACCACCCATTAGGACACAAGTAGCATATGCACAGTTAGCAGAGTTATAGTCGAGACTATGGGGGGCAGAAGCAGATATAGTAGATGTAGGCATGACAACAGCATATGATAGGTGGTTTGCACAGCATCGACCGAGACCTTTGATAGATCTAATAGTATCAGTACCTCGAGGGAGGCCACAAGATGAGGAGGAGGATGGGGGAGAGGATGAGGAGGGATTTGATGAGGGCAATGCAGCAAAGGATAATGTTGAGGATGATGATGAGGGAGACAATGAGGAGGGATGAGAGGAGGAGGAGGAGGGAGATGAGGATGTTGAGGGTGATGCAAGGGGTGATGATGAGGATGTTGAGGAGGAGGATGAGGGAGATGATGAGGGGGGTGTTGAGGGAGAGGACGAGGGAGATGACAAGGAGGGTGGAGGTAGTGGGGGTGGGGATGGTGTTGGAGATGGTGATGAGGGAGTGGATGAGGAGGAATGTTGGGAGGATAGGGATGCAGCTGCAATGGATGTTGAGGATCCAGTTGAGGACATTGGGAGAGCATTAGTACCAATAGAGGTAGGGCCTAGCCAAATAGAGTTGATGGAGGTGATCAGAGGGCTATGGATTCAGTAAGATTAGGTTGTGGTAGAGAGGGATGCCTTAGTGGGAGAGAGGGATGCAGTTACATTAGAGATAGATTAGGTGATGGCTAAGAGAGATCAAGCGAGGGTTGAGAGAGATGCAGTAGTGCACAGGGTAGAGATAGCAACACAGGAATCTTAGGGGTTCATTAGTAGCATCAGAAATGCAAACTTCTAAGATCTGGCAATGATGATGTGTAGGGCTCACATGGAGGCACGGTATTGGTGAGATCAGTATGAGAGGGTGGTGCACTAGGGCAGAGAGTAGAGATTTTTCATGCATTGAGATCTCATTCCCATAGGACACAGAGGACACCAAGCAGTGCGGGGGTGATTGGGCCTATGAGGCCACCACAAAGAGTAGAGGGATCATCCTTGAGGATATATAGAGGCCACAAGGCTAGGGATAGAACGAGATGACACTGAAAAACTCACATATAGGGGGGCCTCTCTATGTTGGTTTTTGGCTTCTATTTTTCTCTGTCATGGTTCACACCTACGGGCAGTTAGTATTGATGTAAATCATGGTCATGTACTCTGACACCTTTTTGAGACATTTATGAGATGGACTTATGTTATGATGACTATAGGAGATGAATTATGCATATGCTTTAGATGTTTTATATGGATTTATTTATGCTTTTTTGTGTGGAATTATATATGATGACATCATGTGTTGATTTATCACATGTTATGTGTAGGAAATGCCATCTTTTTAGTTTTGCCACATGTTTTTCTTGTGAATGAATGCCTAATGTAATACGAATGATATGGAATGGATGTAAATGAAATGAAATGATAGGGAATAAATGCAAATGAAATATAAAATGGATGTGAATGAAATGCAAATATAATATAAATTCCATGTTTATTGCTTTGGATCATTTTGGACTTTGGACACATGCAGGAATGTAGGATGACAATGCTTTTTGTGTATGAGAGTATGAGACCAAGGCAATAGATGAAGGAGACACAGAAGACAGATGGGATGAGATGAAGAATTGTTAGTATGATGAGAAGACTTTTTGCTTTTGTAAAGTGCACTATATGTCAAATGGAGCTTTATTTTTATATGGCAAATGGAATGCAACGCATCATGGCATAAAGGGCCAGAGTGCAAATGCAAGCCTTTTGCGTAAACAAGCACGATGCAAACAAAAAATGACCTTGTCATTCTTGATGCATATGTACATGCCCCAACCTCTCAAAGGTACATTGTAATAGATAGAAATAGAAAAATATGACCATGAACCATCTCGGCAACTCTCATAGATCAGTTTTATATCATTAAGTGGCATAGGAACATGATCGAAAAGAAAACAAAGAAAAAATAAATCACTCACTAAACAACATGAGCCAACAGCCATTCTTGTCCATTATTACTTGCTTTTTAGTGTTTTAGGTGTTGAGATGGTGTTTGATAGGTTGATAATGTCATAGCTTTGTTTGTGGATTTAGTAGAGGGGTTCGTAGTGACATGTTGGATTGACTATTGGGTCACATTGCTTAGGTGATGTGATATTATTGAAAGTGTAGTGTTTTGAGTTTCAATCTTCAAAGTGCAAGTGAATATGCAAAAGAGATGGTTATCCACAGTGAATATGTACAAGGTTTATTGCAAAATTTTGATGGGTTTTGTGATTTTTAGGGTTTTTTTGGGGTATCTGATGTTTTTGTGTGACTGATTTCTTCAGGACATTTTATGATTTTTAGGGTTTTTTGCAGGATCATATTTGAATTTTTTAGTGATTTTTTCAGGATCATTTTATGTTTTTAAGGTTTTTTTTAGGATCATATTTGAATTTTTAGGATTTTTTTTCAGAATCATTTTATTATTTTTAGGTTTTTTTCAGTATCATAAAAGCATGTACAAGTGTTAGCTCCAATCTATTATGCAATAAGTCCAATGGATAAAAAAGTGATTAGGGATATGCCCCTAGTTCAAATTCAAACTTGTGCACCATATAGCTAATATGCCCCTAGATAAGATGCAAACTATGTACAAAGATCAATGACAGAGTGTGTGCAGACTGGTGATGCTTTCAGTAACATAACAAAGGACATTAACCAGATTGTGAGCCATGATAAAGGACAAAGGGTGTCTTGCAATATGAAGGATATGATCAAGGAATGATAGAGGGGGAAAACCCAGATGGAATCCTGATAGATGGAGGAGCAACAACTGATTACACATGGTGCCTATTTGTTAGGTTTTCACTTTTGGATAGAATTTTTCTCTTGACTCAAATTTTCATGCCAAGATGCCTGTTTGCCAGGTTTTCATCAAGGTGTTGAGATAATGGGTGTTGCACACATTGCATAATATTATTTTATTTTATTATGTAATGTTGTGCCTAGATGGACGTGCAACATGTAAAGATTTCCATAGAATATTCTTGATGAGTTGTATTGTAACATCGTGAAAATATATCATGTACTTATTTCATATTGGGGAAAAGAATTAAATGCCCAATATTAAATGTAGGGTCAGTGGGTTAGGTAGTACATGGTTTTAGCACATGGTTTATGTAATACCACTTAGTGGTTTTGTGGGACTTGCTACTATATAAGCAGCCACAAGGGTAGTTGTTGTAGAGAGAAAAAAGTGAGAAAGGCAAGACTTGACAGGTTAGCCAAGGGAGCATTTGTGAAGGTTGGAAGCATGGCATGGGATGTGTGGATTCATGCTTGTTCACATAGTTTGCTCAGTTGTGGCTATGGCCATGAAGGCTTCCATGGTTGTATTGCAATGGTATTTTTGCTGAATAATACATGATGATGGATGCTTTTGGAGGCTAGGTTTTTCCCTCAATGAGGGTTTCCTAGGGTATATCTTGTGTCACAATTTTGTGGGTATGTTGTCTATTCTCTTGCAGGTGGATTTTAATTTTGTGTTTATTTCAGATCTATTATGGGTTATGTGGAAATGGTTATATTCTTTGTTGCTAAGTTTCCTTACAAGTGGTATCAGAGCTATGGTTTTATTGTTTGTAACCCTAGATTGAATCCATGGGAATGCATGAGAGGATAAAAGAAAAGGGCAAGATATATGAGTGATTTATTGCAGATCTAAGAATTTTGGGTTTGTTGTTGTGATGGGATGTTAAAAGATTTGGGCATGTGAAATTGTTGGACAAAAGGATTTTTTGGATGTTCCATTTAAACTGAAGGTTTTAGGGGGTAGCTTGCAGAAATGACCTCCTAGGTAAAAACAAACCTCACCATTAGATCCAGGTCGACATTTTGATACATTTTGATATATAATATGTCCTAGTTTGGCCATGTTCAGAGGAAATGAAAGAGTGTTTTGGTTTCAGCCCATGATAGCCGTCAAATTTAATCTCGTCAGAATTTTCATCACAAAAAAATAAAAATAAAAAATGAAAAATCGTAGTGAAATTGGTAAAAAAACTATCTTAGTAAAATGGACATAACTTTCTCTCAGAATGTCGAATTTTAGAGTTCTTATAGGCGTTGAAAAACTAATTCAGAGCACTACAACATGGTATAGGTTTGGTTTTGTGATTTTGATTTTTTTTAGGTTTTAAGAGCCCTAAAGTTAGATGTTATTTTGAACACAGATTAGGGCATAACTTGGACATACAAAGTCAGATTTTGGACTTCGAGTAGTCAACAAAAAGCTCTTGGAGAGATCTACACATTGGTTTAGATTTGGTGCAAGTTTGGCATGATTTATTTGTTGATATATTTATCTCAACAGTTTATGGTATATTTTGACTATGGTAACATTGTGAGTTTATGGTATTGGAGATTTCAGATTTAATGTCATTGTATAATCAGTTCATTATTTAGATTGGTTTCATGATGATATGGTTATCAGTATTTGGTTTGGATATGTATGATGACTTGTTGGATCTACAAGTTGTGCAGTGTTGTAAGCGGTCTATACTTACAGGTTGCATTGATGGCTTGGTTATGGGTTGCCTTTGCCCATTGATCTTTCATTATTGATGCATATTCAAATTGGTGGCTTGGATTTGGGTTGTCTATGCCCTAAGTCACATGATTTACTATTTTCTTCATTTAGAAGGGCTAAGATGTTGTTACCAGGTATAGTCATGGTGGAGGATTGTGGTTGACTATTTTATGCTGACAGGTTGGACACTTTGAGAGACAAATGCTTGATTCATGGATGTGATCATGGTGCCATGGATTTTGGTATGACATGATTGGATATATAGGTACATCCTTGATGTTCATTAGCTTAGATTTCTGATTTAGTTATGATGGTATATCTTCTTGGTTGAGGATCATGGTTATTTGGTTTCTTTTAAGGAACTCATGATGTTCATTTTGAGTTCTTTGATGGTTTAATACCTTGGTTGATTCTCATGGTTAGAGGATGGTTTTTTCATCATTATGTCATGGATAGCTTGGATACATAGTTTAGTGGGAGCTTGTGATAGTGATGGGGTGACAGTGCAAGATTAGTTCCTGGTTTGGTTTTGATCTTCATGTAGGAGATGGATTTTATGATGTCATGGGAGACTTGGTATCACATTTGAGTGGGAGTTCTTCGCATTGATATATTTATTGAGTGTTTGCAGATGTTGAAGGTTTTTCTTAGATCCTGTTGCTTTAGAAGCGTCTTTGACATTTGCATGGTGCACTTGTTATCTTCATGGTGTGTGAAGATGGTTAGATCTTGAGGACTCATGGAGTTCTTGGTTATCTTCATGGTGTGTGGAGATGGTTCTTCCTGGTATGTGGAGATGGTTTTCTTCATGGTGTGTGGAGATGGTTGCATCTTGAGGACTCACAAAGGTTCTTGGAAAAGGTGTGGTTTATGCTTTTATTTGGCATGTTATCCTTAGTATGAGGATGGTTTTATTATAATGTCATGGTATACTATTGATACGCATTTAGAGTTGTGACATGTTATAGTATGTTCATGTGAAGCATGTTATCTCTTTGATTGAGATGGTTAGATCATGTTTTCATGTTTATGTTCCTGAGGCCATGGTTGGAACTTTGACATTGATCTTGGTTTAATTTCTTGGTATTGAGTACACTGATCATAAGCTGGATACTTCATGATATTGCTATGTTTCATTTGGAGTTGGCATGGATTCATTGGTTATAGGTGCTCATTGATACTTAGAGATGGTGGTGATGCTGATTTCTCTTGGATTAGAGAAGTATTTGTTGGGACAGTTGATGGTTTCAACAGGAAGTCCAAGGGGTAGTCACCTGATATGGACTTGAGAGGACTTTGTTCATAGATGAGTCTTGGTTGGAGACTTGGGTATCTTGATGAACATTCTCATTCCCCACTCTTGGTCTACTCGATGGTTTGCTACCTGAGAGGTATAGCCCATTGTTTCTCTCAGTTGCATTATATTTATGCTTGTCTTTCATGGTTATGGATCTTGAGCTATGGTACATGAGTTAGTTCTGGAGATTTCATTTGAGAGATGGTTTAGCATTAGTTATCTTCATTTGCATATGTTATTATGTTGGTTGGGTTTAGGAGATGGTTTTATATTGGACATATTCTTTGGTTTTGGAATGGTTTATGAGTTTGATCTTCCTGTGAGAGGCTTACACCCATGATTAGTTATATGGTATGATTTCGGTGTTGTTGAGCATTTTTGTTGGGGTTTTATGGAGGAGCTCATACTTGCACCGTTTACATCTAGAGGTGTGTGTAGAAGGACATGATACAGGTTATGATTTGCATAGTTTCTCCGATCTTGGTTATCTTCATAGATGTTCAATTTTTGCCTACATTGGATTTGAGATAGGTTGGTGATGATGATCACTAGTTTGTGCTCATGTATGTCATGTGAGATATGGCATGGTTATTCCTTTATCTCTTTCCTTTGTTGGTTGTGGAGAATTTGGGAGACTATTGGAGACTTGTAACAAGAGTTGTTCTTGTAGGATATTGGTTTATGTATTGTGGATGTCCTTTATACTACATGGATTCACTTCTTTGAGATGTTGTGAGTGGATTGGTTATAGATTTGACATTATCTTTTGCAGTGGGAGCTTCTTGGTATATATGTGGTAGGTATTGCTCTTGACGCTTTTGATTGCAAGTTACAGATTGGATATGTTGATGATGTGAGATTCACTTGGCATACCTTTTGGAGGTATGGATAGTTGGATAGATTTGGCACTTGCTGTGGGTGCTATTTCAGCTATGGATATTTTGACAACTATGGATACATGTAATTACCTTTGGATTAGGTTATTTTTTATTGGAATTTTAGTTGATATAGGATTTCATGATCTTCTAATGCGACAAGTTGGGTGGCTTTCTCTTTGGATGGCTTCTATGTATGTCCAGTGGCAGTGGCATAATAGGAGGTGAGATCATTCATGTTTGAGATGCTAGATACTTTGATTTTATTGCGGGTACCAAGATGGAGCACTTGGTGTATTTTGATCCATGATGGTGGATGTGCTGGGAGGGATTGTTCCCTTGTTCATTTATGTGGCTATGGATTGACCCTATGCAATGTATACAACAAGTGGGAGATTGTTGAGATAATGGGTGTTGCACACATTGCATAATATTGTTATATTTTATTATTTTATTTTATTATGTAATGTTGTGTCTAGATGGACGTGAAACATGTAAAGATTTCCATATAATATTCTTGATGAGTTGTATTGTAACATTGTGAAAATATTTCATGTAATTATTTAATATTGGGGAAAAGAATTAAATGCCCAATATTAAATGTGGGGTCAATGGGTTAGGTAGCAAATGGTTTATGTAATACCACTTAGTAGTTTTGTGGGACTTACTACTATATAAGTAGCCACAAGGGTAGTTGTTGTAGAGAGAAAAAAGTGAGAAAGGCAAGAGTCAAGCAGGAAAAGGCTTGATAGGTTAGCCAAGGGAGCATTTGTGAAGGTTGGAAGCATGGCATGGGATGTGTGGATTCATGCTTGTTCACATTGTTTGCTCAGTTGTGGCTATGGCCATTAAGGCTTCCATGGTTGTATTGCAATGGTATTTTTGCTGAATAATACATGATGATGGATGCTTTTGGAGGCTGGGTTTTTCCCTCAATGAGGGTTTCCTAGGGTATATCTTGTGTCACAATTTTTTTGGGTATGTTGTCTATTCTCTTGCATGTGGATTTTAATTCTATGTTTATTTCAAATCTATTATTGGTTATGTGGAAATGGTTATATTCTTTGTTGCCAAGTTTCCTTACACAAGGCATCCATTTTTTCATGACTTTTTTTACTTTTTTTCTTTTCTTTTTTTTTAGGACTTTTTGCTAGGTTTTTTTTTTTTGATATTTTTTCAAGACTTTTAGATGGAATCAAGAATGTTGCTGACAACTACTGATAAGAAATATGTTGTTGATGTTGCTAGTTGATAATCTTGGGGTCCATGACTAACCATAATTACGTAGGAGTTGTTCCGAGTCTGTAGCTGAAATCAAACCACTGAAAAGGCCTCGAGATATACCATCATGTATCGTATGTAAGATAGTGTCTACCTCTTGTGAATCAAGGCATTTGAGGATAATTGGGTCAAAGGTGTTGTGTGTGGAATATTTCTAATGATGACATATCCAAAGTCTTTTTGGATAAAGATTTGATCTTGGGTGTTGGGCAAATTAGGTAGCTGGACTTGGGGATAAACATCAGGATATAAGGGAGGGTTGGGAGGGTTGAGACCAATGACCTTCACATGAATGCTGATCGAGAGGGCTCCAAAAGACTTTGTGGCGTGTTGAAAAATGGAACACTGATATTCATGGCATCATCTTTTTCATTTTTTATCCTTGGGAGCTGCTTAGATTTTGATTTTTCATAGTCTAATGGCGCCTTCTAGTTTTCACCAAGAGACCTATGCTTGCTATCTTTTTCTCTTTTTTCTTTGTAACTAGAAGGTGGAGTTGACTCCCAGCAATATGCCAATGTGTTCACTTCAAGAGAAATTTCTTCTTTATGATCACCAATGTTAATGCCTTCATCGATTTCAAAGTCTATTACAAGATCATCGTCATTGTCAAATCGATCAAAGATCAGTGGTCCATGTTGGTACCAATCCAATAGTTTAGGGTAACTGAGGGGATTTCATCATCAGTGTTGAATGGGCTTTGGTTAAAGGTATGGATATGGGCATTAAACTCCATGGTATCATTGGGGTTATGCTCAAAAGTGAGAGGATTGTTGGTTTTAGGTGGGATATCCTCAGATGCCTTTTCATCATTCAAAACATCCATAGTCTTACATGTAGGTACTATGGTACTAGGAGGACCTATTCATAATGGTTTAAATCCAAGCCCCAAACTAGGAGGTCATCCTTTTGTAGTGATAGGTTCAATGATTTGTTGTTTCTGAGATACAAGACCACTATAGCCATCATAGCCTTGTTCCTACATGATAGTAAACCCAAGTCCATACTTGCTAGGAGATATCAAAGTGGGTTCTCATTCTGCTTTTTCTTTCTCAATACATATGGATTTATTCTCATTAATAGAAGTGGTATTTTGTGTACTGATCTTAGAGTGTTGGTCTTGCAATAGTTATGATGTACCATAAGATAGGGGAGAAACTAGTGACTCCCTAATGTGGGATACTTGAGACATAAGGTACTCTCCACACCCATTATATTCAATTTTCATCTTTTCCTTGGCCTTATTGAGGAGTATATCAACATCTACATACTTAGAGGAATCTATGGGTCATGCTTCATTGTTTTCTGGGACTTGGTATGTAGTAGCATCTCTCAAATTAGCACAAAACTGGAAAGGATCTGGATCACCATGGATGGTAATCTCCACATTTTCATAGGAAAACTTTAGACATTGATGATATGTAGAAGGGACTACTTTCATAGCATGAAGCCAAGGGCATCCTAGTATCATGTTGCAGTTCATTTCTATATCCAGGACATGGAACAATGTGTCTTCAGTAGCTGGGCCAACTTTGACAGGTAATGTGATGATGTCCTTGGAGAAGCGTTCACCATCATCATAAGCTTTTATTGTGATTCTTTGAGAGGGATCCACATCATCTTCAGAATAACCCAAACTATTGACAACCTTAAGAGTATAGATGTTAAGTCCTGCTCCTCCATCTATTAAGACACATTTGACTTTGGCATTATGGATGAAGACTTCAAGATGAAGGGGATCATTGTGGTTAGGTTTTTCCTTAGGAATATCTCTAGGGGAAAAGGTGATATGCTATGAGGCAGATAGTTTCCCAACCATGGCTTGGAACTGGGCAAAATCAATGTTATCTAGGACTACTAACTCTTTAAGGGCTTGCTCCAAGATCTTTTGGTCTTGGGGAGATGCACGTAGTAGATCCAAGATGGATATTTTTGCACGGGTCTTGCCGAGTTGTTCAACAAGGCTATAATCAGATGAAGTAGGAACAATGGGTCTACTAGGAGCAGTAGCTCTAGATGGAGCTCTAGGTAGGGTGATCTTGGTACGGTGTGTAGTGATAGTGCAACGAGGGTCTTTAGCCTTTAAAGTGAATGTAGATATGTAGGAATCTAACTCATTGAAATAATTGACAGTGTAGTCATATCCCATGCGAGTGTAATTCACATTAGCTTGTGAGTTTGAGTTTGAATTGGAGGGCTTCTCTTTGTTGTGATTACCCAAAGGATCTTTGAATATAGTGTGGTCAGAGTTGGATGCTAAAGTTGATGGATCAACTGTGATTACACCATCATCAATAAGGTCTTCTATTGCATGCTTTAGTTGGAAACATGATGAGTTCTTATGTCCTTTGGTGTGGTGGTAATCATAGTGTTTGTTGTCATCCCACCAATCTACTTTATTTAACTATTTGTCTTTGATTGGGGGTAACTGTAGGAAGTTATTAGTTAATAACTATTGTAATGCAGTCTCAAGAGGTATCCCTAATGGTGTGAATTTTCTATCATTGGTTCTAGGATGTCTTCAAGGTTTGTCTTGCGTGGAAGTCTCAATCTTCTATTATGGAGCTAATGTTTAATTAGGAGTTTGTGAATTTGTAGGGTTTGCACCTTTCAAAGTCATTTGAGGTTGTGCTATACTGATTGTTTGTGCATCCATGATGCCATCATTATTCACATTCTTGTTTTTGGAGAAAAATTTTGCCTTGTCATTAGACAAGTTGGTGTTTGTGTTTTCTTTGTTTATCTTGAGGATTCCCTTACGGATAAGAGCATCTTCAATACTAGCCACCTTTTTCATTAGTTTAGAAATAGTGCTTGGGCTCTTGATTTTGAGTTCATACATTAAGTCTGGGACTAAGTTTTCAATGCACAAGTTTACTTGTTGTTCTTCAGGAATGTCTAGTGAGCATTGACTGACTAAGCTTCTCCAGCATAGTAAGAATGTCATAAATGGTTCTCCTATATTTTGTTTAGTCGAGCACAAATCAAAAAGTGTCACCTCATTTGTAATGTTAAAGGAAAAGTGGGAGATGAACTTGTCTGCGAGTTCTAACCAAGATTTGATATTACCAGGAAGTTTGGAGTACCATTCAAGTGAGGGCCCACCTAGAGAACGAGGGAACAATCTCATGAGGTAAGTGGCCTCATCACTAAGTTTAGTACATGAGGCACAAAATTCTTAGATGTGATCAATAGGATTTCCTTTCCTTGGTATTTTCAAACCTTGGAGCCTCAAAGTGTTTTGGGAATGGAGGCATATACAATTTTTTATCGAATGGATTAGGACGTAAGTCCCTTTCTGTATATAGAGCCTGTTTCTTTTGGATTCCCAATACCTTGACTTGTTTGGAAAGCTGTTTGAATTGTTGTAATAACTCTTCATTAGGATTTTGTGTGATAATATTTCCTTGAAGTCTTTTTTGCCTATGAGTAGACTATTTTCCATGGTGGGAGCTATGTCTACTCAGTTCTGACATTTCTGTGTCTGATGAATTTGGTGAAGTGTCTCTAGGTGGTGGAGGTATGTTGGCACCTCAAAGAAAAAAAGGTCTCTGTTGTTGGGGTACTTGTGGTATTTTATGTGGCACTTGTTGCAGGATTGACTGCAATTGTTGTACCATGTGTTGTTGTTGGGCTACCTCTGTTGGTTGTATGTGAGACCATGTACGTGCTTGTTGTTGTGGAGGTATTTTTCGAGGTTGTTGTGGCACATGTTGTTGCAATAGGTGTTTTTGGTATGCAATTTTTTGCTCAAGGTGTCTTTGGTATTCCAACTATTGCTTGAGTTTCTCTTGTTGTTCAGAAAACATCACGTGTTGTTGTTGGAATTGTTGTTGATACATTGCAGGGAGGTCAACTGGGTTTATGTTGGATGCTTGCACCACTTGAGGTTGTTGTTGTCATGGTTGATATTGTTGTTGATACATTGGATGTGTGTTGGAAAGATTAGGTCCTTGGACTATCACAGGTTGTTGTTGTTGTATAGTTGGTTATGTCCTTGAGAAGTGATTGTCATGTTGGTATCGTTGATTTGGGTCCTTTGTGTGTTAAAGGTTCCTCCTTGTGACATCATATTGACTTGAATATGAGATGTGTTCCTATTTGGAATGGGTATAATGTCAATAAGGATTTTCCTTTGCACATCAATAGGGATTGTTATAGTTGATGTTGCACATAGTGTACTTGTGGGAGGCTCTGTAACATTTGATGTAATACCACTTGGTAGGGTTAGGAGCAAAGGTGCAATTTGTTGATTTGCCTCCAAAGAAGGTATGTCTAGCATTCCTAGAGCACAAGTCCCTTTAGGTGCATCTCGTTGTTGCATCATGTGACTAAAATCAAGTCTTAATGTCCTTTTGCGGTGTTTAGGAATTGGTGGTATTTCATTGAACAAGGGGTTAACATTGATGTGTTCAAATGTACTTTGGAGGATTTTGATGGTTGATTCTTGATGGGACCTTATAGGTGCCATTATCCTGTTTGAAAACTCAAAAGTTTTTTTTCCTTATCTAAGTCCAAATTGATCATGGGTTGTATGTTTTCAATGGTTGTGTTGGTTTGATGTTTGGACTTAGGTCCTTGAATTTGACAATTTCATGGGCTGCCAAAAGTTTAAAGTTCTTGCAAAAAAATTTGTCTTGACATGCTCTAGCCATTTCTTCATCAATAATGCCATAATCAATGTCAGAGTCATCACTTAATGGTACAGTACCTTGTATGTTTTATGTGTTATAGTTGAAGGTACTTGTGTTAGGTTGGCTAAATTCAAAGGAATGTGATTGTTCATCTTTGGGTGTGGTTGGCACACTTCCTCCTCCGGGTGGTATCGGCGCAAATATAGGTTCAAATTTTGGACTCCATTGAACCATCCCATGTGTAGGGGAAGTGTTTTAAGGAAACCTCATAGTAGGTGCATTGTTTAAGGTTTGTTGCCATAGCTTGATTATGATGATCTTGTGAATACATGTTCAAGGGGTCTACTAGCAATGGTTGTGATGCCTCAATTTGGTCTTCATCAAATGCCAGTTGGGTTTTCTTGCCCTTCTACTGTCTTGGATGAGGTTTTGGTCATGCTTGTGTCTTAGAAAACAAGGTTTGATAAAGTTCTTTGGGTCTTTGGGTTGATTGTGTCCTAGTAAGTGCTGGCATGATACCTAAGAATGCATATGTAAATTTTGAGTGTTTCCTAAGGTCTTGGGATGCAATGCAAGGTGTGGAAGTGCATATTAGGGTTCTGGAACCTAGAATAAAACACCTAATTAAAAAGTGCATCCTGAAACTACCAAGTGTGTCCTAAAAATACCAACTACACACTTGAAGTGTGTAATGCCCCACTTGGAGATCCTTGGAAAAAAGGATGAAATACAAGCCAAGAATTTTTTTTTTTACAAGTATGAATGCACATGAAAACATCATATAGGGATCACAAAGATCGCAACGGAAGACTTAACCACAATCCTGGCAACCAACGAATCTCCAAACACCACTACCAAACAGACACACCCAAACAAAGCCAACAATGATAATGCACATGATGAGGGCACAAGAAACGACCACTCATCAACAAAACACCAAGCTAGGGTAAAACGCAGAAACTTGAAATTTGGCTAAGCCTGAAATCCTTAAGCCCTGAAAATTGGCTAAGTCTGGATTTTTTAAGCCCTGAAATTTCCTAGAATCCATAACTTATCTCCGAGAGATCTGAAACCTATCTCAAAAGATTCATCGCATATATTAAAATATATCTTAAGTACATCAACTTATACTTAAACGATATATTTTAAACCCCAAGAGACTAAAACAGAAACAAGAAAATTGCATTCAAGAGAAACCAACAGAATGCAAAAAGAAACAACATAGGGTCAAAGTATGCCCAAAAGAGTATCCAAAAAAACTCTCAAAAAGATTGGATCACGAAGAGAAGTGCCCGTTGATGGAACGCGCAGGTTTTTCACAAAAATCGTGCGACACTTCTTACTAAGGGAGGGAAACACTTCTCCTTAAGGCATGCGACACTTTTCCAATGTTGTATGACATTTCTCAAGAAGGCATGTGACACTTTTCAACATCATACAACATTTCTCAAGAAGGTGTGTGACACTCTTCCAGTGTCGTACAACATTTCTCAAGAAGGCATACGATACTTTACAGTGTTGTACGACATAGTTTGCATGGGTGTGCGATACTTTTTAAAGTGTCGCACCATGCTGAACAAATGTTGCCCATAGAAAACAAAGACACTTTCAAAACTCAGAAAGGAAAAGAATAGACCAAAGAACCTCCACACCAGGGAGTACTGGATCCACATAGATCGAGGAGTCAACACTCAAGTGCAAGAACGACACAGAATGAAGAAAATATATCCATCTAAACTACAACAAAAAAGAACACATTGAAATAAACATCGCAATGAACTGAACAACCAAACTAAGTACATGGTTCCTCCCAACTGTCAATAGCATCATAAGACCATCGTGGGTCCTAGCCATCCCTCATGCATAACATCCCAAGCCACTGACCAGATCATCGGTACTGTCGTAATAGGGACGTCACTACTAAAACATGCAACAATATAAGCATAAGGAAATCTAACATGCTAGTAGAAAAGCATAAGATAATCCTACAGTAGATAACATCACCTATCACATGCTAAACAACAATAAGTAAGAGATCTACTACTAAATCAAATAACATCATCTAATCATATGCTAAACATCATGATAAGGGAATGCATCAAGTAAACTAACATCATCTAAACATGATATACAAGCATCCCAATGAAAGCATAAATCACAAGAAAGCATACTCTGAAACTCGAAGTACCAAGTGAAACATCCAGTAATGGTCGCACTAGGAAAAAAGACCATCTCTGTACACCAGTCCCTAGTAGTGGTAAAGGTAGCTATGCCTCCGACCCATGTGGCACCCATAGGTCCACAGCCACCCTGCTAATGGAGATAATGATCCAACCAAAAACACACAAAAGAACATTTATGGCTAACACTCACGCCAAACAGTATGATGGTTGCAACCAAGAACCTAAGACAATGCAACGAGTACAGGTCGTGGTTAGACACTCAAAAGGCTACTAAGTAGGGGCTAACATCATGGAAAGTTGCTTGGCATCAAAAAGCCCAAGCTTGGATCGTGTATCCTCAAACTTAAACGGTTGCTCACACATTGTGTCCTCGAACTTAATCGGGTGCTCACACAATTTACTTATCTTAAGTTTTATTACCAATCACACATTTTATTTAGTTATCACTTGCTTAAAACTTCTTATCCTCCATCAACCTCCAACACCATGAATATCGAGCTGCGAGATAGAAGCCCCCTCCAGATGCCACCCTACCCTACCCATGCTCATCCTACAACAAGTGCCCGTGGGCATGCATACTCCCATCCCAACCCCAATGATCATAACTTTCGAAGAATCCACAGAAGATCAGGCCTCGCAAGTCACCCAACAAATGTACACGCACGTACTCGTGTGTGGCACACCACCATCACAAAGATCATAACACAAGGACAGGAATGAGAACACAATGCAAAGAAAAGACCCAACTGAAAGTAACTCAAGAGGATGGATTCTACACGAATCCCAAAGCCAATAAAACCATACATCATAAAATCACTCAACCGACCTCAATCCGAGAGTATGGATTCTACACGAATCTCAATGATGCAACAAGACCAAACATCATGAACTCACTCAACCAGCCTCAATCCGAGAGTATGGATTCTACATGAATCCAAGCATTCACAAAACAAAAGCAAGATCCAACAGAAACCATAAAAATAGGAAACAAATCACTCAACCGAACACAAAGTCGAGAGTACAGGTACGACATGCATCCTAATACAACATAAAAGTGTAGAAGTGGTCTGAATGATATCCAAATGGATCATCCAAGTCCACGACCCACATTGTGCCAAGAAAACTCAAAAAAATAGGGTGACACGCAAAACAAGGTAAAAACCCGAAATTTTATAAAAATTTTGAAATTAAAACCCATTTGGCCTTTGGGTTCAAAAACCTCAAAAATCCAAAAATAAATGAAATCAGACACCGTATGCAAAAACGGCCAGCATAACGGCGTAAAATCCCAAACCCTCATCCCAAAAAATAGGGAAATGTTCATACCCGCCCAACCGGGTAGAACTAACATACAGAAACAGAGGGGAACACTAGTTCTCAGCCTCCTAACAAATGGCTACCAAAAATAGAAGTAGAAACAGAGCCAAAACAATAAAACGGGAAAGCCCTGCCTCACAGCCAAAAGGGCAAAATGAAAAACTGAACCAAAAAATAAAATGCCCGCAGAAGTGGCTAAAAATCATAGCAATCCAAGGTTTCCCTGAGCTAGATCCAACGAGCCCAACCTCGCAACAATCCCACGCCCATAGCTCCCACAATGAACAAAACAGTAAATCCTCATGAAGAGGATTTTGGATTTTACTCTCCAACTTTCCAATTTGAAAGTGAGAAGTGAGGAATTAAATTCCTTTTTGGATACTTATTCACTTTTCAAGTGAATAATTGATTAGGGCAATTAACCAGCCAACCTAGTTAAGTCCTGAATCCACCCAAATGAAAACAGGCTATTCTTATAAATAGGAATCCATCTATGGAAAAGCTGCCAAAAATTAAAATAAATCAATTAAAAAGCCCAAAAACCTAAAAACACAGAAATCACCTTAACAACTTTTGCGACAATGCGAACCTCTAAATGCACAGACACACTTACTAGTCTAATCACATAATGCAAATGAGTTTCGGTTTAATAATCATCGAAAGGTTTAAATTAAATATTTAATTAAGGATACATCGACCATATAAGGACGACATTGGTAAAATACGAATGGTTGAATCACTAACTCCATGTGCCACTGCTAGGGATATAAATCCTGCACACTAAACAACACGATCAAGTGCAATTGCATATAATAACATAGCCGAAGCAATAATGCGTTAAATCACCTAATTTAACCATTTATTTAATTATATTAAAATAATATATTTACATCACTCATGTTTTCATAAAGCAGGAATGAAGTAAATAACCATAGCATTAAATCCATCACATAACATAATCAAAGGTATGTCCAAAAAACCAGATAACCAGATATCATCACAAAAACACACTATCATCTCAAAATGGCATCATCATGCAATATGATTTACTGAACAGCATAGTAGTCTAAGATCTATGATACTGAAATCAAGGATAGCATTTGACCCTCGGGTCATCTAAAATGTAAAACATCACATAAGAACAGATAACTCTTAGATCAAAATGTAACAAGGTAAATGTCCGCAGCACATAACCAAATAATCCAACTCTAATTACTTAAGCATTAAATAATGATTGTGTACTCTGCATTAAAAAGGCATTTAAAACATATAAACAACCATAGTCATAAACATGACTAACCACTGCTACAGGAACCTAGTCCAGTGTAGCATGGTAAAAAGAACATAGTGCAATCTCTACACACATCTCAAGGTAATCATGGAACAACCTCATGATACCACATCGATCTTGGTAACCACTAGCACAAACCTCAGTGAACCAAAAATCACATCATAATCTCATAGATCAGTCAAAAGCATAAACAAAGCAACTCATACAGAAACATAAATTCAAACACCTCAACGGTGTAGACCACTCAAGGTCACAATCATGATACCATCACAACAAAAGATCAGCAAGGTTGCATCCATCAGGATGACTAACAAAATTCAAATGGGAGAGGCACTACAAAGTGTGCAATTGGTAAAATAGGGTTGCAATTGGTAAAACAGGGTTGCGGTTGGTAATAGAGGTCAAAACTTGGTAATTAAGATGTGGGTATGCAAGATATGAGTGTTTTTGGGATTTTTAAGTGTTTAGGGATGTTATGCAATATGAGGAAATGCTACATTAATTAGGGTTTTGACATGAAAAGTACAAATGTGCTAGGGTATGATGCAAATGCGAATGCAAGGTAATGTTTTGAAGTTTGACTAGTGTTGGTGTAAATAAGTATTTACTTATTACACTTACTTAAGTTTACTTAGGTTAATGTATTATTTAATTATTTTGCATTATTTTATTATTTTTATTTATGAGACACTTAGGAGTTTGCACACCTTTTTGAGTTGTCATGTAGACAACACAGGAGTATGCAACTCTATTTAAGCACATGGTTCTACAACATTGTTTTGTGTGTCACACCCTTGTAGGCTTATCCTCTCATCATCGTACTTACTTCTGTGCTTAATGGAGGATAACCCATATCTAGTGGACATGTGCTTGGTTGTATGACACATCATGGTGTTGATTACGAGGCATTCTAGATTTATCTTAGAGGCCTTTATATTTAGGCACTCCTAGTGTACTCTCATGAACCAATTATTGAATACATTGTTATTCTGATCATACTCTCTCTCTCTCTTTGGTCTATTGCATGCTTGTGTTTGAGTTCTTAGTTCCTGGGTGAATTTTTCCCTTAGGCAAATTCTTACAACTAGAGGGGATGAAAATGACTCTAAGGTATGAAAAATGACAATTAGGGTTATGTTTTGGACTTGGTAAGGATGCCAAAGGTTGATGTATGCAAGGTAGACTATGCAAGGGATGGTGTCCTAGGGTTGATAATGACGTTTGGGATATGCAAAAATGAGGATAAGTGATCAAGAAGGAAATTTGGTTGATGTACACTTTGATAGGGTTTGGTAGTGAAAATAATGCTAAGGTTTGAACCATGAAAAATGAAGGGGATATACCACTAGGGTAATTCAAAATGATATTTAGGAATAGGATTATACTAATGATAGAAGTATATGCAAGGTTTTGAACTTAGGTAAAACCTTTAGAAAGTATTTAGTCTTGGAGTTTAACCTTGTGATAAAGGACTTTGGATCTTGACCAAAAAGTGATAAAAGACAAAAAGATCAAATTGATAAAAGATGAAAAGGTAAAATCTATCAAGACATAGATAGACTTTGACCAAAGAAAATGATAAGAAAAGATAAAAAGACTAGTCAAGATCCATTATCCATCAACACTAGGAGATACTTTAAGACTCATACTTTGTCTAGATTTTTTACTAAATTCAAAGGTTTCAGGGGTTCAAAATGATATTTTGGGGACTCAAAATGGTGGTGATGCTGAGCAGATATGTAATATGGACAATGTCTATGATGCAAAATGGGATTTTGGGTGCAAGATGCAGTTTTGGGTCAAGTGCAGAATGGGGAAGTATAGAGGCTCCTAAATTTAGTTTTGGGGTCCTAAAGTATAATTTGGGGGCCCAAAATGGTCATGCAAGTGCCCAAGTGCACCCTAACAGTGTAGACTACGTCAATGATATAGTTGGTAAGTTCTAGATGCAGTTGGTAGTTTCTGGGTGTAGTTGGTAAGCTAGGAAGAATGTTTGTTGCTTATGAGTGGTATGGTTGCCAAACTGATATGCCAGGAAGCTAAGATGTTTGGGTTGATGTTATGATGGGTTGGCAGATGCATAAAAGAGATTATGACCTAAGGAATGATGTCCTGAGTGAAGGTAATGAAGACTAGGTGATGCAAAATGCAAATCTGGGCAAGCTAATGCAAGGGGGGGGCTAACCAGGTACCTAAAGACACAGTTGAATCCCCAAAATGTTATCTAGAATCCAAAATTGGGTCTAAGGACCACCAAGTGCACCTAGATAGTGCAGACTACATCAATGATGTAGTTGGTAATTTATAGATGTAGTTGGTAAACTGGGTTGAAACTAAGGCAATTATGGGAGCTATGACTTCCAGATTGATGTCACAGAGAGGTAAATAGTACAGGATAGTGTCAAGACCAATATGAATGCTCAAAATGATGCTTAGGACACATGGAATGATGGTTAAAGTGGTCAAGATGAGATTTGGGTATGCAAAGATGCAAGGTGGTGGATGCAAAAGTGCAGATTTTGAGATTGGAATGTAAAAACTAAGGGAGGTAAACTAAACACAAATGGATGCAATATGTAAGGTAATGTATACTAAATGAGGACTAAAAGGTGCAATATGAAGTCTATATGATGCAAGAATGAGGCCTATACTAGGGTGAATGTAAGTGAAGTCTATGCGAGGGTGAGATCTACGTTTTGCCAAGCACATCTAGGATCATAAGGTGCCATGTTTTCCAAGGTTTGAATGTGTTGAACCAAAGTTTGCAAAGTTTGATAAAGGTTGTAAAGTCTTGAAAATGTGTAATTTTTTGACAAGTGTTTTCAAGTTTTCAAGGTGTAAATTTGAATGTTGGCTATTATCTTGATTATGTTTTACACACACGCAAGACACATTAAGACAAGAATAGTTGTTGTTAAAAGTGAACAAGCACACCACAACCTAGGCTTTTAGGACTGTATCCACTGAATTCCTACTTGAACTGAAGTTCAGCCACACTTATCTAGATTGGACAACCTAGGATCTTGGCACCATAGGCTCCCCCTTATAGTGCACTCACTTCTTGGGGCTACCAAGATCCGCTTCCCAAGGGATTGTTGCCTCTACTAAGGACCATGATAATGTAGGATGTCTTTATGGGCATGGGTGACCCCTTGAGCCAGTGGATAGAAAGGATTTTGGCAACTAAAATACAATTTTTAGCAAGGGCATTTTGTTCAACAAGTGAATGATAAACTTCAGTAGAAGGTCTCCCAGCCCTGAGAACTAGGGTTTGACACACCACAAGGGTACTAGAGGAGAGCTATCATGCAGCAATACCACCAACACGGCTTTCACCATAATCAATTTTTATATAGTGGCTGGAATTTTGACCTAGCTTTTGGCTTGTTATCACTCTGAGGTCATTCCCTAGCATACCCAATATCGAGTATCTTGGTCCAAGGCAGGCCTCCTATAGAAGTTACACATATTTCTCTTACATCCAAGATCCACGAATGGCGAGGGGAGAGGATATGTCCAATGTAACTCCTAAGGATTTAAACACTACAGACATGCCAAGCAGAAAAGAAAAAGTTCATTTTGAGCATCAAACGAAGTGTTATCTAATCTAGGAAATCCACACACGTGGTTTTTCCTAACACACAATGGTCTTCAACAACGTCCTACAAAGTAAGCATTAGTAGTCTATTATGATCATGTCTTCATACCATGATTGCCACATGCTACAAGTAGACCATTAGTAACATAAAAATCTCTAATCTATGTTCTAGAAGCAAATGGAAACCTTACATGTTGATTATGATTGATGTGTGTGTTTTTTGTGAACCCAGGTGTGCTCTGAGTGAGCATATTGCACCCCTAAAGGCCAAAATGGCTCAGAACACCCCCAAGTGTGCCCAAATAGTGAAAACTATGTCAATGACATAGTTGAGGCCCCATTGGGTGTAGTTGGTAGTTTTAGGATGCAGTTGGGAGGTCAGGTACAAACTGTGGGTTAATGGTGCCTAATAGAGACCTAGAAACTGAATTTTTTTGACACCTATACTACCAAGTGCACCCAAACAGTGCAGACTATGTCAATGATGTAGTTGGTAAATTTTGTATGTAGACGGTAAGTCAAAAATAGCAGAAAGGGGTTTTGGTGGCTTCCAAACTCCTAAAACTGCTCCTGGGGGTCCCAACTGCGCCTTGATAGAGTAGAGTGCACCCTAGGACAGCAAGCTAATAGAATCCATGAAACAAGAGCATACCAGCATGTTACTAGACCCCCTAATTAATCTAGGTGTAAAAAAGAAGAGAAGATAGTCATTATACCCTTCCAAGTGAGCTCTTTCCTTGCACCTACAAGCACAAAACAAGAAAACCCAAGTTAGATAAGCATGTTCACATCGGGTTCACCAAAATGTAGCACCTAGAAAATGGGTTAAATGCATAACATACTATGAGAAAATCAAAAACTCAATCAACATACATTAGCACCCACTAGTCTACCATGAAAGCCAAACTAATTAAAAGAAGCAAACACAAGGTTAGAAACCCCCTCTTTTGTTTGTAGCTCCCATGTCCTTCTTTCTTCTCCAAATGATTGTAGCTCCAACTTGCCTATAGTGCACACAAAATTGAAGCAAAATTCTATGATATGGATGATGCCATGAGAATACTAGAAGTGTGATTTTAGTGTGAGAGCAAGAATACAAAATGCAAAGAAGCTAGGGACTCAAAAAAGACTCAAGAATTAGGACCTTCAAGACTCAAGAATTCAGACCAAAAATGAGAGGAAGAGTGTCCATTTTATAATCAACACTCAAGGTGAGAGCATTGGATTTGTTACCCTTAGATATGCGATGTGGCAAGAGATTTTTTTGAGAATCCATGATGCATATGGTAAAATATGCCAATTGTAAGATTCTATGATGCATGGAAGTCAAACTTGGCTAAATGTGGAAGAGAATCTATGATGTGTCATAAGACACTTCAACCCACTTAAAGCCAAGAATCTATGACAAAGAATCCAAATAGGGACATGTGTAATAAAATAAGAATATTTGATTATGACATATCTTATCCAAGTATCAAAGGAGAATCCACGAGGTGTCATATCCAAGTTTCACTATGATGCAATTGAACATAAGAGATTCAGTTGATCCAATTGATGGACCTAAGGAAATTGATGCAAAATTTATAGGGGAATTAATGTGAGCATTATGTTGATGGAATATTGAGGATTTTTGTGCAATTAAATCCTTGAGGAGAGAGAAAATATAAAGGATGTCTTTTTAGTCCTGAACAATAGAGTAGTGTGATGTTGTTGTTCTACAAGGGGTTGAATTTGTAACACATTGTACTTGATTTGGAGTTAAGTGGATCGGTCCACCAGTTGGTGCTAGACCCAGAGACAGTCTTGATAGGGTGAACTCTGAGATCAAATCGTGTTGTGCCTCTTTTCTCATCTCTCTTCCTATCAGCTATGTGATTTTCTTTTATTGCATTTTTCAATTATGTTAATTTGCTTTAGTTAAAGCATTAATTAAATGCACATAATTTGTTAGAATTCCTCTATATTAGTTCATTAATCCTCTTCTCTATAATTTCAACGATTAAAGGAACATAGCCACACATTTACTACCTGGTTCAAGAAATTAAATCTGATTGTTAGGATTAAGTCATAATCTTATAAGTCCTAAATTAGATTAATCACCAATTCAAAAATTCAACACGTCCCTAGCGTTTGGTGAAACTCTTGACTTAGAGTGCCAAAATTGTGCAATTTCTTGCTTTACATAATTGGTTAGCTTCTTATCAAAACATGGAAGTCTCCCACCATAAGCCCATGTATCATGTTGAAGAGGATCATCAAGTCTCTCTTTCTGAGAAAGTGCTCTCTTCAAAGTTTTATAATTTATGTTGAAGTCAAGACAAGTTTGTCTCATAAATCGAGCCTTTCTGAATCATCAACTTACAAAGGAGGTTGTAATAACCCTCCAAGCAGAGCTCTTGTCCTTGTAAGACCTACCCCTAGTTTAGTTTCATCTTTCTTGTAGGCTTCCAAGAGTAAGCCTAAATCTAAGAGGAGTGAATGTAATGCCTACCCCTAGTTGACTTTTTCAAATTGTATTGCCAAATTCATTTAGGTATGTTTTATGATTAGTGGTATTTGGTTACCATATTAGATTAAATGTATTCCATATTTAGTTGATATATGTGTTAAGTTACTAAATCATTTCATGTGTTCATGATTATTTGAACAATGATATATGTTCATATAGTGATGTCAGTGATTTCATGATGTCAATTAGATGAAAGATTTATATGCATTTTCTATGGATACTTACCTCATACTTGCATGTGTATGGTGTACCTGTATGTTTTATTTTATGCATGATATTTCTAATGTGGTTGAGGGAGGGAGTCGTAGTCACCTTCTAGTCGAGATCTACATGATGTACCACTCCCTACCATTACCTATTTAGTTTAGAAAATATGAGTATGTACATGCGTGAATTTTATGCAGATTTCAAGTACCAGGTATTGACTTCCCTAAATTGTTGGGATGAGTGTACCCTATTTTAGTATCTCAATGGTATAAGTGAAGAGATAATTCTTGAGTCCAAACCCTAACCTAAGCCAATTGTCCTAGAAAGTAGGACAAGTATCTGAATTGGTTACCCATTTGAATTTGTCAAATGACATGAATTTGTGACTTTGATTCTAGAGTTTGATTATGTTCTTTGTCTTTTAGTTGATCTTTTAGATTTAGTCTTTTGGGTCTATGATGAGTTTCTGTTATAATTAATCAAATGAAAAGAGTATTTAATGATTTAATTTAATGAAAAAAATTATAAAGAAAATTCAATATTTAATTATATTTAATTAGTTGAGAAATTAATTAAATAAAAGTATTAAATATAAAGATTTTATTAAAGTTCTAATCTTGGCATATTTATATTTATTTAATTTAACAATTATTATTTAGGAGTTTTATTTTAATAATAAACTCTCAATAATGTTTTAAGTTAAATTAATAAATATTTGATTTAAAACATCTCAGGATTTAATAAGAAAGAGAAAGCATTAATTTAATAAAGTTTATATTAATTAAATTGCATAAAGCTTGTGCATGAAATTTTTTTAAAAATAAAACAATAAAGGAAAAGAGTTTTTGCATGATTGCATAATTGAAGCCCTAAATTGGGGAAAAACTTTGTATTCGAGATTTTGAGTTCATTTATCAATTACCAGGATTTGGAGTGTTGGAATTATTTTAGAATAACTGGAGGAGAGGGTGGGGTGGGTGGGTGGGGGGGTGAATCAATTATTCAAGGTCCAGACATACAAAATAAAACTTTTCACAATTTAGTGAACCCTTAAAACTTTCTCAACCATGCATGCATTCATTATGTATTAACCATAACTGATATGTTACTGTAACATTAACTTGTAGAAATGTAAAGCACAAAATAAAACATATCCATTAGTACACTTGACATAATGATTTAATGTGGAAACCCAATTTGGGAAAAACCACCAGTAACATGCTGCTCCTTTTTCACTCTTTTGAAGTGATGCCCTATTAAAGGCCAACCCTGATAAAGGTTACAACACACACTGTTAAATGTGACACAGTTAACGGATTTTAATCATCTTGTTAAAATTGAGCCTTGTTAGAGGACTTTAGGCTATTCACTTGGAATGCCACCCTGTTAAAGGATTTTCTAATGACTGTTTAGTCAACCTTTCTCCAAAAAATTTACCCTAATCTGGTACAATTGTTAGAAAGTAATAGTAGAATTTTGATCTGATACAACTTACAACCTTACTTGCAGATTACAGATCACTATTTAGTCCTCAACTTTGCTTGGCTTCCAATCTTTCCAACTCTAACAACTTGTTCACCCTTCAAGCATTATTCCTCATTATGCCTTCTTGCTTAGTTTGCCATTGCAGACTTCTTCTCTTGGGTCACTTGATGAAGCAAATCCTCTTCCTTCTTCTTATTAGATTTTCACTTCCAAAACTCTCTAACCTCTTTGCTTCATGACCAAACATCCCTACATATAGGGAATTAGAAATATTTTTACCACTCATTATCCATCTCCAAAATTAGGGTTTTCGATGGATTAGGTAAGATACAATGTATCTACCCCATATCTTGTCTTCTCTAGAAACTTCTCCTAGAATCCACTTGAATTCACATCCAAAATAGTTTACATAAGATTTTGTACCTCTAGCTCATCAATCTTATCTTCCTCTTGATTCACAAGTTCCAAGAAAACAAACTTGTTAGCTTTTATTTGGCGAATCTTCAATCTTTTTCATAATGCAGCAACTCGACGTTATCAATTTACTAATGCTTAGCACATACTGTGTTACTTGGCATCAACTGAATTTTACTAGTGCTCAACATGAACTAAAAATCACTTGGCTTCAACTATCTTCCTCAGCACCTATCAACTTGCTCAGCTCCAACTAACTTTTTGCTCGACTTGCACTAAATTTTCTTGGCTTGCACTAACTTTTCTTGACACCTTCTATCAACTTGGTCAAGCTTACCAAATGAACTTTGTCCAACCTTTTTTTTCTAAACTTTCTAAGTGTAGCCAATCATTTTGTAACCTCAAAATAGATCATCAATACATTATGTTGTCACTATCTTTACTGATTCTTGCTCTTCAATACATAATCATAACTCAACCTTTTCTCTAGGTACTTGTGTTACAACTTGTTGATGAAATCCTCCTCATCAATAAACTCAGTGATAGTGCTTGAAACATATAAGCAATTGTCTTACCAGTATATAGCAAGTTTGACATCAATGACAAAACAATGATTGAAAATGCACAATCTTCTTTCAACAATCTCAAATGACCTTTTCAATCATATATCAACAATCTCCCTCTTTGGCATTAATGGTAAACCAAATTGATCAATAGTCAAATAATGAACTAACGAGGTTCAAGCAATAATGCAATACCAAAAAGAAATTTTATGAATGAAACTTCTTCCTCTATTAGCAACTCCTTCCTAGGTTACAAAATATAGCATTCTCTTCTTTCATGGATCATCAGAATATCTGAATATCTCCCTCTTTTACTTTTTTCTTTCTCCCTCTTTATTGCTTTCAGTCTTCTAATCTTCTAATGATGTATTCTCATTTCATTGTTCCTCTTTTGCACTGATCAGTTCAATGTACAATCTATGTACTTTCTCCCTTGTGTAGTTTCTCTGTTGATTTTCTACTTTGATCATCTAATCATCTCCCTGTTGATCAGTATGCACTTGATCGATTTACTGTACTTTCTCCCTCTTTGACAACAATGCCAAAACCATATACTCAACACTTGACATCTTGATATATGCAAATATAAGCTTTTGTAGGCTCTTCAATTTTTCTCTCTCTTTCACCTTGCTTGTGATTGATTTGTAAGTCTAGCTCTTGTGATTACTTTAGGCAATTTCCTAAAGTAAGATCCATTGTATCAATTTGTATGAAATGAATGTCAACTTGTTTGATGCAAGATACTCCCTTTATCTTTTTCATAGCGTTTGATAGGGGTATCACTCCTAATTTACCTCTCAGATACTCATAAGCATCCTTAGGTAATACTTTGGTGAAGATATCAATAATTTGCTCCTTTGTGTTAATATATTCCATCTTCACCTCTTTCTCTTGAACCAACTCCCTTACATAATAATACTTTATTGCAATGTGTTTTGTCTTTGTATGCATTATAGGATTCTTTGATATATTTATAGCACTTGTGTTATCACAATAAATTGTCACTAGTTTAGTGATCTCTTCCTTCATTCCCTTAAGTAGCTATTTGATCCATACAATGTTTGTACAATTGAGAGTAGCAGCAACATACTTTGCTTCAATAGTAGATTGGGAAGTACAACTCTACTTCTGTCTTGTCCATGTAACAAGTCTTCTACCTAAGAAAAATGCTCCCCCACTGGTGCTCTTCTTGTCATCAATATTTCCAACCCAATCAACATCAGTCTAGGCTTTCAGTTCAAACTTTTCATTCTTCTTATAGTACAAACCATACTCTTATGTTCCTTTCAATTATCTCATCATTCTTTTCATAGACATCAAATGATTCTCTCTAGGATTAGTAGAGAATCTAGCAACTATCCCCACAGCTAATGCAATATCAGGTTTGATGTGTACCACATATTGCAATTTACCAATCATGGATTTGTATAATGTTTGATTGACCTTAGCTGAATCATCATTCTTTGATAGCTCGAGTGTTGTTACCATAGCTGTACTTGTTAGTTTTGAATTCTCAAGTCCAAATGTCTTCAATATCTCCTTTACATATTTTGACTGAGTGATATATACACCATACTTCATTTGATAAACTTATAAATTTCACAAAGAATTTGATCTCACCAAACATTGACATTTCAAACACATGTTTCATCTTATTTGCAAAATCTTTACACATTGCATCTTTTCCTCCAAATATTATGTCATCAACAAATATTTTAGATTATAGTATACCTTTTTCTTTATCTATCTTCATGTACATGTTATTGTTATCATTTGCTCTTTCAAATCCAATCTTAACAAGATAAGTATGAAGTCTTTCATACCATGCTCTTGGTGCTTGTTTCAATCCATACAAGGCTTTGTGTAGTTTACATACCATGTTCTTATTTTTTCTATCCACAAATCCTTCTAGTTGTTTTATGTAGACCTCTTCTTCTAATATACCATTCAGAAATGCAGACTTAACATCCATCTGATAAACTTTAAAACCTTTGTATGTAGCATAAGCAAGTAGAATTCTTACTCCTTCCATTCTTGCAATAGGGGCAAATGTTTCACCATAGTCAATTCCTTCTTCTTGTGCATACCCTTTGTAAATTAGTCTTGATTTGTTTCTTGTCACTTCACCATTCTCATCTAGCTTGTTCTTAAATACCCATTTTGTGCCAATCACATTCTTGTCTTCTGGTCTAGGAACTAGGCTCCATGTCTTGTTCTTTTCTATCTATTGAATTTCCTCTTCCATAGCCTTGTACCAATCACCATCTTCCAATGCATCTCTCATTGTCTTAGTTTCTTTCATGCTTAAAAAACATGTTTCACTTCTCAACCTATTTCTTTTCATTGGCCTTGCATCTTTGTCTCCAATGATTTGATGTACAAGATGGTGTCTTTTGACATATTTGGATAATCTTGGCTCAGTTCTTGTGGCTACATTCTGCCTCTTAGCTTTAGTATCACTATGTGCATCTTTGTCAGGTATTTCAGCATCTCTTTCATGTGTGCTAATCTTAGATTCAGATTGTACATTCTCCTCATTTTGTAACTCAGCATCTGAATGCAATGTGACATTCACATGATGTGGTTTGGTAGTTGTTGAGACTTGTTGTTGGTTTGCTGCATGATTTGTAGCATCTCCTTTAGTAGGCATTCCTTCATGATAGTATATGAATGTCATATAATTTTTTGGCTCTTTTGTAGGTTCAACCTAATATGCTTTTGTATACTCATCAAAATTCACATTTGCACTTTCCACAATTTTGTTAGTGTTAGTAATTAAACACTTATAAGCTTTACTTCTTGTGGAGTAACCAAGGAATATACCTTCTTCGCTCTTTGCATCAAAATTTCCACTCCAAATATCTTTAAGAATATAGTATTTTCTTCCAAATAGCTTAAAATATTTTGCATTAGGTGGATGACCATACCATAATTCAAAAGGTGTTGAGTGAGTACCTTTCTTTACTTGCACATGGTTCAAGGTGTATACTACAGTACTTACAACTTCTCTCCAAAAGTTTAGAGCAACATTTTTCTCCATCATGAGTGTTTTGGCACAGTCCATTGTTGACCTATTTCTTCTTTCATCAATTCAATTTTACAGAGGGGTCCTAGGTGTTGATGTCTATCTCTTGATTCCTGTGTCATTGCAGAACATCTCAAGTTCATGTGAAATGAATATACCTCCTCTATATGATATCAAACATTTCAAGCTCTAACCTATTTCTTTCTCAACTCTTTCCAAGTACCATTTAAACATTTGAAAAGAATCTCATTTTTATTTTAGAAACATGACTATCATCATCCTAGAGTAATCATCAACAAGCAACATTATGTGCCTATATCCTTTGTAGCTTTGCACTTCAATAGGTCCACACAAGTCAGTATGAACAATTTCAAGTATTTCCCTAAAGGTATAAGCTTTACATTTAAAGCTTGACTTTGTTATCTTGCCTAGTTGACATTGTTTGCACATTATTTCTTCAACTTAGGCAAACCTCTAACTCATTTCATGTTACTGATACTAATCAAATTATGAAAGTTAACATGACATAATCTCTTGTGCCAAAGCCATACATCATCAAATTTTGCAATAAGACAAGTAGTATCTTCTATATCCAAATAGAACAAATTATTCCTAGTTGTATCACCTTTCCCAATCAAGTTTCCTTTTCTATCATATATCTTGGCTGATTTGTTTTCAAACTCAACTTTGCATCCCAAATTATTCAATTGTTACACACTTAACAGGTTATAATTTAATCCTTCAACATAATAAGCATTATCACATGAAATCTTGTCTATGAGTTTGATGGACCCTTTTCCTTTTATTAAACATGGTGCATTATTACCAAATCTTACACTATTTCCATCATAACAGGTTAAGGTAATGAACTTTCTTTTGTCTCCAGTCATGTGATGTGAGCATCCACTATTAATGATCCATTTGTCATTCTTGTTCACACAAGTCATAAGTGCAGTAGCTTCATCCTCATCTAATTTATCCTTTATTGCAACATATACCACTTCATCGTCATTCTCATCAGAGTTATGTTCATCAAAAACTTGGCATGATTTCTTGCCTTTATCTCTGTAGTCTCTTCCATCATCTTCTCTTCTACTTTTGTGCTTATTCCCTTCTCTGAAGTTCTTCTTCTGTGTGCATCTTGTTGCAATATGGCCAACTTCATTGCAATTAAAATAAATGATAGGAAACTTACCTTTGAATTTACCTTTTCCTCTATGAAATTTTCTTGCCAGTAATGCTTCCAATTGTTCAATGTCTTCCTTATAAATACTACTCTCACTGGATGTGTACTTTATCTTTCTTTACTTCTTCGTTGGCTTTACCTCCTCATAATCCTTCAGTAGTAATTTTTGTTTAAAAGTTGATTCAATACTCTCTAGTTTGTAGTTGTCAAAATTAGATAACTCAAAAGTAGTGAGTCTCGCTACCAAACCTTCAAGGGTTAGATAATTTCCTAGCATACATCTTAGCTCTTGGATTGCAGACACTTTGATGGCATACACAAGCAACATTGTTCTCAAGACTTAACTTAGCACAATATCATCATCTATTCTACCAATAGCACCTTTTATTGCACTAACAACTTCTTTTATTCTAGCAACATATTGTGCAATATTTTCACCTTCTTCCATTCTCATGTCACCAAACTTACCTTTGAGGCTCTCTAACTAAGCTCTTTGAACATTTTTGTCTCCTCCATAGATGGTGTCTAGGGCACCCCACATTTTCTTTGCACTTTTAAGGTCTTTGATATCATCAAACTTAGCATAGCTTAGGGCAGAGGCAATCTCCAACATTGCCTAATTATGTTCTTTCTTTTTCTTCAAATCTTTAGTAGTTAGGGCTCCTACTGGACCAACTTGTTCTACTAAAATGCAAGATTGTGCATAATCTCCAAGTCCTCCAAGGTGTAGCTTAATCAAACTTTTCCATGTAAAAAAGTTGTCTCTGTTGAGCTTGGGTACCTCTCTTTTTGACATCCTGATCTTTATGCTTTTAGTACCTTAAAACTAATCCTCTTAAGCAACTACACTTTGATACCAATTGTTGGAATTCTTTTAGAATAACTGAGAGGGGGGTGAATCATTTACTCAAGGTCTAGATGTACAAAATAAAACTTTTCACAATTTAGTGAACCCTTAAAACTTTCTCAACCATGCATGCATTCATTGTGTATTAACCAAAATTGATATGTTACTATAACATTAACATGTAGAAATGTAAAGCATAAAACACAACATATCCATCAGTACACTTGACACAATGATTTAATGTGGAAACCCAATTTGGGAAAAACCACCAGTAACATGCTACTCCTTTTTCACTCTTCTAAAGTGATGCCCTAATAAAGGCCAACCTTGTTAAAGGTTACAACACACACTATTAAATGTGACTCAATTAAGGGATTTCAATCACCTTGTTAAAAGTGAGCCTTGTTAGAGGACTTTAGGCCATTCACTTGGAATGCCACCCTGGTAAAGGATTTTCTAGTGACTGTTAAGTCAACCTTTCTCCAAAGGATTTACCCTAATCTGATACAATTGTTAGAAAGTAACAGTAGAGTTTTGATCTAATACAACTTAAAACCTTACTTGTAGATTACAGATCACTATTTAGTCCTCAACTCTACTTGGCTTCCAATCTTTGTAGCTCTGACAACTTGTTCACCCTTCAAGCATTCATCCTCATTATGCCTTTTTGCTTATTACAAACTTCTTCTCTTGGGTCACTTGATGAAGAAAATCCTCTTCCTTCTCCTTGTCATATTTTCACTTCCAAAACTCTCCACCCTTTTTTCTTCATGACTAGACATCCCTACATATAGGGAATTAGAACTCTTTTTGCCACTCATTATCCATCTCCAAAATTAGGGTTTTTGATGGATTAGGTAAGATACAATGTATCTACCCCATATCTTGTCTTCTCTAGAAACTTCTCCTAGAATCCACTTGATTTCACCTCCAAAATGGTTTACATAAGATTTTGTGCCTCGAGCTCATGAATCTTATCTTCCTCTTGATTGACAAGTTCCAAGAAAACAAACTTGTCAGCTTTTATTTTTCAACTCTTCAATCTTTTTCATAATGCAATAGCTTGACATTATCAATTTACTAATGCTCGACACATACTGTGTTACTCAGCATCTATTGTAAAATCACTTGGCATCAACTAGATTTTACTAGTGCTTGACATCATTTGAAAATCACTTGGCTTCAACTATCTTGCTTGGCACCTATTAACTTGCTCTACATCCACTATAAATTGCTTTCACTTGGCTCCAACTGACTTTTTTCTTGGCTTGCACCAACTTTTCTCAGCACCTTCTATTAACTTGGTCAAGCTTAGCAAATGAACTTTGTCCAACCTTTTTCTTCTAAACTTTCTAAGTGTAGCCAATCATTTTGTAACCTCAAAGTAGATCATCAATATATTATGTTATCATTGTCTTAAATGATTCTTGCACTTCAATACATAATCATAACTCAACCTTTCCTCTAGGTACTTTTGTTACATCTTGTTAATCAAATCCTCCTCATCAATCAACTAAGTGATAGTGCTTGAAACATATAATCAATTGTCTTACCAACATATAGCAAGTTTGACATTAGTGTCAAAACAATGATTGAAAACACACAATCTTCTTTCAAAAATCTCAAATGATCTTTTCAATCATATATCAACATGGAGGAGCAATTTTTGAGATGGAAGTTTTTTAGAAGAAAGGGAATTACTTGCATGCTTTGTGTGTTTTTCATATTAGCATCAAATTCAAGTAGAATCTTGTGGGTTATTTACTCAGTAGTTTTTTGTTATATGAATTCATGTCTTCTTCGTGTCTGGATAAATCTATTTTTAGAATTTAAAATTTGGTTGAAACCATTGTGTTGAAATTTGTAGTTCTCTATTCTTGAATACATTTGTAAACAAATTAATTAAATTGAAATCCTTGTTTGAGAAGAAATTGATGTTCGTTATTTTATTTTATGTGATTTAATCTGAAACCCATGTGAATCTATTGTTATCATTTCTAAGATGTTTGTAAACAAATAAAGATTGGAACCCTTTATATGTGAACTATCGTTCTTCGATTGAGGAAAAATTTGTACATGAATTTGAAATTAGAAACCCTCGCATGGTAAATTTTTAGAGAATTGTGTTTTGATGCGAGTAGGGTTTAGAAAATCAATCGATAATGTTTTATATAGATCTAAATGATTGTTTCCTTTTTGTCCTATCAGAGCTAATAGGTAAATTGATGGAAAAATATATATATTATATAAAATTATTACTATATATAATTTACTATGATAACTTTATATGTGTGTGTGTGTTGTTGAAATTTACTATAGAGTATAGACTATGTGATTTGTTTAAGCGAGGGGTTGTTGTCTTTAATAATAACAAAATATTAATGTTTTTGGAAGGAAAGGGCCACCACCCCCCACACCTTCCTTTCTTCCTTACTCCCCACGCCGTGGCCACTAGCTACCAAGGTAGCTAGGGCTATCGACAACAACAAAGCTACTATGGTAGCCAAGGCTGCCTAAGCAGTTAGCACTGTCGTTAGTGGCAGTAGGCTGGTGGGCCTTTAAACACACTTACTATTATTTACTTTTTTTTAAAAATTATTTTTATTATTATAAAATTTTATTAAATGAAAGTTTTATAATTTAGTTTAATTAATAATAATTAATTTACCAAAGGTATTATTGTTAGTTTTAATTTATAGTTATTATATTATGAAATTTAATAGTTATTATTACTAATGATTTAATATTATTTTATTATTTTATTAATAAGATAATAAATATTATAATCAATAATTAATAATTATTATTAAAAGTTGATGATAATATTTAATTACATTAATGGGTTAAATACTAGTTTATTTAATAAATAAAAAATCAATTACTTTATTCATAATATTTTAAATGAAGTAATTCAATGATTGTAACTGGGAAAATTGATTGTTTTAATTTAATCTAGACTTTTTTCTAGATGGTTCAATTTTGTATTTAAAATATATTCCTAATTTATAAGGAACTTTGGATTAGTTATGAATTCAAAACTTTAGTATTTATGGTATTTGGAAAAAGAAAATTGAAACCTTATTTTTGTATGTTGAACCTCTGTGTTTTGGAAAACCAAATGAATTATGAAAACAAATGTTTAAAAGACTCTGATGAGATGTGTGTGGTTTTACATTTGGGATTTTATGTTTAAAATATTTTTAATGATTTGTTGAGAGTTGAGACTAGTGTGGACTAGAGAACATTAGAAAACCTATGACTTGAAAATGAAATGGAAATTGAAACCCTATCCACTATAATATCTAAAAATGAAAGTGAAAACTTGAAAACCTATAAGTAAAAATTAAATTGTTTTTTTTTTTTCAAAACCTAACGAGTTATGAAAGTTGCATTGTTTTGTGCTTTGAGAGATGTATGGTTTACTAATGTTGTGTTCAAGTTGACTTAGTAGCTTTGACCAAATCATGATGTTTACCAAAGGCTTGGGAGTTTATTCTATGATGATGTTATGTATCCAATATTTTATACCTAATAATTGTTTTGTAGTCGCATGTCTTCTTTGATGAGTTTGATCTATTGGTTGTTATTGCTTTCCAGTTTCTCTTGTGTAGAACTGAAGTGAATGGTGTGACTTTTTTGGTATAACCTTTGAGTCTTCAATTAGTTACCCTTGGTTTGCTTCCCAGTTCCATGTTTAGGACTAAGGTGATTATTGTGATTTGTTTTTGGTGTGTCATCTGATGTCATCGGTTGGTATATGTGTACTTGATTTTGGATTAGTCTTATTAGGATGATTATATTGGTGAGATCTATGGTTTTGATCAGTGATATTTTTAGTACTTTCTAGTTGCTTGTTTAAGAACCGATGTGTGGTTTATGGTTGCATGAGACCTTTTTATTTTGTTGAGCTTAGGGTAGGTTATTTGTATGTCATGTTGGGAAGTGTCTTATAAAGGAGGCTGGAGCCCTAAGTGTTTGCTTAGGTAACCCATTTTAGGTTGTTTTAATAAGTGATAACATTTCATTAAATGGGTTAAAATAAATTAATAAGATATTGGTGCCACATAAAGTCACTAGGGGGTCAGAGTCCTAAGAGACTATCAGGGTAACCTTAGAGTTGACTTGTTAGTATGCCTTGTCTATACAAAAGGATATTGATGCTGCATAGAGACACTAGGGGGTTGGAGTCCATAGAGGTTGCTAGAGTAACCTTAGAGTTGGCTCATGCAATGACACTTGTTCACTTACATAGTAGATTTCCTATGTGTTTTGTTGCCTCTAGTTTTAGATGATACATGTGTCTTAGTACCCATTGAGATAGTTAAGGTGTTTCCTTGACCTAGATGTTGGTTTTGACTTGTGTTTTGATATTGGTATGAGACTTGATTTTATCTCCTCAAGCCATTTACGTTCCACAAGGTTGAGTGGTAGTGCTTTTTTACTTATACCATTGAGATCCAACTATTAGATTGTTGGATGTACCTGTGCAGTTGATCCTTTCTTTCTATTCTTATATTTCTATTGGATGGTTATATCATGTTATATTGTTCTTGATTTGCCATAGATCATATGAGATGATGTATTTTATATATGTTGTATATACTTTGAGCTTATCATACCCTGTGACTTGTACAATATATGTTTAAGCATTTTTTATTATTGTCAAGTGGCATCTTATAAAATTGTATACTGTTTAAATGGATTTGTACTCGTGATTCATCTTTGATGTGGTTATGTTGTGTATTGGATTTAGTATTAATTAAACTTAAATGTGATTCAACATCACAAAACCTTAAGAGATGTGATTTGTTTATGATGGTTGTATGTATGTGAGTTATCACTTTGACTATTTTATCTCTTGTTGTTATTGCTTCGACTATATTATCTGTTATTGTTTATTATCTTTCAAAAAAGATGTTTGAAAAACTTGGTGAAACTTTAGGTTAGTTTCTTTTGGGTTCCTGGTGGGGCGTTATGGTCCTTCTCCCTGGTTTTTTTTTCCAATGTTATTGAGAGCATTGAACAATAATGGAATTTCTCTCACTTTTTTATTGAAACAAATATTCAATTTTGATAGCATGGGTCTCATCATTTGCATCTTTAACAAATGCACAAAAAATTGGCATTGCTTCACCATTCTCTTGCCAAAAAATTCATTATAAATTCTTCAAGCCCACAAATGAATGGTTCTATTTGATCTCTTTCCTTTGAAATCACTCACAATGGTTTCATCAATTTCAAGAAACCATTTTGGTGTTCTAGAAGGTCTTGGATTTTAATTTTGTCTCTCTTCATTGCACGGGACTCCATTTTTATTATAACTAGGAGATGTGTAATGTTCTTGTGCAACATTATCATTGTCAATCAATTCATATTCATTCCTCAATTCTACATTTATATTGTCCAACTTGATATTTTCATCTTCAATCTGTGCAATATCATTCTCACTTGCTACATTTTCAACTTCTAACCCTATATTTTCACCTTCCAACCCTACATCTTCATCTTGAATCAATATATTGCCAACCTTAATATTTTCAAACTCAACATCATCTTCACTAGAAACCACAGTTATTGGGGCAACTTCAATCACATTTAACATACCTTATCTCTTCTTCTAGTGATAATATTTATCCTTTTCCCTATAAGCTTTGATTTATTCATTTTTTTACTTCCTCTTGTGTGTATTCTTTCGATGACAACTACTCATACTGACAACAATTTTAGGACAACAAAAAAACCAATTTAACTATTTTTTTTTTAAATGGGATCCCAAAGTTGTCTTTTTATGTGCAATAGTTAGAAGCTCACATAAAATTGAAAAAAATTGCAATTGTCAGGTCTGGGGACCTAAAGAATATTTTTGTGCATTTTATTAGTAAACGTTATTGGGTTTCCAATTTAAATTTGAATACTTGATATATCAGGTACCTAATTACTCCCACCAAATTTGAAAAACAAGTTATGTGCATGTTAATAATGTAATGTACATGTTTCACACACACACACACATGTCTAATGTGTTATACATGTATGTTTAATATCAAATGTTCATTTGACATATGTTAATTTAATAAATTTTAAAACACATATGTAATAATATATGTCATTAAACATATGTATGATATTAACATATGTATAATAATTTAACATTTGTTATTAACATAGATGTTTAATAACAAAATAAAAATTAAATTAAATATGGTGCGTGTGTGTGTGTGTGTGTGTGTGTGTTTAAATGGGTCAAAAGGGGTCATAGGTTTTCAATGCATTTTAGACAACATATGTCACTAGGGGTCCCAAGACATATTATAAAAGTTCATATGGGTTGAAAGGAGCCATAAGATAACCTAGGACCCCTAGAGACATATTATAATTGTTCATATGGGTTAAAATTTTCAAACATTTCATGACACTATATGTCCCTAGAGGTCAAGGTTCCCTAGGAACCTATTCCATTTGTTTGAATTGGTTAAAAGGAGTAATAGGATAACCTATGACCCCTTTTGACGCATTTCATGACAACATAAGTCGCTACGGGTCCTAGCAACTCTAGGGACATATTTCACTTGTTCAAATGGATTGAAAATGGATCATACGATAACCTATGACCCTTTTCAACACATTTCATGACAATGTTTGTCCCTAGGGGTCCTAGGACCTCTAAGGACCTATTTCATTTGTTCTAATGGGATGAAAGGGTTCATACAATAACCTATAACTCATTTTGACACATTTCATAATAACATATGTTCCTAGGGGTCCTACCTATTTCATTTGTTTGAATTGGTCCAAAGGGGTCATATGATAACCTCTGACCCCCTTCAACACATTTAATAACAAAATATGTCCTTAGGGGTCCTAGGACCCTTAGAGACATATTATAATTATTCATATGTGTCAAGAGAGGTCATAGGATAATCTATGATCCCTTTCTACACATTTGACAATAACATATGTCCCTAGAGGTCCTAGGACCCCTAGAGACCTATATTCTACACATTTAATGACAATATATGTCTCTAGGGGTCTAAAGACCCCTAGGAACATATTTAATTTTTATTAATGGGTACAAAGGGGTCATTAAATAACCTATGACCCCCTTTGACGCATTTGATAACAACATATGTCCCTAGAAGTCCTATAGACATATTATAATTGTTCATATGGATTGAAATAGGTTATAAGATAAACTATAACCCCTTTCAACACATTTCATGATAACATATGTCCCTTAGGGTCCTAGAACTCATAGGGACATATTTCATTTGTTTGAATGGGTCAAAAAGGGTCACAAGATAACTTATGACCCCTTTCAACACATTTCATGATAACATATATCCCTATTTCATTTGTTCAAATAGGTCAAAAGGGTTCATATAATAATTTATGACCCCTTTTGACACATTTCATGACAACATATGTCCCTAGGGATTATAGTTTGTTTGAATGGGTTGAAAGGATTCATAGGATAACCTATGACCCCTTTCAACACATTTCATGACAATATATGTCCCTAGCGGCCCTAGGACCCCTAGAGACATATTATAATTGTTCATATGGGTTGAAAGTGGTCATAGGATAACATATGACTCCTTTTGAGTTATTTAATGACAACATATGTCTGTAGGGGTCCTAAGACCTCTAGGGACCTCTTTCATTTGTTCATTAATCTATGAACCCTTTCTACATATTTCATGACAACATGTCCCTAAGGGTCTTAGGACCTCTTACAAAATATATAATTGTTCATATGGGTCAAAAGGGGTCATAGGATGACCTATTTTGACACATTATTTGATAACACATTTCATGAGGGGTCCTAGGAACTCTTGAGACCTATTTCATTTGTTTGAGTTGGTCTAAATGAGTCACAAGATAACCTATGACCCATTTTGACACATTTCATGAAAACATATATCCTTAGGAGTCCTAAGACCCATAGGAACATATTTTGTTTGTTCGAATGGGTTAAAAGGGGTCATAAGATAACTTGTAACCCCTTTCCACACATTTTATGACAATGTATGTCCCTAGGTGTCCTAGGACCTATAGGGACCAATTTCATTTGTTTGAATGGGTCGAACATTTAATGACAACATATGTCCCTAGGGGTTCGATGACCCCTATGAACATATTATAATGTTTCATATGGGTTGAAAGGGGTCACATGACAACCTATCACCCCTTTTGACATATTTCATGACAATATATGTCCCTAAGGGTCATAGACCCCTAGTGACATATTTTATTTGTTTGAATGGGTCGAAAGAGGTCATAGGCTAACCTATAACCCCTTTCAACACATTTCATGATAACATACATCCCTAGGTGTTCTATGACTACTTGGGACATGTTATCGTTATTTGTATGAGTCAAAAGGGATCATAGGGTAACCCATGACCCCTTTCAACACTTTTCATGACAGCATATGTCCCTAGGGGTCTTAGGACCCCTGAGGACATATTTCATATGTTTGAATGGGTCGAAAAGGGTCATAGGTTAACATATGATCTCTTTCTATATATTTAATGAAAATGTATGTCCCTAGAGGTCCTAAGATACCTAAGGACCTATTTCATTTGTTCAAATGGGTCGAAAGGGGTCATAGGTTACCTTTACACATATTTTATTACAACATATGTACCTAAGAGTCTTAAGACATCTAGGGACCTATTCATTTGCTTGAGTGAGTCAAAAGGGGTCATAGGATTACTTGTGACATGTTTTGACACATTTAATGACAACATATGTCTCTAGGGGTCTTAGGACCCTTAGGGACATTTTATAATTGTTCATATGGGTTGAAAGGGTTTATAGGATAACATATGACCATTTCCACTACATTTAATGACAACATATGTCACTAGGGGTCTTAAGACCCCTATGGATTTTTTTTTGTTTGAATAGGTTGAAAGAGATCATAGGTTAACTTATGACCCCTTTAACACCTTTCATGACAATATTTGTCCATGGGGGTCCTAGGGCCCCTAGGGACATATTATAATTGTTCATGTGAATCAAAAGGGGTCATAAGATAACCTATAATCCCTTAGATATATTTCATAATAACATAAGTTCCCATGGGTCTTAGGACCCCTAGGGAGATATTATAATGTTCATTTGAATTGAAATGAGGCATAGCATAACTTATTACCCCTTTTGACACATTTCATGACACCACATGTCCCTAGGGGTCCTAAGACCCTAGGCACATATTTCATTTGTTCAAATGGGTTGAAAGGATCATAGATAGAAAAACCTATGACCCTTTTCAACACATTTCATGATAATGTATATCTCTATTGGTCCTAGGACCCTTGGGACCTATTTCATTTGTTCAAATGGGTCAAATGAGATCATAGGATAACCTATGACTCATTTAAACACATTTCATGACAACATATGTTCCTAGGGGTTGTAGGACCCCTAGGGACATATTATAATTATTCATACGGGTCGAAAGGGGCCATAAGATAACTTGACCCATTTTGATACATTTCATGATAACATATGTCCTTAAGGGTCCTAAGACACTTAAGGATCTATTTTATTTGTTTGAATGGGTTGAAAGGGGTCATAGGATAACTTATGACCCCTTTCAAAACATTTTATGATAACATATGTCCTTAGGGATCTTAGGACCCCTAGGGACATATCATAATTGTTCATATGGGTTGAAAGGGATCATAGGGTAACATATGGCCCTTTTTAATACATTTCATGACAATGTATGTCCCTAAGGGTCCTATGACCCCAAGGGATCTATATCATTAGTTCAAATAGGTCAAAACCTATGACCCCTCTCAATAAATTTCATGAAAAAATATGTTCCTACGAGTCCTAGTACCCCTTGGGACCTGTTTTGTTTGTTCAGATGGGTTTAAAGGGGTCATAGGTTCACCTATGACCTCTTTTGGACGTATATAAATATTCATATGCATTAAACAGAGTCATAGGATAATGTATCACCCATTTCAACAAATTTCATGACAATATATGTCACTGAGGGTCCTAGGACCCCTAGGGACTTATTTCATTTGTTTGAATGGGTAAAAAGTGTTCATAGGTACCTATGACCCCTTTCGACACATTTCATGACAACATATGTCCCTAGGGGTCTTAGGACATTTAAGGACATATTATAATTGTTAATCATTCAAAAGGGGTCATAGGATAACCTATGACCTATTTCAACACATTTTATGACAACATATGTCCCTTTGGATCCTACATATGTCCCTTTGGGTCCTAGGACCTCTAGGGACATATTATAATTGGTCAACTTAGTCAAAAAGGTTTGTATGATAATTTATGACCCCTTTCAACACATTTCATGACAACATATGCCCTTGGGTGTCATACAGCCCCTAAGAACATTTTATAATTATTAATATGGGTCGAAAGGGGTCAAAGGATAAGCTATGATGCCCTTTGACACATTTCATGACAACATATGTCCCTAGGGGTCTTAAGACTCGTAGAGACCTATTTCATTTGTTCAAATGGTTCAAAAGGGGTCATAGGATTATCTATGACCCCTTTCAACATATTTCATCACAACATATGTCCCTATGGGTCTTATGGCAGTTTGTGACATATTATAATTTTTCATATGAGTTGAAAGGGGCCATAGGGTAACTTATGAGTCAAAAGGGATCATAGGGTAACTTATGACCCATTTTGACACTTATCATGACAACATGTATCCCTACGACCCCTAGGGACATATTTCATTTGTTTGATTATGTTGGAAGGGGTCACAGTATAACCTATGATTACTTTTGATACATTTCATAATAATGTATATTTCTAGAGATCTAGGATCCCTAGGGACTTATTTCGCTTGTTTAAATGGGTCAAAAGGGTTCAGAGGAATATGTATGACCCCTTTCCACACATTACATTACAACATATGTCCCTAAGGGTAAGGACTTTTAGGGACCTATTTCATTTGTTCAAATGAGTTAAAAAGGGTCATAAGATAACCTCTACCCTATTTTAACACATTTTATGAGAACATACATCCCTAGGGGTCCTAGGACCCATAAGGATATTTTATAATTCTACATATGTGTTGAAAGGGGTCATAGGATAACAAATGATCCTTTTCAACATATTTTATGGCAACATATGTCCATAGGGGTGCTAGGACCCCTAAGGACCTTTTTTAATTTGTTTGAATGGGTTGAAAGGGGTGTTAGTTTAACTTATGACCCCTTTCGACACATTTCATGACAATATTTGTCCATGAGGGTCCTAGGACCCCTATGTAGATGTTATAATTGTTCATATGGGTTGAAAGGGCTTATAGGTTATCATATGACCCCTTTAGCCATATTTCATGACAACATATGTTTTTTGGGTTTTAGGACCACTAAGGACATATTATAATTGTTTAAATGGGTCGAAAGTGGTCATAAGACAATCTACAACCCTTTTCAACACATCTCATGACAATGTATGTCCTTAGAGGTCTTAGGAACCCTATGAACCTATTTTATTTGATGAAATGGGTCAAAAGGGATCAAATGATAACTTATGACCCCTTTCGACACATTTCATGATAATATATGTCCCTAGTGGTTCTAAGGCCCCTAAGGACATGTTATAATTGTCCATATGGGTTGAAAGGGGACATAGTATAACATATAACTAATTTCAACATATTTCATGACAATGTATGTCCCTAAGAGTCCTATGACCACTCAAGACATTATAATTATTCATATCAATTGAAAGGGGTCATAGGTTACCACATAACCCCTTTCGACACTTTTCGTGAAAACATGTCCCAAGGGATCCTAGGGACATATTTCATTTGTTTGAATGGGTTGAAAGGAGTCATAGGATAACCTAATATTTATTTCAATACATTTTATGACAACATATGTCCTATAGGTCATAGGATCCCTGGGACCTATTTTTTTTATTTGAATGGATCTAAAGGGGTCTTAGGATAACCCATGATCCCTTTCCACACATTTCATTGCAACATCTGTCCCTATGGGTCTTAGGATTTCTAGGGACCTATTTCATTTATTTGAATGAGTCAAAAGTGCTAAGAGGATAACCTATGACTTATTTTGACATATTTAATGACAACATAGACCACTATGAACATTTTTTAATTGTTCATTTGAGTCAAACAGGGAGATTATTGAGAGAGATTGTTGAAGAAGACTGTGTGTTTCAATTATTATTTTGTCACTGATGTCAAACCTATTTTTTGCTAGTAAGACAACTACTTATAAGATTCAAGTACGATCACTTAGTTGATTGATGAAGAGGATTTGATCAATAAGAGGTAACAATAGCACCTAGAGGGAAGGTTGAGTTTTGATTATGTAATAAAGTACAAGGATCATTTAAGATAGTGATGACATTATGTATTGATAATCTACTTAAGGTCACAATGGTTGGTCACACGTAGAAATTTTAGAAGAACAAGTTACACAAAGTTTGTTTGCCAAGCTTGACCAAGTGGATAGAAGGTGTTGAGAAAAGTCAGTGCAAGCCAAGCAAAAAAATAGTTGAAGCCGAGTAAAAGCAAATTATAGTGGATGTCAAGCAAGATAGTTGATGCTAAGTAAAGATTAGTTGATGCCAAGCATTAGTAAACTTTAGTTGATGCCAAGTGATTTCACAGATGATGTCAAGTAGCGTAGTATGTGTTAAGCATCAGAAGGTTGATAATGTCAAGTTGTTGCATTATTTAAAAGATCAAAAATTCACTAAATCTAAGCCAACAAGTTTATTTTTTAAATTTTGTGAATGAAGAGGAAGATAAGGTTGATGAGCTGGTGGTATAGAATTTGGGGTAAACCATTTTTAGGTGAATTCAAATGGATTCTAGAAGAATTTTTTAGGAGAGATATGAGATATGGGGTCTAAGCCATCCAAACCTTAAATTTTGACAATAGAAAATGAGCAGGAAAAATATCCTAATTTCTTATTTATAGGAATGTCTGGTCATGAAGCAAAGATGTCATGTGTAAGAACCTAAGGAAGAGGAGTCAAGGGTTTTACTTCATCAAGTGACCTAGGAGAAGAGTCTATAATGACATGTTAAGAAAGAAGGCTTAAGGAGATTAATTATTGAAGGGTGAACAAGCTATCAAAGCTACAAAGTATGAAAGCCAAGCAGAATTAAGGACTGAATAGAGATCTATAATCTACAAGAGAAGTTGTAAGTTGTATCAAATCAAAGCTCTATTGTTACTCTCTAACAATTGTATTAGTCTAAGGTAAATCCTTAGGATTAAGGTTGACCTAATAGTCATATGTAAATCCTTTAGCCGATTGGCATTCCAAGTGAATGGTCTAAAGTCTTTTAACAAGGCTCACTTCTAATAGGGTGATTGGAATCCCTTAACTGGGTCACATTTAACAGTGTGTCTTATAACCTTTAACATGGTTGGCCTTTCACAGGGCATCACATCAAAAGAGTGAAAAGGAGTAGCATGTTACTGGTGATTTTTCCCAAATTAGGTTTTCACATAAATCATTGTGTCAAGTGTGTTGATGAATCTTTTATGTTTCACGCTTTACATTTCTATAAGTTGATTTGACACTAACCTACAAATTTTAGTGCATAATCTTATGGATGCATGCATGGATATGAATATTTTATGGATTCACTAAGCTATGAAAAGTTTCATTTATACATTTGGACCTTGGATAACTAATTCACCCCCACCCCCCTTAGTTATTCTAAAGTATTCCAACATTTGGTATCAGAGTTATTTGCTTAAGAGGACTAGTTTGAAGGTACTAGAAGTACAAAGATAGAAATGTCTAAAAGAGAAGTACCCAAGCTCAACAGAGATAACTTTCCTTCATGAAAAATTCTAATGAAGCTATGCCTTGGAGGACTTGGAGATCATGCACAATCTACCATTTATGTGGAACATGTTGATCCAACTAGAGTTCTAACTATTAAAGATATGAAGAAGAAGAAAGAACACAATCAAGCGATGTTGGAGATTGCCTCTACCCTAAGCTATGTCAAATTTTATGATATCAAAGGTCTTGATAGTGTAAAGAAAATGTGGGATGCCTTAATCACCATCTATGGAGGAGACAAAAATGTTCAAAGAGCCAAATCTAAGAGTCTCAGAGGTAAGTTTGATGATATGAGAATGGAAGAAGGTGAGAATATTTCTCAATATGTTGCTAGAATAAAATAAGTTGTTAGTGCAATAAAAGAAGCTACTAGTTAGATAGATGATGATATTGTTCTAAGCAAAGTCTTGAGAACATTACTACCTATATGATATTAGATTTTTTACAATTCAAGAACTAAGATGTATTCTAGGACATAATCTAACCCTTGAAGGTCTGGTAGGTAGACTCACTACTTTTGAGCTATCTAACTTTGATGATTAAAAACCTTAGAGTCTTGAATCCGCTTTCAAAGCTAAGTGTTTATTGAAGGATTCTAATGAGAAGAAGTAGAAGAAGAAGAGAAACATAAAATATGTGTCTAGTGATAGTGATACAGATGAGGAAGATGTTGAACAACTGGAAGCACTATTGGAAAAAAGATTTCATAGAGGTAAAGGAAAGTTTGAAGGTAAGTTACCCACCATTTGTTTCAATTGCAATGAGGTTGGTCATATTGTTGCAAGAAGTACATAGAAGAATAACTATAGAGATGGTGACAAGTACAAGATCAGAAGAGAAGATAAAGAAAAGATTATAAAGATAAAGGCAAGAAGTCATTGTACATTGTTGAAGAGGAAACAAGGGATGATTCTGACAAACATGATGATGATGTGGTGTATGTTGCAATGAAGGATGAATCTGAGGAAGATGAGGCAACTGCACTTGTGAGTTGTGTGAACAAAAATAATAGATGGATCATTGAAAATGGATGCTCACATCATATGACTGGAGACAAAAGTAAGCTCATTACCTTAAATTGTTATGATGGAAATAGTGCAAGATTTGGTAACATTGTACCATGTTTGATAAAAGGAAAAGGTTCTATCAAACTCACAAATAAGATTTCATGTGACAATGTTTACTATGTTGAAGGAATAAACTACAATTTGTTGAGTGTGTCACAATTGAACAATTTGGAATGCAAGGCTAAATTTGAAAACAAGATTGATAAGATATATGACACAAATGGGAAATTGATTGGAAAAGGTGATCAAACTAGAAGTAATCTATTCTATCTTGATATAGAGGATGCTACTTATCTTGTTGTAAAATTTCATGATGTATGGCTATGGTACAAGAGGTTATGTCATGTTAACTTTAATAAATTGGTTAGTATCGATAACATGAAGAAAGTTAGAGGTTTACCTAAGTTGGAGAAGCCTAATAATGTAATGTACAAACAATGTCGGTTAGGAAAAATGAAAAAGTCAAGTTTTAAGAGTAAAACTTATACCTCTAAAGGAATACTAGAGATTGTTCATACTGACTTGTGTGGACCAATTGAAATGCAAAGCTACAAGGGAGATAAGTACATAATGCTATTTGTTGATGACTACTCTAAGATGATGATAGTTATGTTTTTGAAATAGAAATCTGATATTTTTCAAATGTTTAAGTGGTACTTGGCAAGAGTTGAAAATGAAACAGGTAAAATTCTAAAATGTTTGAGATCTGACAGAGGAGGAGAATTCACATCAAATGAGTTTGATATTTTCTGTGATAATAGAGGAATGAAAAGACAAACATCTACTCCTAGAACCCCTCCACAAAATGGAATAACTAAAAGAAGAAATAGATCTATAATGGATTGTTCTAGAACACTCATGATAGAGAAGAATGTTGCTCTGAAATACAGGAGAGAAGCTGTAAGCACAGCTGTCTATACCTTGAACCATGTGCAAATCAAGAAAGGTACTCATTCAACACCTTTTGAACTATGGTATGGATACTCACCCAATGTAAAATACTTTAAGGTATTTGGAAGTAAGCGTCACATTCTTAAAGATGTTAGGAATGGCAAGCTTGATGCAAAAAGAAAAGAAGGTATATTCCTAGGTTACTAAAGGAATAAAGCTTATAAGTGTTTAAAAACTAACACTAACAAAATTGTGGAAAGTGCAAATGTGGACTTTGATGAATATACAGAAGTATATGAGGCTGAAACTATGAAAACACTAGAATAATACAAATGATTTGTATACTTTTATGAATGAATGCCTATAGAAGAAGATGCTACAAATCAAGTTACAAATCAACAACAAGTTATAGTGACTGTCAAATCACACCCTATAAATGCCTAGTTGCATTCAGGAACTGAGTTGCATTCAAATGCTAAGTTATAGAATGAAGTAGATGCACATTTTGACTCTAAGATTATTACACATGAAAGAGATGTTGAGATATTTGATAAAGATATACACAGTGATTTTGAAGTTGAAGAACAAAATGAAGAAACAAGAGCTGAATCAAGAGTTTAAGTATGTCAAAAGACATCATCCTGTTGCTCAAATCATTGGAGATAAAGATGCTAGCACATTGACAAGAAAAAAATTGATAAGTGAAATATGTTTGCTAAGCTTGAAGGAACCCAAAACAATAAAAGATGCACTAGAAGATGTTGACAGGTACAAAGCCATGGAAGAAGAGATTGAACAAATAGAGAAGACCAAAACATGGAGTCTAGTTCCTAGACCAAAAGACAAAAATTTGATTTGTACCAAGTGGTTATTCAGAAAAAAATTAGATGAAAATGGTGAAGTCACAAGAAATAAAGCAAGATTAGTTTGCAAAGGATATGTATAAGAAGAAGGAATTGACTATGGAGAGACATTTGCCCCTATTGCTAGATTGGAAGGAGTAAGAACTCTACTTGCTTATGTTACATACAAAGTTTTCAAAGTTTATCAAATGAATGTTAAATCTACATTTCTCAATGGCATATTAGAGGAAGAACTTTACGTAGAATAGCTAGAAGTTTTTGTTGATGTTAACAATAAGAACATGATATGTAGGCTGCACAAAGCTCTATATCATTTGAAACAAGCACCAAGAGCATGGTATAAGAGACTTCATACTTATCTTGTAAAGATTGGATTTGAAAGACTAATGATAACAACAAACTATACATAAAAATAGAAAAAGGAAAAGGTATTTTGTTATCTAAAATATTTGTTGATGATATCATACTTGGAGGTCAAGATGTTTTATGTAAGGATTTTGTAAATTAGATAAAGCAAGGATTTGAAATGTCTATGTTTAGAGAGATCAAAATTTTTGTGGGTTTGCAAGTATATCAGATGAAGTAGGGTATATACATCAGTCCATCAAAGTATGTCAATGAAATATTGAAAACTTTTGGATTAGAGGATTCCAAATCTGTAAGTACACCTACGGTGATAGGACACAAGTTGTCAAAGAATGATGATTTAGCTGAGGTGAACCAAACAATGTACAAGTCTATGATTGGCAAATTGTAATATGTAGTACATAGCAGACCTAATATTGCATTATCTATAGGGATAGTTGCAAGATTTTCTAGTAATCCTTGGGAGAATCATTTAATGGCTGTGAAGAGAATAATGAGATATCTAAAAGGAATGGAAGAGTTGGTCTATACTACAACAAGAATGAAAGTTTTGAATTGAGAGATTATACTGATGCTAATTGGGATGGAAACATAGGTGACAAAAAGAGCACCAGTGGAGGAGCATTTTTATTAGGCAAGAGACTAGTTACATGGACTAGCAAGAAACAAAGTTGTACTTCACAATCTACTGTTGAAGCTAAATATGTTGTTGTTGTAAATTGCACAAACATTGTATGGATCAAATAGCTACTCAAAGGAATGAAGGAAGAATTCATAGAACCAGTGATACTTTATTGTGATAATACAAGTGCTATCAATATATCAAAGAATCCAATGATGCACATAAAGATAAAGCACGTTGCAATCAAATATCATCACTTGAGAGAGTTAGTTCAAGATAAAGAGGTGAAGGTGGAATATGTTAACACAAAGGAGTTAATTGTTGATATCTTCACCAAACCATTACCTAAGGATGCTCATGAGTATCTAAGAGGTAAACTAGGGGTGATACCCCTATCAAAGGCTATCTAAGTAACAAGACGATTGCCTTGTATCAAACAAGTTGATATTCATTTGTTACACATTGATGTAGACGATCTTACTTTAGGAGCTACCTAAAGTAATCAAAGTGCTGAAACTTCAAAACAGTCACAAGCAAGGTGACAGAGGGAGAAACTAAAGAACCTAAAAAAGCCTATATCTGCATGTTTAAGATGAAAAGATGATATGTCTTTGGAATTATTCTTAAAGAGGGAGAAAAGAACATTAAACTGATCATTATCACAGAAATTATATCAAAGAAAGTACACCAGAGGGAGATATCAAGAGATTGTTGTCAAAGAGCTAGAGAGGGTTACCGATCTTAGAGGGAGATAATTGCTTATGTATGATGAAAAAGATAGAGAACAATGTAAGAAAGAGGGAGAAATCCTAATCTACCTAGTAAGAGGGAGATATAAGAGGAACTCAGAGGGAGTTATAAGGAGTTTTATAACCTAATCAGAAGATGGAAGTTGCTGATAGAGGGAGAAATTTTGATTCAAGTTTTCTTTTTGGTATCGTCTTACTGTTTTAATGTAGTTAGTTTGGTTGAACAAGATGTTCATCATTTGATTGACTTAGTTGATCAATTTGGGTTGCCATCAATTTTGAAGAGGGAGATTGTTGAGAATGGATTGAAGAAGTTAATCAAAGAGGGAGATTGTTGAGAGAGATTGTTGAAGAAGACTATGTGCTTCAATCATTGTTTTGTCACTGATATCAAACTTGTTATTTGCTAGTAAGGCAACTACTTATAAATTCAATTACTATCACTTAGTTGATTGATGAAGATGATTTGATCAATAAGAGATAACAATAGCTCCTAGAGGGAAGGTTGAGTTATGATTATGTAATAAAGTACAAGGATCAATTAAGACAGTGATGACATGATGTATTGACAATCTACTTAAGGTTACAAAGGTTGGTTACACTTAGAAATTTTAGAAGACCAAGTTGGAGCAAAGTTAGTGCAAGCTTAGCAAAAAATTAGTTGGAGCCAAGTGAAAGCAAATTCTAGTGGATCTCACGCAAGACAGTTGATGTTGAATTTTGTGAAGCTGGAGGAAGATAAGATTGATGAGCTGGTGGCATAGAATTTGATGTAAACCATTTTTTGACAAACTCAAATGGATTCTAGAAGAAGTTTCTAAAAGAGATATGAGATATGGGGTAAATACATTGTATCCTACCTAATACATCCAAACCCTAAATTTTGATGATGGAAAATGAGCAGGAAAATATCCTTATTTCCTATTTATAGGAATGTTTGGTCATGAAGCAAAGATGTCATATGCGAGAACCTAAGGAAGAGAAGGAGTCAAGGGTTTTGCTTCACCAAGTGACCTAGGAGAAGAGTCTGCAATGGCATGTTAAGCAAGAAGGCTTAAGGAGATTAATGCTTGAACGGTGAACAAGCTATCAAAGCTGCAAAGTATGAAAGCCAAGTAGAATTGAGGACTAAACAGAGATCTATAATCTACAAAAAAAATTGTAAGTTGTATTAGATCAAAACTCTACTATTACTCTCTAACAATTGTATCAATCTATGGTAAATCCTTTGGATTAAGGTTGACCTAACAGTCATTTATAAATCCTTTAACTAGGTGGAATTCCAAGTGAATGGCTTAAAGACCTCTAACAAGGCTCACTTCTAACAGGGTGATTGAAATCCCTTAACCTGGTCACATTTAACAGTGTGTATTGTAACCTTTAATAGGGTTGGCCTTTCACAGGGCATCACTTCAAAAGAGTGAAAAGGAGTAGCATGTTACTAGTGGTTTTTCCCAAATTGGGTTTCCATGTAAATCATTGTATCAAGTGTGTTGATGAATCTATGATGTTTCATGCTTTACATTTCTACAAGTTGATTTGACAGTAACCTACAAGTTTTAGTGATTGCATAATCTTATGGACGCAGGCATGGATATAAGTGTTTTATGGGTTCACTAAGCTATGAAAAGTTTTATTTATACATATGAACCTTGGATAATTGATTCACCCCCCCCCCCCCCTACCAAGTTATTCTAAAGTATTCCAAAAAAAATGTCCCTAGGAGTCTTAGGACTTCTAGGGACCTATTTCATTTGTTTGAAAATGGGTCATAGGATTTCATGTGAAATGTTTTGACACATTTAATGACAACATATATCCCTATGACTTCTAGGGACATTTTATAATTGTTCATATGGGTCGAAAGGGTTCATAGGATAACATATGACCACTTTCAATACATTTCATGACAACATATGTCCCTAGGGTCCTAGGACCCCTAGGGACATATTTTATTTGTTCAAATCGGTCAAAAGAGGTAATAGGTTAACTTATGACCCCTTTTGACATGTTTCATGATAACATTTGTTCCTAGAGATCGTATGAACCTAAGTACATATTCTAATTGTTCATATGGGTTATTCAACACATTTCATGACAACATATGTCTATAGGGGTTTATTTTATTTGTTCTAATAGGTCGAAAGAGGTCATAGGTTAACTTATGACCCCTTTTGACACCTTTCATGACAACATTTATCCCTAGGGGTACATATTATAATTGTTCATATGGGTCAAAAAAACTATGACCCCTTTGGACACATGTCATGACAACATATGTTTTCAGGGGTCCCAAGACTCCTAGGAAGTTATTATATTTGTTTAGATGGTTGGAAAGGGTTTAGAGGATAACCTATGACCCCTTTCAACACATTTCATGACAATGTATTCCCTAGGGGTCCTAGGACCCAAAGGGACCTATTTCATTTGTTTGAATGGGTCGAAATAGGTTATAAGATAATCTATGACACCTTTGGACACATGTCATGACAATGTATGTCTTTAGAGGTCCTAGGATCCCTAAGGACCTATTTTGTTTTTTTGAATGGGTTAAAAGTTCCTATGACACCTTTTCACACACTTCATTACAACATATGTGCTTAAGGGTCTTAGGACTTATAGGGACCTATTTAATTTGTTTGATTGGATCAAAAGGGGTCACAAGATAATCTATGACCCCTTTACACACATTTAATTACAACATATGTCCCTAAGAGTCTTAGGACTTCTAGGGACCTATTTTATTTGTTTGAAAATGGGTCATAGGATTACCTGTGAAATTTTTTTGATACATATAATGACAACATATATCTTTAGGACTCCTAGGGACAATTTATAATTGTTCATATGGGTTGAAAGGGTTCATATGATAACATATGACCACTTTGAATACATTTCATGAAAATATATGTCCCTAGGGTCCTAGAACCCATAGGGACATATTTTATTTCTTTGAATTGTTCAAAAGTGGTCATAGGTTAACTTATGACCCCTTTCGACATGTTTCATAACAATATTTGTTCCTAGAGATAGTATGACCCTAGGTACATATTATAATTGTTCATATGGGTTATTCAACACATTTCATGACAACATATGTACATAAGGGTTTATTTTATTTGTTCTAATAGATTAAAAGAGGTCATAGGTTAACTTATGACACCTTTCAACACCTTTCATGACAACATTTATCCCTAGGGGTACATATTATAAATATTCATATGGGTCAAAAAAACTATGACCCCTTTGGACCCATTTCATGACAACATATGTTTTTAGGGGTCCTAAGACCCCTAGGAAGTTATTATAATTGTTTAGATGTTTTGAAAGGGTTCATAGGAAAACCTATGACCCCTTTTGACATATTTCATGAAAATGTATGTCCCTAGGGGTCTTAGGACCCGTAGGGACCTATTTCATTTGTTTGAATGGGTCAAAACATTTCATAAGATAATCTATGACACCTTTGGACATATGTCATGGAAATGTATGTCCCTCAAGGTCTAAGGATCCCTAAGGGCCTATTTTGTTTGTTTGAATGGGTTGAAAGTACCTATGACCCATTTTTACACATTTCATTACAACATATGCCCTTAAGGGTCTTAGGACTTATAGGGACTTATTTCATTTGTTTGAATGGGTCAAAAGGAGTCATAGGATAATTTATGATCCATTTCAACACATTTCATGACAACATATTATTCATATGGGTTGAAAGGGATAATAGGATAACATATGACTCCTTTTAACACATTTCATGATAACATATGTCCTTAGGGCTCCTAGGACCCCTAGGGACTTCTTTTATTTGTTCAAATGGGTTAAAAGAGGTCATAGGTTAACTTATGACTCTTTTTGATATATTTCATGACGATATTTATCCCTAAAGGTCATAAGACCCCTAGGTAAATATTATAATTGTTCATATGGGTTAAAAGGGGTTATAGGATAACATATGACTCTTTTCAACACATTTTGTGACTACATATATTTTTAAGGGGTTTCAGGACCCCTACGAATTTATTATAATTATTTAGATGGGTCAAAAGGGGTAATATGATAATGTGTAACCCTTTTCACCACATTTTCATGACAACATATGTCCCTAAGGACCTATTTCATTTATTTGAATGGGTTGAAAGGGGTCATATGATAATCTATCACCCCTTTTGACATATATGGGTCAAAAAGGGTCGTAGGATAACTTATAACCCCTTTCGACACATTTCATTACAACATATGTCTCTAGGGGTCCTAGGGCCCTTAGGGACATATTATAATTGTTCATATGGATCAAAAGGGGTCATAAGATAACATATAACCCCTTTCGACACATTTCATAACACCGTATGTTCCTAGTGGTCCTATAATTGCTTAGGACATTATAAATATTTATATGAGTTCAAAGGGGTCATAGGGTAACCTATGACCCTTTTAATTACATTTCATGTTAATGTATGTTCACAGGGGTCCTAAGACCCCTAGGGGACTATTTCATTTGTTTGAATGGGTCAAAAGTATAATCTATGACCCTTTTGACACATTTCGTGACAAAATATGTCCCTAGGGGTCTACGACCCCTACAAACATATTTTAATTATCCATATGGGTCGAAATGGGTCATAGGATAACCTATCACTTATTTCAACACATTTCATGTCAACATATGTCCCTAAGGGTCCTATGAATATTTGAGACATATTATAATTGTTCATATGAGTCAAAAGGGGTGATATGGTAACTTATGACCATTTTTAACACTTTTCATGACAACATATGTCCATATGAGAACTAGGACCTTTAGGGACATATTTTATTTGTCTAGATGGGTTGAAAGATGTCATTGGATAATCTATGATCCATTTTGATACATTTCATGATAATGTATGTCCGTAGAGGTCCTAGAATTCTTAGGGAGCTATTCTATTTGTTCAAATGGGTTGAAAGGGGTCGCAGGATAACCTATGACCCCTTTACACACATTTTATTACGACATATGTCCCTAGGGGTCTTAGGACTTTTAGGGACGTATATTGTCCCTAGGGGTCTTAGGAATTTTAGGGACCTATATCATTTGTTTGAATGGGTTGAAAGTGGTGTTAGGATAACCTATGACCCATTTCAAAATATTTCATTACAACATATGTCCCTAGGGGTGCGAGGACCCCTAGGGACATTTTATATTTGTTTATATGGGTCGAAAGGGATCATAGGATAACACATTACCCATTTCAACACATTTCATGACAACATATGTCCTGAGGGGGTCCTAGGACCCTTGGTAGCCTATTTTATTTGTTCAAATGGGTCGAAAAGGGTCATGTATTAACTTATGACCCCTTTCAACATATTTCATGACAACATTTTTCCTTAGAGATCATATGATCCATAGGTACGTATTATAATTGTTCATATGGGTCAAAGTAACGACAACATATTTTTTTGGGGTCATAAGACCCCTACAAACATATTATAATTGTTTAAATGGGTCTAAAAAGATCATAGGATAACCTTTGACACCTTTCAATGTAGTGCCTACCCCTACTTGACTTTTTTGTTGTAGTGTCAGATTCTTTTAGGTCAGTTTTCTAATTATGTTTTATGATTATCGATGCTTGGTTACTGGATTTGATTAAATGTTATTTTATACTCAGTTGATATATGTGATGAATTACTTTTTTATTTGATGATTATTTTAATAATGATAGATATATATTCATTCAATGATTTTAGTTATCTTATGATGGTTAGTTAGAGGAATGATTTACATGCAATTCCTATGGTTACCTACCCCATACTTGCATATATATGGTGTACGTGTATGTTTTACTTTATGATTGGCATTCCTAATGTGGTTGAGTGAGGGAGTCGTAGTCACCTACTAGTCAGGATCTACATGATGTACCACTTCCTGCCATTGTTGCATGTTTAGTTTATAATATATGTGTTTGTACATGCATGAATTTTATACAGATTACAAGTATCAAATATCAACTTCCTTGAATTGTTAGGATGAGTGTACCCTATTGCAGTATTTCAATGGTATAAGTGGGGAGATAACTCATGAGTCCAAATCCTAACCTAAGCTAATTGTCCGAGAAAGTGGGACAAGTGTTTGAGTTAGTTTCACCTTTCTAAATTTGTCAAGTAATGTGAATTCATGATTTTTTCCCTAGAGTTTGTTTTGGTATTGTGTGCTTTATGATGGATTTTCATATTTTGTCGTGTGGGTCTGTGATGATTTTTTATTATAATTAAATCATATTAAAAGAATAATTAATGATTTAATTTAATGGAAATTTTATAAGAAAATTCAATATTTAATTAATTGAGAAATTAATTAAATAAAAGAACTAAATTTAAAAGATTTTATTAAAGTTATATTTTTGACGTATTTATACTTATTTAATTTAATGATAATTATTCAAGAGTTTTATTTTAATACTAAACTCTAAATAATGTTTTTTTTTTTTACCAAAGTGGGCAAACAACTATATATATATATATATATATATATATATATATATATATATATATATATATATATATATATATATATATATATATATATATATATATATATATATATATATATATATATATATATATATATATATATATATATATTATTAAAAAAATTGATTCAAAAAAGCTCAATCGAGAAAGAATCAGTAACAAAACCCAGCATTGTCGCTCATAGAAAAAGATCATCAATAGTTATAACTATTTATATTGAGAATTAATTGCTCAACCTTACAATTCAGAGATTATCCTTCCTCCCATATTTACAAAAATTTGAGAAATTAAATTAAAAAAATTTAGATTTTGATAATATTTAATCATAATTTAAAATATCAAAAACATTTGCATAACCATTATTATTCCTCCATCTCTGCACATTCTTCCCCATGTGTAGCCATCAGATCATGTAATGTGCACTCCTAAACAACAAATGATTAGATGTGGGGAGATGTATCCCACCCTAACTTGCTATATAAGCCCAAATTAATAGAAGATCAAGTGGTTACCTCATGCTCCCATCAACAAATTTGCACTCCCAATTAGGGCATTTTCAATCCTATAGTAGTGGTCGCCTTCGCTAGAAAAGATATTAATTTGTGTTCATTCTAGATAAGCCAATCTCACCTATTATAAGTGCATACTTAAAAGAGAGCTTCATAATACCAAGGCATGTATAATAATTATCAAGCACATGTAGATACATGTAGAAAATTTGAAGGACTATACACCATGTGACAGATGAACTTATCTGATCTCCTTAGTGATCTCACATCATGTTAGATACACCACACTACCAATTTAGGGAATTTTCTGTATCTAGATGTCATCATTTGTCTTGAAGCTTGGCGGATGAGAATAAATTGACATGAAGTTCATTCACTTCTCCTTATGCAGTGGTAATGAATACAATTTGGGGTAATAATTTATGATTAATCCTGACAATTCACTAACTCATGGGTAATCAACATTTGCAGATCTTTGTACTATATAATGAATGTTGCTAGTTCTAATGTGAAATTAGTGATTCCATGGCAACCTAGATTAGAAAGATAATCTGTGACTTTATTCCCTTCTCTAAGGGTGTGTGATATAGTCACTTCAAAAGTTTGGTCAGTTAAAATCTAAATTTATTGTAAAATATATTGAAGCTACCATGAAGACGTTTGTCTCTTGATGCACGTAGTCACTATTACTTGAGAATCACCTTCAATTTGAACTTGTTGATATTCCCCTTTTTTTGCAAGAATTAATTGTGGGAGTAAAGCTTGAGCCTCTGCTATATTGTTAGTTCCTGCTTGTAAAGGAGTCACTATAATTGCAAGCACATTGCCTTTACAATCTCTTAAGCATACATCTATTTCTAATTTACCTAGGCTACCTCTGGATATCCCATCAAAATTGAGCTTCACAAATCCTAACTGTGGAGGCTACCATTGCAGTATTGATCTATCTATTTTTGTTTGATTTCTCTTGAGTCAAGTTCCTAATAGATAAATAATTAATTTCCATTCATGAATGATATCTTTGTCCCATGTAGTGATAAGTGTATTGATTTTACATTTACTAATGTTTGCATTAGTAACCTCTGATATTGATTTTTCAATACCCTAGTCAAGTTCCTAATAGAATAAATAATTAATTTCCATTCATGAATGATATCTTTGTCCCATGTAGTGATAAGTGTATTGATTTTACATTTACTAATGCTTGCATTAGTAACCTCTGATATTGATTTTTCAATACCCTCTATCACCTTGTCTAGGGATGAGAATTCTTTTATGAAGATCCTCTTATTTCTTTCCCACCAAGTTGCCCAAAGTACTAATGTTGGAGTGCATTTCTAGATTCCCACAAAGAATGCATTGGGAAAGAGGATTGGCCATGCTTGAAAAATATGCCAAATGTTATTCTGTAATAGAGTGGGGTAATTTAATTTTAGGAGAACAAACATCTAGCACTAATATGCAAATTAACACCTTGCAAAGAGATGATCAACTGATTCATAGTCTTCATCACATAATACACATTTGAATGGAGGAGCAATACTTAACCTTTCTAACCAATCACATGTTAGAATCCTATGCTTAATTGTTGACCATGCAAAGCAACCTGCCTTTGGTAACACCACATTATTCCAATAGAACATATAAGCTCAAGATGGACTTTTCTCTTATGCAACTCTTTGTAGAAGTTTGAAACTTTCTTTGATTGAATATTTACCATTTTTGGCTGGTATCAAGAATAATTGATCCTCATGATTAGACACAAATTCTAGTCTTTCTAAAAGTATAGTTCAAAAAAGCTCTCTATTTTGGTTATCTAAAGGGAGTTGATCCAAATCCTTCCATAATACTTTCCTTGAAAAAAGACAAACTGCATCTATAAAATGAATAACAAGGTTTCCGCAAGCTTATTCTAAAGTTGATACAATTTCTTGAATGTTTGGCAGTGTGATTAGCAGGGTTGGACTATTCCAAGAGTCTCTCCAAAATTTAAGTGTTGTTTGATTCCCAAGAAATGTACTTAAGGAAACTGTCTCTAGAGGAAATCATAAAATCCCAAATAACAGAGCCCTTAGGGGGATCTAACATGGAAATTATTTTGTGTGGATCATTGTTATCTAAATATTTCTGTTGCATTATTTGACACCATGTTGATTGTCATTTACTGTACATTTTCCAAACCAACTTGCCACCAAAACCTTTATTCTTCTTTGATAAGTCATGCATTCCTGCACCCCCTAATGCAAGAATATGTGCCATGCCTTGAAGAGAGATAAGTGGAATTTTCTTTTTAGTTGACATATTTCTCGCCCAAAGAAAGCCTCTAATTAATTTTGAATTTGTAATAGGACTAATGGGGGGGCTTGCAGGATAGCTAAGTAATAATTTGGAATTGTAGAAAGTACTAATTTAATAACTAAGATTATGCTTGATAAGGAAAGCCATCTCACTTTCCAGGACACAACTTTACTCTTAATTCTTTGAAGAACACCATTCTAATAGCTTGTCTTATTAGATCCCATAAAAAAAGGAATACCAAGGTAAGTGGAAGGTAAAAAATCCTCAAAAGAATCCTAAAATCTGTACTATCTTGTCTAATATGACTCTATTAGTATTGAATAAAAAGATCTTTTACTTTTGAGAATTTATTTTCTGCCTTGAGACATCTGAATATAGTTGTAGAGTTTTCTTAATCTACTTAGGCTCTAAAACTTGCGACACTCCAAAAAGAAATGTGTCATTTGCAAACAACAAATGTGTAATGGATATTGATGTGCCTTCAATTTTTGCTCCTTTCCACTTGTCAATTAAATTATGATGCTTAATATTCCTGCTAAATGCTTCAGCCATGATAATTAATAAAGCTAGAGAAAATAGATCTCCTTCTTTGACACCTTGTGTAGAAGAAAAGAAACCTAATGCTGATCCATCGATAATAATTGAAAACCAAGCTCTTGAAATGCATACTTTGATCCACTTACACCAGCATTTAGAAAAAAACCATTTTCTAAAGAACTTGAAAAGGAAAAGTCTAGCATACTCTGTCATAAGCCTTTTGCATATCTAACTTGATAACAAAATGGGAAGACTAATTAATGTTAATGAAATGGAGAACTTCATGAGCTACTATTGCTCCCTCCATTGTTTCTCTACCTGGGACAAAGCCACCTTGTTCAAGAGAAATTATGTGTGGAAGGAGATGTTGAAGGTGAAAGTAAGTAGCTTCAGTGATAATCGTGTATGTCAGATTGCAAAGTGAGATTGGGCAGAAGTCAACAATATTTTTAGGCTCCTTAATTTTTGGAATGATTGCAAGATTTTTAGTATTAAATTATTTGAGCATAGATTTATTTTTTCTAGATTCTTCAATAGATTCTAGTAAATCCCAACCTATAAATTCCCAACAGCTTTGAAAGAAGAGTGTCATAAAGCCATCTAGTCCTAGAGCTTTTTCTGGATGAAATGAGAACACTACCTCTCTAAGTTCTTGAAAGGTGAAAGGGGCCATAAGTTTGATATTCTCATTGGGAGACACCATTGTTGGTACATTCTAAAGGAGATCATCCACTTGGGAAGGAAGGGATTTGTATACTCTTTGGGTGCGAGAAGGTTCTTAAAAAACTTAACACCTTCATCTCTAATTTGTTGTGCATAGATAAAATATTACCTGATTCTAAATTTTTTATTTGAAAATTTGTTTTAGTTGGTTGCTTTTGTTGGGTTGATGCATGAAAATATTTTGTATTTCTATCTCCTTGTTGTAGCCATACTTCTCTAGACTTTTGTCTCTAATACTCTTCCTCCCTACTACACAATTCCTCCCACTCTTGTTGAAGACATTTTTTCTTAGCATAAGTATCATTTTTCATCCCATGTTACTATAGATTTCATCCAATTGCAATTTGACCATCTCTTTCTATTTAAATGCATTCTTGAAAACATGTTGATTCTAATTTTTGACCTATACATTAACATGTTTCAATTTCATGGAAAATTGATGCATCCTAGAACCTGGGACAAAGGGAGCACTAATCCACCATTATTTTATGAGTGGAAGGAAATGTGGATGTCGAAGCCACATTCTTTCAAACTTAAAAGGAGATTTATTTTGATTCTGATTGACAATTACTAGTTGATTAATATTTAGGGAGAGTGGAAAGTGATTAGAGTCTAGTATTGACAATATTTTTGACTAATTATGATATTTTCCCAATTTCCATCCACGAGAAAGTATAAATCTATCTAGCCAAATTGCAATTTGTGCAAAATCTTCTGTTCATCCATATAAATTTGCCATTAAGAGGATTAATGTCCATGAGATCATTATTTTCCACAAATTGTGAAAATTCCTGAATAGTTTTGAGGGGAGGGAAGATACCTCCAACTTTCTCTTCATGATTCAGAATTACATTATAATCACCCCCTAAGATAAATTGATGAAAGTTTTGCATTTGAATTAATAGAGATAGTTTGTCCCAAATTTTAAGTTTATCATGAGTAGAAGTAGGACCATAAACATTTATCAAAATGAAAGAAACATCAAACTTTGACATCTTCACCAATTGCCAATTTGAATGTTGGTGAATTATGTTGAAGTTGATGAACAATCAACCCCACAGCTCCCAAAAATCACCTGCATGCAAACACCTGTTACAGAAGAGAGAGGCAAAAAGCTATAGAGGCAGGAATTGCCAAATCCATAGATGAGACATTCTTGATGAGAAAAAAGAGATTGCTATAATAAAAAGTGAATTCTCAAGTTAAGTTTACAATAAGAGATCATCCTTATAAAGGAGATCAAAACCCTAAAAAAGGTCTAACCTAGGTTGCATCAAAATAATTAATAAAAGAAATTAATTAGTAGATGCCTAAAGTTTAGCTTAAGCAACTAGAGTTAATTAGGAAATATCTAATAACTCTAACACCCCCCCTTAAGATAAACTTAGGGAGTAGCTAAAAACCTAGAAACTAATGCTAAAAGTAGAAACGGGTCCCGTCAAACAAAGCCTGATGAGGTACCCAAGCACAACGAAATCTCTGAAAAGAGGAGAAATAGAGAAAACCACATGGGAAAAACTCTACTCCAAAAAGAGATGGAAAACATGCTGAAAGAAACTAGTGAAGGACTGAAGAAGCCTCCAAACTAGGGAATGTCCCAGAAGATAAGAACAAAGATGATCATGTAGAACACCATTGAAGCATGTAGAAGCTGCAAAGCTCTATCAAAAGTAACTGCTGATCTGAAAGACCTCCACTGAAATAGAACCTGACCAGGTAGAGAAGACTATAATCTGCATCGAATCAGGAGGCACACAAAGGCAAACAACTAAACTCAAAGATACAGATGGCATGAAACACCAAATCCTGAAGAGCTGATCAATCGAACCAAGGAAGCATGAGAAACAACAGAAGAACCCCCCCTAATGCAAACAAGGGTGAGGTGACAGGCACCTAAAAAGTGGGCCAAAAGAACTGCATGTCAAGGAACCACGATCAAGATGTACGAAATAGTACATGTGTGTGTACTAAGGTGATCAATCTCAGACACATCATGAGGCTAATGTCACGGAAGGGACACTCACTAGACAAAGGAAGATGGCAAACAAAGGCAAAAACATCAACCCCCCAATGGCACTTTATCAAAGTAGTGCATGTACAATAAGGCACAAGATATAATGAATCCCAAGAATACAGTAATCTGTATGAGTGTCCTCAGATGACACTACTCGAATCAGAAGGCAAACAAAGGCAAACAACTAAAACGAAAATACAGATGCAGTATGGCACTTTATCTTAGTGCGTTTGCAATAATGCATACAAATGATAGCTAAATAGATCATAAGAGACATAAGACTAATACAGTAGATAGTACAAGTCATGAAGAATCATATAAAGCAAAGAAATTGATCCTCGAACCTGAAACAACCAAGTTATCCATCAGAATGCAAAAAGTGCATAAGACTGAATAGAATGTGCTTGGAGTAGAATCTGGAAAAACAACCAGCATCACTGAAAAGAGGTCAGAAAGACCTTTCCAACGATATAAAGAATTCCCAAATTGGAGATCGGATGCTCAAGATATGTCTCTCAGAGTGCAAAACTATATCCCTAACTTCGACAGTAGAAAAAGCTATCAAAACAGCATCAAAACTGAAAACTAACTATACCACTATGACGGGCTTGGAACCAACTTTTCGGCAATATCTCGTTTGCAAAAAACGGAGTCCGTTTTCCCAAGATATGAGCAAAAAAGCAAAGGTAGGTTCAAATAGAGGTTGAGGAGGTGACAAGAGTAGTGATGCAGTGCTGATATTAGCAGGCGATGAGCCCAAAGTTGACGGTCAAATGGCTGTCAAGGCAAAAAATGCCATAAAATGACCCCTGTTGAAACAAAAAATTCAACCGCCGGAAACAAAAGCCGAACAAAGGGCAGATGCCGGCTTTAAAATCGGTGGCCAAAGTACATGTGGAAAAATGCTGCATGTGTGGAAAAATTGATGCATGGGCAATAAAACACCATATGTCATGCCAAACTCAAAAAACCACCATAGAAGGTGACATAATCACTTGAAGCACCAAATAAACCACCCTCAATCCAGAAAAACTTCCCATATACACGAGCATATCAAAGTGGGCGGGTCCCAAGGTGTTGGAGTTGTGATGTGAGCAGGAGTGTTCCATAGAAAAAGCTCTTCCAAACAACGAATGCAAGAGCCAAGGGCACCAAATTCCATGTACTAAAAAATGCCTCCATAACCAGTCAAAGATCACCCCACCACCACCTCTCAAAAAATCAAATTGCGCAAGAATGCAAACTGCGGCAATCAATGAAGGAAGCTGGCTGCACGCAAAAATGATCGGTCAGCAAGGCCTCCAACCGTGCAGGCTTTCGCATACTGGAGTTTTCCTGAGCTGAAGTGTGCAACCGAAATCCAAGGTGTGGATGCAGTGGCATTCTCCTCCAAATCGGGTGCCCAACAAATCGGCTCCAAACTCTAAGCCAAAAAATGAGTCACGAAGAAAAAAAATGCAAACCCACAAAGCCGCAAAAGTGCTAAGAGGACTTCACTTGTTCTAACCGCCACGTGGACCTCCAAAAAACTCGCACATCCTCCAAATACGCCAAGAAAGAGACATTTATCAGTGGCTTAAACTACGCGCAGCCTGAGATCAGCGGTATCAACAAATCCCACTCACATGCAAATCTGCATTCCACTGATTGTGCAGTAAATCACGAGCTGAAGTACCCAATTATGCCATTGTTGAAAGAAATTCATGCAAAAAAAAACAAATGCCTTCAAGAAAAGCACTGATGTGGTGTGCTGCAACAGGAGAACTCGACATACCCAAAGAGCCTTCACGAGAGGCAAAAAAGGTGCCTCGAAAAACAACACTAATCGGCTACTTGACTATCACCTATAGATCCCAAAAAGTAGATCCATGCAAATATACATGCGGCCAAGGATAGTGGCAGGAGGAGGTATTAATTAAATCTTCTTTAATCAAATAACCCGTGATCTTCTCAAAGCAAACTCCGCCATTAAAAAAGGACCCAGAAGAAAAGTGACCCCCCAGATCCAATATAAAAAATGTTGAAAGCATAGATCTGAAAACCAATGTCAGATCTGAAACCAAATCTCTCACAAACAGAACAGGGGCATGAAGATCAGAGCTTTGATACCATGTTGAAGTTGATGAACAATCAACCCCACAGCTCCCAAAAATCACCTGCATGCAAACACCTGTTACAGAAGAGAGAGGCAAAAAGCTATGGAGGCAGGAATTGCCAAATACATAGATGAGACATTCTTGATGAGCAAAAAGAGATTGCTATAATCAAAAGTGAATTCTCAAGTTAAGTTTACAATAAGAGATCATCCTTATAAAGGAGATCAAAACCCTAAAAAAGGTCTAACCTAGGTTGCATCAAAATAATTAATAAAAGAAATTAATTATTAGATGCCTAAAGTTTAGCTTAAGCAACTAGAGTTAATTAGGAAATATCTAATAACTCTAACAAATTATCTATCCCTAAATTGTTAACAGATACCATAAAACAACAAGACCACCAAAAGCTCCAATGCTAGGAGAATGCAACAAAGACCACTTTGGCCATTTAGCCATAGTTTATTTTCATTGCTAACAAGGAGAACATTTTGTTTTCCTTGTCACTCTTTTGGTAACTACAAACTTGTCATCCAATGTTGTCTGTACCCTGAAGCAATCTCAAATCTAGTCTTTGATCCCTTTGGTTAACCTCTCAATTTGGATGTCTTGAAAATATGTTGTCACTGGGAAGGAGACTGAACAATTGGAAAAGATTGATGATGATCAAACAAGTTCAAGGTGTTTTGAAATTGTGATTTAGACTATTCCCTGATAACCTCAATCTCCCCCAAATTTGGGTCCTCATAATGGGAAACCAAATTTTTTGCTACTTCTTGATACACATAATCCTCAACTCCTAGAGGATCATTAGTAGTGAAAGAGTCCAATAACAGAGCCATTTTATCAGCTTGGCATGCATTTTCTTCAAGCTCTAAAATCTTGCAGCTATTGGCTTTCTTTGGGGTTACCTGACTATTCCAATACTAAAAATCTTTAACCAATTCATCAAGATTATAATTCATCTGATTTCCTAAGTTGAATCCTCCTTCCTCTACTATACCAAAAATTATATTAGAAGCAATCACTTAAACAATCTAGTCTCCAATTTGATGTGTTTTCCAATCTGCATACTAATTCTTGGTAACCAAATCCCTTATTTTATTACAGACTAATAAAGATTCTAACTTTAAAGGTTTAATCTTCAATACACCCAAGTTCATGTTATGTAGGGGAGTTTTATTGGTGGACAAACATAAGAATCCTTTGGCCCAACTGAAAAGCATTGAATGAAGGCATAACTGATTTCAAAAGCATAAAAAACTTAACTCCTATAGAATTGTGTATGACTAAACTCTTATGCTCATGTAATGACTCTTTAGAAGCCATATCCCATTCTGGTATAACTTTGTGAGCACATAAATTGGGGTTTGTACTATGATTTGTACATAATTCCTGTAAGCACTAAACTATATGTTGACATTGAGTATTGAAGTGACCTAATCTTGATTAAAAATTTTGAACCATTTGCTCATCCTGAATCTTAAGGGAGTGATCCCATAAACCCCACTAAGAATTGATTGAAATGTGTGTAGGAAAATATTTCCACATGTCTAAGAGCAAACAAACTCTAACATTCAAATGTGGACAATCATAGGGAATAAGGTCATGCTTGAGAAAGGTTCCCAATGTATTAGCAAGAATTTCATTAATTTGGGGATCTTGATATTCAAGAGGTAGTAACGGTAGAGAAATCTAGCAAGGGTAAAAGTGATTATTAGTAGGCTGAGGTTTGAAATTAGGAATCCAAATCATAGTAAAAAGATCTAACTAACAATAGAACCAACTTTTTTGCTTATGAACCAAATCCCTAGATACATTAGAATCAAAGATAGCTACAAAATATTGAGATTCTAAATCAATATAAAAGATATATTTTAGACTTGGGGGTGAACCCACAATAGTGGGTTACACTTTTTCAGAGGAAGAAATTCCTCCAAACAAGCGCGGATCGAAAAAATTACCCGTATAGTTTCAATAGAAACTCTTTTTCAAAGTTTCGATCAAAACTTTACTTAAGTTACGATCGAAACTATGAAACCCGCTAGCATAAATAGCGGCGCGGTCGAATTCTCTCCTCATTATTTCGATCGAAAGTTGGAGAGAGCTTGGCATCCGCTTTATCGACCGTCTAAAAAAGGTATGAAACATTTGTTTTTTCCTTTTTTCTATTGTTTTAGTTAAAATTTATATGTTTTTTCGTATATTTTATTGTTTTTTATATATGTTTCTTTGTATATTTTATTTTACTATTCATGCTTAAGCCTCTAATGTTATTATGAATCTCTAAATTAGATCCAAGTATATAATATTATCTTTTAATTTAAAATTTATTTAAAAATTTATTATTTTAGATGTTCTGAAATGTATTTAATTTAGGTATTTATTACAATGTTGAATGATTAGATTAGATGTAAATTTATGGTTTAAGTTACATGTAATTTTACAAATAAATATAATTTTGACTTAGAACCATATAACCTTGACCTAGAACCATATAACCTTGACCTAAAACCATATAACCTTGACCTAAATTAATTATTTAAACTATAATCATGACCTAACCATATAGTTATGTACAATAAAACCCTAAACATATATAAGTAAGTACTTAATCACATAACAACTCGCCAAGGGATCCAAACAAAAAACTTCTAATACTATTTAAAATAATTTTACTTAAATTGTATTGTACTTTGTTTCATGGATCAAAAATGGATGATGTAAACTATTTTATAAATGTATATTCTTTCAGCCTTTCATACCCTGTGACATGTACAGTGGATGATTGTGCATTCCGAATTAATTTGCCAAGTGGCATTCGGAACAAATGTATATAAATTATTTAAATGGATTGAACTGAAGTCTAGTTAATATTATTTCATGTGGATGTGTTATTTATTTTACTTTTAGTACTTATAATTATTTAAAAATGAAATGTAAATGTGCTCATTAAGGAATTTGCAATCTCTTATGTTTTTTATAATTGTAAATTATTGTATGTATGTTATTGTTTGCTTAGTAAAACTTTTGATTAGTTCTTTGGATCCCTTGGCTAGGCCTCATTTAGAATTAACTATAATGTCAGTTTGTAAATTGAATTTAAAAATAATCTAAGTATATAATTAACTATATTATAATTCAATCACATGTCTTAACTTGGGTCCAGATCCTAAATTAAATACATATATAAGAATGTCAGAGATTAATTTGCATCTAGGTAAGAATATAACATACATATACATACATACTTGAAACATATATAACTTAGAATGTGTATGACCTAAAGAATACATGTTACAACCTTTAATTAATAAAAGTTAATTATAAGAACATAACTTGATTAAATAATATACAAGTTACATAAAAAAAATGTACATCATATAATCTAATGTTCATGTAAAGATTAAATATATTTAACTTAAATTTTAAGTCTTAAGTTCCTTAATGCTAAACAGTAGCCCTAAATTATACTAAACCTGGTCATAATCCTAACTGCAAAACCCTTTAATCATAAATTATAACCCCTAATCTTAGATGCACACTTGAAACCATAAAACTTTTCTAAATCTCAATTTGAACCGTAGAGGTCTAAATGATAAACCCCAACATTAAATAGTAAATCATATTAATACTTGATCCTAACTTTAATTATATAAATTTATTTAAACTATGTGTTAAAACCATAATCAAAATTTTTATTGCTAATACAAATCCTAACCCTCAGAATCATACTTCTAGTTCAACATGATGTAAACCCATACCCTAACCCTCTAACCATACTTCTAGCAATGATCATGTACAAACCTATAAGCTATAATTGAATAAATGTTAAACCATGACCCTAAATTATACTAAACCCTAGAATCAAGATGTATGTGTACACTAAGATCCTAAAATTTGTTAAATTTAAATGCTAAACTCTAATTTTAAAAGCTAGCTAGATATAAACTAATTTAAGTACTAAACTATTATTCTAACCCTATTTCATAAATTATAATGGTAAGTTCCCTTATACTAGATGATAAGCCCCAACCCTTATCCTAAATTATAAGCCCTAATCATAATCCTAGATCCATAAATTTAAACCCTGATATACAAACCATAACCCTAAAAATAATACTAATACCAATGTCAACCCATATCCTAACCCTATAAATAGTACTAATAGAAATGTAAACCCAATGTACCCTAACCCTAGAATCATAACTATAACCCTAAATCCTAAATGCTAACTTGCCTACTTTACTAACCCTAATTGATCTAGACTATAATTTCTACTCAGGTACTTGGGACCTCCGACCACATGATCCTAACCCTTTAATCGTGGTCTCAATCCTAAATCATAGCCCTAACCATAATTCTAACTCTAACCAGGTAAACCTAAAACTAAAATTTAATCATCCAAACCCTAACCTCAAGATCTTAAAATTTAATTTCTAAACCCTTATATTATAAATGATAATTTACGGGCTAAATCATAAGATTATATATATATAATCCATGCATATCATATCAAAAGAATCATATAGAAATGTCATTTATGACATGTCCATCATATCAAAATATCAAAAAATGAGTGATATCATAATTTAGCATTATATCTTAATATTTAACACTAAAATAAACTAACCCCTGGGTCTTGACCTTAAACCAAATTGAATATATCAAACTAGATTGAAAGGTAAACCTGGCCCTTATTTAATTAATATTATACTTATAAACCAAATTGAATTAAACCATGATCATAAATAGGTAATTATATATCCCAAGTTAATAGTAGAAACCTTGAATTTAACCTTAAATCCTTTTCCCAACCATTAACAAAATTGAACCATTACCCTAAGATTGAATTGAAACATTAATTCAATCTATTAACTCTTGTCCTAATTGAAACCTAAGCATGTAAACCTAATCAAATAGTACAAACCAAATTGAACCCTAATCCTAAAACTAATTAAACATTGATATCAAGGTCTCAAAATGATACATCAATGTTATATATATGTACACAAATAGATCTATATATGCAAATAGATCTGACAAGTTTATGTGCACACATATGTCTAAAACCTTTGAACATTCAATCTAACTTAGATAGATATATTACTTGCGGACATGTAGTTCTTAAAAGGTCCCTGAGTTACAAACATTATATATATAACAACATATGTGTTTTAAAATTTAGTTTTCTTTTAATGTATATGTTCATTTAAGTTTTAGGACTTTTATATATATGTAGACATGTACGTGCATGTTTAATTTTATTAAAACAATTTAGATACAAGTTTTTTAATTTTGTCAAATTGTACATACATATATGTTAATATAAATTTCAAGTTTATTAAATGTCATACATTTTAATTTTAATTTTTAGGTTTACACATTATACATGCACCTACATACATTGACATGGCTGATCAACAACCTTCTATCCCCCCCGAGCAGCCTATCCCCCTCGAGCAGCCTATACCTGGGCCCGAGCAGCCTATCCTGGGCCCTGAGCAACAGCCTATACCCGAGCCCGAGCAACCTATCCCAGGCCCTGAGCAGCAGCCTATCCCCCCTAAGCAGCATCATGTCCCTCGTGATCAGCTACCTATCCCACCTCAGGAGCTCTATGATCGCACTAACCAGGAGATTCATAGACTCCAGGAATCCCTGACTAGTGGCACATGCTCCAGTGTTTATAGTGGTACATGCCAGACTATCTTACGCAGCCTGACATTTATTCGAGATGAGATTCATGGCGCTACCCCATATTTTGCACATACTATACAGGTTTTCCTTGACAGTAAGAGATGAGAGGTCTCCTCTGGTCTTTCACTCCAGGAGGTGTAGGGCTTGGTGCCCAAAGATGTCCTAAAGAGGGAACGTTTCCCTCATTATCTTTCACAAAAGTATGTGAAGGGGTATTCTCCCCTTAAGTGTACAGATCCACAGATGGCTGCATTGATATACCCATGCTTCCTTGCTACCCATGGTCATTATCCAAATAACGACCAAATTCCACTCTATTTTGCCCGACAGCTTTATGCAGAGGTTCGCTTACGCAGGGCAGTGAACTACATAGATTTACCAGGACATTTAGGACAGGGGCGTGGTAGATTGGCTGATAGGCAGCCAGGTCGTCCCCCACTGGCACATAGATCAATTGTTGGAGAGAGGGCACCTGCTATTTCCCCTGTGTTAGGTCCATCAGTTGATGAGGCCATGCGTACCACTCAGTTACGTGGGGTCCTTCAGGGAGTTGGAGAGATTGCAGCATTTGTTAGATCTATTTCGAGTGATGAGGTTGGTTAGTATTTGATGTCTCGTCAGCGTTCCAGATCATCATCCTATGCTTCATCTTTAGGAGACTTGTATAATGCAGCAGGCATCCCTTCAGTGGCTAGCTTAGAGGATCTCACTGGAGTGTTGGCATGAGATACTATGATTGGTTTGGCTGAGGATTTATTAGATACATATAGATTTGTATCAGAGCATCTTGGCATACCCATATCAGATGTTCGAGGTCGTGTCCATGGTGGTACTAGGACACATCCTCAGCCATATTCCTCTCATCGATCAGGTAGTGGTCATGGTGGTAATGCACATGATGATCCATCTACTGACCACTCTTTTGCTCCACAAAGACATATACATACCACGGACCCTTCAGCCAGTGTTACAGTGCAGGCTCAGAGTTCAGATGTGGGCCTTGATGATGTTGATTTGAGCTTGTCGACCATAGGGTGGATGGACTTGTTGACACGTGATGATTCTACTTCTATACCATCTCATGTACATAGTCCACTTGGCTCGTCATTATTAGGACATGTGCCAGTCACCAGACATGGGGCCCGCGTAGATGCAGAGATTGAGCTTGATGCGACGCAATGAAATCTAGATGCATTAGTGGACACGATTGATGCTAGGCAGTCCGAGTATTATCAGATGCCACCATCTACACAGGTAAAAAAAAATTCAAGTTCATGCTAAAATTTCAATCATTTCAAACTAATTTAATTTAGACATGTGCATGTGTGCACATGTACATGTATATCATGCACGTAGATTCAAATGTAATCATGTAGAGAAATTTTAATTTGATGTGTTGCCCGTGCACGTGTACAATGTAGGGGGACGTGCCTATTTTTACTCCATCTTTGATGCCAGATCGTGTACGTCATCGAGACTCATTGGATGATGTCAGTAGTGGACAGGTAATGTTTATTTATGTTTTGATTAAATACATGTACATGTATTTCAATATCACTTTCTCTTGATTAAATGTATGTATGTATTGATATCACTTTCTCTTGAATTTATATATAGGGGTCAGCACATCCTAGTGAGCACCTTGATACTAGTCAGTCTTTAGAGCACGTTGTGAGGAGGCGTGGCGATGATAGTCCTGTACGTGATGATCTATAGTTTTTTTTATCTAGATGATTTGTTGTAGACTTTCATCTAGAGAGACATTCATATATGTTAGATAGACACTTTATATACACACATGATGCATCTTATATTTATATTTGATTTGATATAGATGTACCTGGATTTACATGTCTACATGTGTGCACACTATATTTATATTTGATATTATCTTCTGATAGATCTCTAGATAGATACATGTTTTTGTTATTTGTTCTCGAGATGATTGATACATGTTGCATTATGTTGTGGAATCTAATGTACATACTAGATCTAGATCTAGTATATTATAAATTGTTTCTATCTAAGATATGTAAGTAATTTATTTAGATATGTACGTGCATGTTTAATATATTGATTGAATTTAGATATATATATATATATATATAGTTCATGTAATTTAAATGTTTGGTAATATATTGAACATGTATTAAATGTTAAAGTATCAGGTAATTAGTTGTACATAATTCCTAACTCGAGTAAATCTATAGAACTCATCCCTTTTATTTGTACACATATCCTAGAATTTTATCCCCTTATTGATGTTGTAAAATTCAAGTCCAACTTAAAACATGTACATGTTCAAAATTTAGTTTAAACAAATTGCAATTTGAACTTGAAAGCTCACATGTCAAGTAATTAGTTAAATCGAAAGCTCACATGTCCTAAAATTGAAAGCACATGTCCTAATTAGTTAAATTGAAAGTGTACATGTGTTCTAAAATTGACAAGTTAAATGAAATAGAAAGTTCAATATAATTTAGAAAGTTAAATGAATTCTTGCATTGAGTTAAAAATGAAAGAGTAAACGTTCAATTTAGAAAATTAGTTATTGGACACCAAATTTCAAATTGTTCAACACAATTTGAAATAGTTTGAACCAAATTTCAAATTGTTCTTGAGTTACATTTCAAATTTTAATCATAGTGAAATTTTAATTCCAGTGCACACATGTATCCTAGGATTTTATCCCCTTAAGCCCAATGTTCTAATTCAAGTCCAACTTAAAACATGTACATGTTCAAAATTTAGTAAAACAAATCGCAATTTGAACTTGAAAGCTCACATGTCCTAAAATTGAAAGCTCACATGTCAGGTAATTAGTTAAATTGAAAGCTCGCATGTCCTGAAATTGAAAGCACATGTCCTAATTAGTTAAATTGAAAGCGTACATGTGTCCAAAAATTGACAAGTTAAGTGAAATAGAAAGTTCAATATAATTAATTTTACAAACTCCTAATTTCATCCTCTTAAGACAAGTGGTGTTCGAATTTCTTTCCCTCAAGGTGCACATGTCAGGTAATTAGTGTACACACATGTACATATAAGTTCATAATTTCTATAATTAGTTACTTTAGAAAATTCAAAATGAAAGAGTAAAAGTTCAATTTAGAAAATTAGTTATTCCACGAAATTTCAAATTGATCAAATGATTGTTCAACCAAATTTCAAATAGTTTGAACCAAATTTCAAATTGTTCTTGAGTTACATTTCAAATTAGGAGTTGTTTCTATCTCATATCAAGTGGATCAACTCGTTCTTGGATAACATTTAATATTTTCTCATGATCATCAACATGGAGCCTCCACTTACGTATTCCAGGTCCTTTGACTGGATGAAGAGTTAGACCAGTGGCAATAACATGGTTACTATATTGATATACCTTATTGTTAGGTTGATAATCGGTGAAATGAATCCCACTTTTAAGTACTTTTATTTGCTTCAAATATGCTCCTTGTACAACAACAGAACCTACACATGTACACATTTAAAAAATACATCAATCTTGAATTTAAGTCAAAGAATTTAAATTCATTAAAAATATAGATACTTGACATACATATATACATAATTCAACTATATACTAACCTGTGGGAAAAACAATTTCATCACTTATTTCAGTCTTTGTTAGCTTCTCTCTTTCCATGGCGCAACGTAATAAATAATAGCTAGCACCTTCTACATTTTTCGATTCTGCTATGACTGCAAAAACATTTCCTACACAAACTTATATATGTCAAAATTCTGGATACACGTCATTTACATAAGTACATATATATAATAAAAATTAACCAAAATTATGAAAAATGTATACATGTACATGATCTAGGTATATATATAGTTCATACATACCAACTCTGATCAATCCTGAAATATGGTTATAATCACTAGAAATCAATGGAATATCATCATAGTTTTCATCCTCAAACTCATTCGTATTAATAACATCTAGTGGCACCAAAGTCCATTCACCCACATATTCACGTTCTTGATTAATGCAACCACCATAGTCTTCATCAATACAATTAGGACAAAAACATGAGTATTCTCTTGTATACAATGACCACACATTACTATTTGTACTCATGACTGAATGCAAAGATCGTGTCTTCTCTACCCTCTTGCATGCATGCATTGATCTTCTATCAACACCTGAATGTGTACACAAGGTCCATAATTTAGTTAGAGAACATCTAAGGTAACATATTAAATATAAATTTAAGATTCAATTTAAAAATATGAACAAATTAATTTATATATACCTGATACCTCCCAAAACACTCTAAATGGTATGACTCGATCCGCTTCTGATGATGTGTTATCTATATTTGTTGGCACCGAAAAATGTGTTTTGCACCACTCAACCACATCATGAGCATTATTAATGTGATGTCCTTTATAGTCCATTTGATACTTTCTTAAAGCACGTTTGATACAAGCTCCTGCACCATCATGCTCACCCTTTCCATGTCCACTCTAAAAAAAACTCCAAATGTGTGGTATATTAAGGTATCGATGATATCTACATAATGCATAAAATGGTCTAGCTGATTTAAATTGTGCTGCACATCCATCTGACCATACCAAATGTTTTTCTATTTTAATGTTTTTTTTTTCAAATATTCAAAAAATCTCTTAAAACAATGTTCCACAAAATGTGTGTCATGTTCTTTGTCATCACTAATATAAAAGTGATACTCTTTTTTAATGACTCGTGCTTGATTTGTACTTTCCACACCATCCAGATCAATTTGTGCATGTTGATAAGACACTTGAACCATAATAGTAACCTGCTTTGTATAGTAGTATTCTGCTTGAAGTTGTTTTTGAGATACGAAAGAGTAATTCTCTGCAAAGTCAACAACAGATAGAATTGTTCCAAGTGGGAAAGTTTCTCTTAGTGTTTAAAATTGTTTTGCTTGCCACTTAGAAAAAAATGCATGGCGTATATACGGTTGAATCAATTTACAAAAATTTGACATAAATTCTCCAGCCGATATCTCATCCTCTACATATTCTAACCTTGTTGATTCTTTTCCAGCTTTTGTTTCTGACTTTAGGTACTTATATCTCTTACATTTTACCATCCTTGTCGTATTAGTATCTTCTTCTCTCAAAGGAAATTTAGTCAAGTTACCACATGTTTCACAAGTTCCTCTTATGCAATCTATTTCACGGACACAATCATTTGGTTTGTCACAAGATTGATGTTATGAATTGACTCGGTCGTTTAGGAAAAGTATTTTGAGAAGTTTCACCACTTTCTTCTATCATCTTTCGAAACCCTTCATAGTACAGATCAAATTCAACATGATATCGACAACAACATGTTTCAAAAGATTTATTTATCTTCACAAAATAGGGCTTCAATCTTTCAAACATTGTTTGTCCAATCTTTATGTTAGGATTTAAATTACAAAATGAGAGATACAATTCATGTTGAGTGACATCCAACCAATGTTTTGCGTGTTGAATATATTCCTTGGGCCCAATCCTCTGCTTGATGATATCTCTTCTATTTGGTGAAGGACGAGTATTATCAATCCAAAATTGAATAACTAAGTTCTTAACTATTTCCCCAATCATGTCAGATCGAGGAGCTCTACACATTAGTGCCCAATTGCCTTCATATGTACTATCATTCAAATTGTTTCTCCTTTTTAGATAATGTAGTACTGTCTTCTGACTATACCCGAAATGTGATGATAATGAAGAGATCTATCTATTTTGGGATGTTTTCTTATTTAAAATAGATGTTAGTATCACTCTTCGTGCAATGGATTTATCTGCAGATCTAGTTTTTTTCCCAATGGAATGTAACCCTTCCTTAACACTTTCAACAATATCTTTTTCTAGTTTAGAAGTCCTCATCTTTTTTATACTTGTATCTATACCCAATAGTCTCAGTGGCTCTTTTAATTCATCTTTGAGAAGTGAAATTGATAATAGTTGAGTTTTCTCCACTGTTGATAGATTCTCAAATTGTGCAATTATGTCTTTAGACTTTTTATTCAATTTCCTCTTCGTAGTATGTGTAGGTTGATTAGCATATTCTCTCAATGTTTCCACATCCATTTCAATTAAATGATCTATGTTTCTATGATTAATTTTTCTCTTCAATCTTTGAGCTAAATTAACATTCTCATTTGTTGTTTGATCTCGGGCTGCACAAGAAAAAATGAAACAAAGTCTTAAGATACAATCTAGATTTAGGGGACATATATGTATACATATATACATGTTTAACTCAAGAGTGAAATATTATGTACTTGATTAAATTATCTAACCTTCAGATGGTCCTTCTTCAATATCCATTGCTTCATCTTCAATTTCCTCATGTCCAACATTTTCATCATCTACTAGAATTGCACGTGCACGATATAACAAATAAAATCAAGTAAGTTTATAAGGGGAAATATCGCTCACTAAATTTAAAAATTAAAGATATAAAGTTTGATAGAGACCTAGAATTCTAGAAAGATCTATATTATATACTTGCAAGAGATGCACATGTACCTGTTTGAACTTGGGATGAACCTTCTCCAATGTCGATAGGTTGTCCTGGTTGACTACGTCCTAAATAAATTCATTTATTTAATTTTAATCATAATCTAATAAACCTTAATGGACTATAAATTATTAACATAATTGAATAAACAAGGTAATTCCCATGCTAAATAAATTCATAATTTAAATTTATTCATAATGTAATATTCACCCTAAGGACTAATATGGACATAATTGGATAAACCCTAATGGCCTAAATATGAACATAATTTCAAATAAAATCTTAATATTAAGTTAATCTAGTAATGCTAATTTAAGATAAATATGATATTCCTAATTGGATTTAAACCCTAATCCTAACTAAATAAACTAATTAAATACATTGGAAAAAAGATTGTGCATGTGTACCTGATCTAAGATAGTATCTTGCTAGCGTTTTTTGACGATTTTCATCTTCTTGTTCCTTAGTTCTTCTTCGTGCATATTTACTTACTCTTTTATCTTTATTGCCCATGTCATAAATTCTTCTTCCAAAATTTGAAAATAGGTTGAAGTTTGTCAAATATTTCTTTCTACCCAATTCAAAAGCCAATAACTTGATTTCACATAAATGCAAATTGTAAAAAATGAAACTCATATTTATATACAAATTTATTTTTTTTAAAAACCTCTTTATTAGCCGAATAGACAAAAATCCTAAGGAGCCGACTAGAAAAACACCCCTATGGTCTGCTTCTAAGGGGTTAACTAGCTTTCTTAGTTTCGATCGAAACTAGGTGGATAGTTTCGATCGAAACTAGGAAAGCGGTTTGCTAACCGCGTGGTCAAGCTCGCAATAGTTTCGATAGAAACTAAGAAATTTTGTTTCTATCAAAATTTTGTAAAATAATTTCGATAGAAACTAAGTTTCTATCGAAACTAGCTAGTTAGAAGCCCCCATGAATAGTTTGAAGTTTTTTCAATGATTTCCTTTCTTCGGAGCTGAATTACCAGGTTCAAATGGAGCACTAAAGACCTAAAATTGTACATGATTGAAGTACTCTGAACTAGCTTTCTAATGACTATGAATTTGGTGCTTTTCAAATTTTTTAGGTATATATTTTTTAACATGAATTAAATATAGGTTTATTGTAAAAAATAAACTACGATATTCAACGCTCATGGAAAAATAGTAAATATAAAAATAAATTTTTTGAAAAATAAGTACGATCTCCATATTTGAGTCACCTTTCAATTAAATTTTACTTTTTAAAAATTGGGTAAATATACAATAAGTTACATGTGTCAAAAGCCACGTATGTCTAAATTAGTGGTATGCCAACTTTAAACTACAATAAAATATGAAATACTAATGATAAAGATATAAGACCAACTCTATGGTTTAGTTATGGATGTTAAAAAACTAAGTTCAAAAGAATCACATTGATATCTATTGCAGAAAAAAAGTTATGTGTGTCAAAAACAGTGTCACTCTTTAAAAATCAGGTTTTTGATATCATACCAATTTTCGTAGGAGAAAAAATAATTCAATAAAATAATTTTTTTTTCAAAAAAAAAAATAGATTTAGAATCTAGACACAAAATCCTAAAAGACTCTAGTTTACTTCATCTTCAAATTCATAACCGTTAAACATGAATTTGCATTTGAAAGTGAACGTTTTCTTAAAAATTCAGAGTTCAGTGTCAGTTTAGGCAAAAAAGTGTAACCCACTATTGTGGGTTCACCCTTGGCCAAGATGAAAATGCCTATTCTTTCACATCAAAATAATACATTAAACTAGATGAAAACTTACCTATTAAGGCAGATTGTCAAAGTCCAATCATATATTGTAGCAAATGGTTCGGAAGTGTAATTGTCATCCGATCTAAAGAGTGCACATGAAGCTCATGTTGATTGACTACGAGGCCTTGCTTCTTTTTCCACAACTATTGAGGTTTTTTGGATTGAATGGATCCCTAAGTGGAACTTGAGTCAAATCTTTCGATATCATGACAGTAGGAACTGACTATGATTTCGATCCTTTTGTGCTACAAAAATCAACTAATAATGGAGTGTATTTACCCTAACCTGAGCTCAGAACCTTAACCATGGCCTTTAGATGAGAGTATGTGATGTGAACTAGAGAATTGGGTGGGGTCCCCTCACAAATATAAAAAATGGGTTGTTTTTGTTTAGAATAGGTTGAAAAGATCATTGCTGAGGGAGATTGTTGAAACTAGAATGAAAAAGGAAGATTGTTGAAGAAGACTATGTGTTTCAATCATTGTTTTGTCACTGATGTCAAACCTGTTATTTTCTAGTAAGACAACTACTTATAAGATTCAGGTACTATCACTTATTTGATTAATGAAGAGGATTTGATCAAAAGATGTAACAATAGCACCTAGAGGAAAGGTTGAGTTATGATTATGTAATGAAGTACAAGGATCAATTAAGATAGTGATGACATGATGTATTGGTAACTTACTTAAAGTTACAAAGGCTCGTTACACTAAGAAAGTTTAGAAGAACAAGTTATATAAAGTTTGTCTACCAAGCTTGACTGAGTAGATAGTAGGTGCCGAGCAAAGATAGAGCAAGCTGAGTAGAAAACAAGTTGGAGCCAAGTAAATGCTTATTCTAGTGTATGCCAAGTAGAACAGTCGATGTCGAGTAAACTTTAGTTTGTGCTGAGTAATTTCATAGTGGATGTTAAGCAATGCAATATTTTCCAAGCATCAAAAGCTTGATAATGCCAAGTTGCTGCATTATTTAAAAGATCATAAATTTGATGAATCTAAGCTGATAAGTTTGTTTTTTTGGATTATGTGAACCAGGTGAAAGATAAGGTTGATGAGCTAGTGGCATAGAATTTAAGGTAAACTATTTTTAGGCAAATTCAAAGTGGATTCTAGGAGAAGTTTTTAGGAGAGATATGAGATATGGGGTAGATACATTGTATCCTACCTAATCCACCCAAACCCTAAATTGGATGATGGAGAATGAGTGGCAAAATATCTTAATTTCCTATTTATAGGAATGGTTAGTCATAAAGCAAGGTTATCATGTGTGAGAACCTAAGGGAGACAAGAATTCAAGGGTTCTACTTCATTAGGTGACCTAAGAGAAGAGTCTGCAATGACATGTTAAGCAAGAAGGCTTAAGGAGATGAATGGTTGAAGGGTGAACAAACTAATAGAGCTACAAAGTATGAATGCCAAGCAGAATTGAGAACTGAATAGTAATCTATAATCTGCAAATGAAGTTGTAAGTTGTATCAGATCAAAGCCTTACTATTACTCTCTAACAATTATATCAGTCTAGGGTAAATCCTTTGGATTAAGGTTGACCTATCAATCATTTGTAAATCTTTTAAATGAGTGACATTCCAAGTGAATGGTATAAAGTCCTCTAATAAGGCTCACTCCTAACAAGGTGATTGAAATCCTTTAATAGGGTCACATTTAACAATGTGTATTGTAACCTTTAATAGGGTTGGCCTTTCATAGGGCATCACTTTAGAAGAGTGAAAAGAGTAGCATGTTATTAATGGTTTTTCCCAAATTGGGTTTCCATGTAAATCATTCTATCAAGTGTGTTGATGAATCTGTTACATTTCGTGCTTTACATTTCTGCAAGTTGATTTGACAGTAACATACAAGTTTTAAGTGATTGCATAATCTTATGAATGCATGCATCAGCATAAATTTTTCATGGGTTCACTAAGCTATGAAAAGTTTTATTTATGTAGCTAGACTTTGGATAACTGATTCACACACCCCCCCCCCCCCCCCAGTTATTCTAAAGTATTCCAATAATTGGTATCAGAGTCATATGCTTAAGAGGACTAGTTTAAAGGTACTAGAAGCACAAAGATCAAGATGTCAAAAAGAGAAGTACCCAAGCTCAATAGAGATAACTTTCTTGCATGGAAAAGTTTGATGAACCTACACCTTGGAGGACTTGGAGATCATGCACAATCTACCATTTATGTGGAGCATGTTGATCCTATTGGTGCCCCTACTATTGAGTATATGGAGAAGAAGAAGGAACACAACTAGGCAATGCTTGAGATTGCCTCTACCCTAAGTTATGCCAAATTTGATGATATCAAAGGTCTTGATAGTGCAAAGAAAATGTGGGACACCCTAACCACTATCTATGGAGGAGATGCAAATGTTCTAAGAGCCAAAGCTGAAAGTCTCAGAGGTAATTTTGATGATATGAGAGTGGAAGAAGGTGAGAGTACTGCTCAATATGTTGAAAGGATAAAAGAAGTTGTTAATGCAATAAGAGGAGCTACTAGTAATATAGACGATGATACTATACTAAGCAAAGTTTTAAGGACATTATTGCCTATATATGTTATTAGAGTTTTTGCAATTCAAGAATTGAGATGTATTCTAGGGAATAAACTATCACTTGAAGGTCTGGTAGGTAGACTCACTACTTTTGAGCTATCTAACTTTGACAATTACAAACCTGAAAAGATTGAATCTACTTTCAAAGCTAAGGTATCATTAAAGGAACCTGATGAGAAGAAGAAAAAGAGAAAGAAGAAGTATGTGTCTAGTGATAGTGATACATATGAGGAGCATGTTGAATAACTTGAAGCACTGCTGGCAAGAAGATTCTACAAAGGCAAGTTCAAAGGTAAGTTACCCATCATTTGTTTCAATTGCAATGAGGTTGGTCATATTGCTGCTAGATGTCTAGAGAAGAAGAACTATAGAGTTGGTGACAAGTATAAGAGTATAAGAGATGAAGACAACAAAGATTACAAAGATAAAGGCAAGAAGTCTTGCTACATTGTTGAAGAGAAAACAAAGGAAGAATCTGATGAACATGATGATGAAGTAGTGTATGTTGCAATGAAGGATGGATCTGATGAAGATGAGGGAACTGCACTTGTGACTCATGTGAACAAGAATGATAGATGGATCATTAATAGTAGATGTTCACATCACATGACAGGAGACAAAAGTAAGTTCATTACCTTGAATTGTTATGATGGAAATAGTGTAAGATTTGGTAATGATGCACCATGTTTGATAAAAGGAAAAAGGTTCTATCAAACTCACACATAAGATTTTATGTGGCAATGCTTACAATGTTGAAGGACTTAGCTATAATTTGTTGAGTTGTCACAATTGAATAATTTGGAATGTAAGATTGAGTTTGAAAACAAGATTGCTAGGATATATGACACAAATAGGAAATTGATTGGAAAGGGTGATCAAACTAGAAGTAATCTATTCTATCTTGATATAGAGGACGGTACTTGTCTTGTTGTAAAATTTGATGATGTATGGCTATGGCACAAGAGGTTATGTCATGCTAATTTTGATAACTTGATTAGTATCAATAACATGAAGAAAGTTAGAGGTTTGCCTAAGTTGAAGAAGCCAGATAATGTAATGTGCAAAAAATGTCAGTTAGGAAAAATGACAAAACCAAGTTTTAAGAGTAAAACTTATACCTCTAAAAGAATACTAGAGATTGTTCATACTGACTTGTGTGGACCAATTGATGTGCAAAGCTACAAAGGAGATAAGCACATTATGCTATTTATTGATGACTATTCTAGGATGATGACAGTTATGTTATGTTTCTGAAATAAAAATCTAATGCTTTCCAAATGTTTAAGTGGTACTTAGCAAGAGTTGAAAAGGAAACAAGTAAAAGTCTAAAGTATTTGAGATTTGGCAAAGGAGGAGAATTCACATCAAATGAGTTTGAGATGTTCTGTAATGACAGAGGAATCAAAAGACAAACATCTGCCCCTAGAAAACCTCCACAAAATGGAATAGTTGAAAGGAGGAACAAATCTATAATGGAATGTCCTAGAACACTCATTATTGAGAAGAACATGGCTTTGTAATACTAGAGAAAATCTATAAGTATAGTTGTCTATACCTTGAACCATGTGCAAATCAAGAAAGGTACTCATTCAACACCTTTTGAACTATGGTATGGATACTCACCCAATGTAAAATATTTTGAGGTATTTGAAAGTAAATGTTACATTCTTAAAGATGTTAGGAATGGTAAACTTGATGAAAAAAGTGAAGAAGGTATATTCCTAGGATACTCTACAAGAAGTAAAGCTTATAAGTGTTTAAATACTAACACTAACAAAATTGTGGAAAGTGCAAATGTGAACGTTGATGAATATATAGAAGTGTATGAGGACAAACCTATGAAAGAACAAGAAGAATAAAAATCATTTGTATACTTTTATGAAGGTATGCCTGCTGAAGAAGATGTTGTAAATCAAGCTACAAATCAATAGCAAGTTTCAGTGATTGCCAAGTCACACCCTATGAATGTCGAGTTGCATTTAGGAACTAAGCTACATTTAGATGTTGAGGTACAGAATGAAGTGGATGGACATTCTAATTTTGAGATTAGTGTACATGAAAGAGATGTTGAGCTACCTAACAGAGATGTACACAGTGACTCTAAAGTTGAAAGACAGAATAAAGAAACAAGAGTTGAACCAAGATTGTCTAAGTATGTCAAAAGATGACATCCTACTACTCAAATCATTGGAGATAAAGATGCTAGACCAATGACAAGAAATAGATTGAGAAATGGTACATGTTTGCTAAGCATGAAGGAACCCAAATTAGTGAGAGATGCATTAGAAGATGATGACTGGATTAAAGCCATGGAAGAAGAGATTGAATAAGTTGAGAAAAACAAAACATGGAGTCTAGTTCCTAGATTGGAAGGCAAAAATGTGATTGGTACTAAGTGGGTATTTAGAAACAAGCTAGATGAAAATGGTGAAGTCAAAAGGAATAAAGAAAGACTAGTTTGCAAGGGATATGCACAAGAAGAAGGAATTGACTATGGAGAGACATTTGCCCCTATTGCTAGATTAGAAGGAGTAAGAACTTTACTTGCTTATTCTGCATACACGGGTTTCAAAGTTTATCAAATGGATGTTAAATCTACATTTATGAATGGTATATTAGAGGAAGAAGTTTACATAGAAAAAATAGAAGGTTTTTTTGATGTTAACAAAAAGAACATGGTATGTAGGCTACACAAGGCTCTATATGGTTTGAAACAAGCACCAAGAGTATGGTATGAGAGACTTCATAATTAGCTTGTGAAGATTGGATTTGAAAGGACTAATGATAATAGAAATCTGTACATGAAGATAGAGAAAGGAAAATGTATTCTATTATCTGAAATATTTGTTGATGATATCATATTTGGAGGTCAAGATTCTTTATGTAAGGATTTTGTAAATCAAATGAAGCAAGAATTTGAGATGTCTATGTTTGGAGAAATCAAATTCTTTGTGGGTTTGCAAGTATATCAGATGAAATATGGTATATACATCAGTCAGTCAAAGTATGTCAAGGAAATATTGAAAACTTTTGGATTGGAGGATTCCAAGCCAATAAGTACACCTATGGTGATAGGACACAAGTTGTCAAAGAATGATGATTTAGCTAAGGTGTATCAAACATTGTATAGGTGTATGATTGGTAAATTGCAATATGTAGTACATAGCAGACTTGGTATTGCATTATCTATAGGGATAGTTGCTAGATTCTTTGCTAATCCCAAGGAAAATCATTTAATGGCTATGAAGAAAATAATGAGATATGTGAAAGGAACAAAAGATTTTGGTCTATATTATAAGAAGAATGAAAAATTTGAATTAAGCGCCTACACTGATGTTAATTGGGCTAGAAACACTGATGACAAAAAGAGTACCAGTGGAGGAGCATTATTCTTAGGCAAGAGACTAGTTACATGGACTAGCAACAAAAAATGTTGTACTTCACAATCTACTGTTGAAGCTAAATATGTTGTTGTTTCTGTAAATAATACAAACATTGTATGGATCAAACAGCTACTCAAAGGTATGAAGGAAGAGATCACAAAACCAGTGATACTTTATTGTGATAATACAAGTGCTATTAATATATCAAAGAATCTTGTGATGCACACAAAGACTAAGCACACTACAATCAAGTATCATTACTTGAGATAGTTAGTTCAAGATAAAGAGGTGACGATGGAATATGTCAATAGAAAGGAACAAATTGTTGATATCTTCGCAAAAGAATTACCTAAGGATGCTCATGAGTGTCTGAGAGGTAAACGAGGGGTGATAGCCCTATCAAAGGCTATCTAAGTAACAAGAGGAGTGCCCTGCATCAAACCAAGTGATGTTCATATGTTACACATTGATGTAGAGGATCTTACTTTAGGAGCTACTTAGAGTAATCAAAGAAGTTGAAACTTCAAATCAGTCACAAGTAAGATGATAGAGGGAGATATTGAAGAAACTAAAAAAATTTATATCTGTCATGTTAAAGATGACAAGTCTTTGGCATTATTGTCAAAGAGGGAGATAATTTGTTGATCAAGAGAGTTTTACTAATTGAGAGAGAGAGAGAGAGAGAGAGAGAGAGAGAGAGAGAGAGAGAGAGATTGTTGTCAAAGAGGAACAATTTATTAATCTTAAGAGGGGGATAATTGCTGAAGGAGACAGTTGTTAATTAGGAGAGCAAAGAAAGAGAAATCCAAATATTTAGCTAGTAAGAAGGAGTTATAAGAAAGAACTTTGTAACCTAATTAGAAGATGCAAGTTGTTGATAGAGGGAGAGATTTCAATACTAGGAATTATTTTCTTTTTCATATTGCCTTATTGTTTTAACCTAGTCAATTTGGTTGAACAAGGTGTTTACCATTTGGTTGATTTGGTTGATCAGTTTGGTTTGCCATCAATGCCAAAGAGGGAGATTGTTGATAATAAATTGAAAGATCATTGCTAAGGGAGATTGTTGAAACTAGATTGAAAGAGGGAGATTGTTGAAGAAGACTATGTATTTCAATCATTGTTTTGTCACTGATGTCAAATCTGCTATTTGCTAGTAAGACAACTGCTTATAAGATTCAAGTACTATCACTTATTTGATTGATGAAGAGGATTTGATCAAAAGATGTAACAATAGCACCTAGAGAAAAGGTTGAGTTATGATTATGTAATGAAGTACAAGGATTAGTTAAGAAAGTGATGACATGATGCACTACTGATCTACTTAAGTTTACAAAGGATGGTTACATGAAGATAGTTTAGAAGAACAAGTTATACAAGGTTTGTCTGCCAAGCTTGACCGAGTGGATAGTAGGTGTTGAGCAAAGACAGAGCAAGCCAAGTAGAAAATTAGTTGGAGTCAAGTAAATGCTTATTCTAGTGTATCCCAAGCAGAACAGTCGATGCCAAGTAAAGTTTAGTTGATGTTGAGCACCAATAAATGTTAGTTCATGCTGACTAATTTCACAATGGATGTCAAGAAATGTAGTATGTCCCAAGCATCAGAAATTTGATAATGTCGAGCTACTGCATTATTAAAAAGATCATAAATTTGATGAATCTGAGCCAACAAGTTTGTTTTCTTGGATTATGTGAACCAGGTGGAAGATAAGGTTGATGAGTTGGTGGCATAGAATTCAAGGTAAACCATTTTTAGGCAAATTCAAAGTGGATTCTAGGAGAAGTTTCTAGAAGAGATATGAGATATGGGGTAGATACATTGTATCCTACCTAATCCATCCAAACCCTACATTGGACGATGGAGAATGAGTGGCAAAATATCTTAATTTCCTATTTATAGGAATGGTTTGTCATGAAGCAAGGTTGTCATGTGCGAGAACCTAAGGGAGACAAGGAGTCAAGGGTTCTGCTTCATTAGGTGACCTAAGAGAAGATTTTACAATGGCATGTTAAGCAAGAAGGCTTAAGGAGATGAATGCTTGAAGGGTGAACAAGCTAACAGAGTTGCAAAGTATGAAGGCCAAGTAGAATTGAGGACTGAACGATGATCTATAATCTACAAATGAAGTTGTAAGTTGTATCAAATCAAAGCCTTACTATTACTCTCTAACAATTGTATCAATCTAGGGTAAATCCTTTGGATTAAGGTTGACCTAATAGTCATTTGTAAATCATTTAACTAGGTGACGTTCCAAGTGAATGGTCTAAAGTCCTCTAACAAGGCTAACTCCTAACAACGTGATTGAAATCCTTTAATAGGGTCACATTTAACAGTGTGTATTGTAACCTTTAACAAGGTTGGCCTTTCACAAGGCATCACTTTAGAAGAGTGAAAAGAGTAGCATGTTACTGGTGGTTTTTCCCAAATTGGATTTCCATGTAAATCATTGTGTCAAGTGTGTTGATGAGTCTATTATGTTTCATGCTTTACTAGTTGATTTGACAATAACCTACAAGTTTTAAGTGATTGCATAATCTTATGGATGCATGCATGAGCATAAATGTTTTATGGGTTCACTAAGTTGTGAAAACTTTTATTTATACATCTAGACCTTGGATAACTAATTCACCCCCCTCCCTAAATTATTCTAAAGTATTCCAATAGTTTTCCAGTGCAATGACACTTATTATTATCATGAGATCCATTCTTCCAACCCTGATGTGAATGGAACAAACTCTTGTTCCTCTTATCTATTATAGAATTCAAAACTTTAGGAATTTTTGAATTTTTCACATCCCGCTCAAAAGGTTTTTCAAAATGTGAATTTTGCAAGTTATGTTTTGGAGCTTGTTTTGACGACTCCCCATTTTCAAAAGTTAAGTATCCTTGCCAACGTGGCAATTTGTCCCCATATTCTAGAGGAGAATTTAGCTTATATTGTCTTATAGGTTTATCTTTCTCCCAATGATCATGAAAGCATGGATTGACAAAAAAGGGTTTCGTAGGCTGAACTACCACTTTCCCTTGAAAGATTAATTTCTCCCACTTGATAGAATGTGTTTCCTAAAAATGGTACCTCTGTAATCAAAGATCATCATGAGTGTTCACAACCAACTACACAGTGGGCATTAAGGAGAAAATACTTGCAAAGTCATCATAATGAAAGGCTTTTTTGTTCTAGAAAACCCTTGGTTGTTTTGATCCCCATTAAGCATTAACTTGTGCACCCATCCTGGATCTTGATCCTAATCCTGCTCCTACACCTGGTCAAAAACCTACTCTCATTCTTGCACCTTCACCTTCTCGAGCTCCTCTCATTATAGATGGAATTTGTAGCGGAGAAGAGCTTTGGGCTAGTTTCCCTTACAGGACTTGTGTGCCACGTACCTGCTCCGCTAGCCTGGCATATAGGTTTGGATTTTGCCTATAAAAAATAATTTAAACTCTAAATAATGTTATTAATTAAGTTAATAAATATATTATTAAAATGTCTCGTAATTAATTAGAGAGAGAAAACATTATTTAATAAAGTTTATTTTAATTAAATTACATAAAGCGTATGCATGAAATTAAAATATAATAAATTAATTAGAGGGAGAAAGAAAATTAATGTAATAAAGATGTTTTAACTTGCAAAAAGGTTGTGCATGAAAATGTAAAAGATAATAAAGTAATAAATAATAATTGATCAATGAGTTCCCTCGTGTGATTGCATAATCAAAGCCCCAATTTAGGGGAGAACTCTTTATTAGAGATCTAGAGCTCATTGTTGTGATAATTGGGTTTTGGAGAAGCAATTTTGGAAAGGAGGAAAGATTTTAGAAAATAAGGGGATTGTTTGTGTGCTTTGTGTGATTGTCATTTTAGTATCAAATCCAGGTTTATTTGTACAGTGGTTTTCCATCCTTCGAATTTTTGTCTTCTCTATGTCTGTTGTATTTTTGTTTTCAGAATTCTTCTAGGTTGAAACCCTTGTTTGCATATTTATTGTTCTCCATTTTTGGGAACTTCTGTAAGAAATTTAATGATTGAAAACCTTGTGTGTGGATTTGGTTGTTCAGTGTTCTCAGGAAACATCTGTATTCAAATTGAAAATTAGAAAACCCTCATGTTAAGATTTACTATTCTCTGTTCTTAAATACATCTGTGAAAAAGTTAAATGGAAACCCTTATTGTTAAATTGAGGTTTTGTATATGGATTCGTTAAATCGAGATTTGGGTTTTGAAAAGAAAACAAAATTTGTTTTATCGATTTCAACTAGTTGGCTCAGGTTTCTATATCAGGTTTATATTGGAAAATTATCAAAAACACACAGACACACATATATATATATATAATAATGTAATTACACAATAATTTGTAATTACTATGTAATTACATTATTAAATATAAAATTAAATAAATTGGGGGGGCTTTTGTTTGAATTGTCTTAAATTTTTTAAGAAAATATCTGCGATGGCAACAAGGCTACGCACACAGTGGCCTATGGGCCTTCTGTTAGGTGGTGGGCTTTAAATGTATTTTATAAAAAAAAGGTAAGTTTTTAATTTAATTTAATTTTTTGTTTATTTAAATTTTGTTAATAATTTTATTATTATGTTAATTAAAATTATTAAATGTTTTAATGATTAAATATATTAAATTGTATTATTATTAAATATCAAATATTATTTAATAATTTTTTTAAAAAAATTATTGTTAAACGGTCGAAGCCTAGATTCATTTTTTATATATCGGTAATAGGTTTATATTCTATTGATATAATTCGATTTACATGGATAGCATAAAAGGTCCAAATTCTCCATATTTGAGGATCACCATTTACAATAAGCCTTAACCCTCCGATACCACCATTACATTCGCACATCTTTATTAGGCTTTTAAAACTTTTTTTTTTTATAAGCACACTTAAAAGATAAATAGCTTTTTCTACTACTATCTATGTAGGTCATGATGACCTCATAATACTAGACACAAACAATCTTTCACTAAGCCAAAAAAAAACAAAAAACACATTTTGTTTACTACATTCATCTACTTGAAACTTGCTCCATCTTCATCGCCATTCAACCTTTCTCTGCGCTTCCTTTCACTCCACAGGTCCTTCATTCCAGAAAAACATGGCCATGTTCTTTACACTGCCTTCCGTCGCTACTGGTAGAGAAAACCCCCACTTTCCACCCTTTTACAAAATGGGGTTTCATTATCTTCAAACCAAAAAGGAGAGAGTGTCCACCATTTCTTTAAACTCTACAAAATTTCCTTGCAGATCTTTTCTTCCTTTGGATAACAGTTGGAAAAGTGATCTTTTCTCTGTTGTTCACACTGTAGCCAATTTTCCTTCTTTAGACTTACCCATGCCTGATGACAATCATTGATATAAGCCTCTCTATCCATCTGTCCCCTTGGCTAGTTTACAAAGGGAAAAATCCCTTCCTCCCTTCTTCATCATCTTCATAGCCTTCACTGAAATCAAAAGCCCACCCTAGGTGTGCCCACTCCAGAAGCGACTCCATTTCTGGAACTAAGGCCTTTTTCAAAAAGAGCCTCCATTACCCCAGCCACATTTTGTTATGGTCACCCACTTGTAAGCCCTAAGCCATCAACATTGTTGCAATGTCCACCTACACTTTCCAATGATGGTCAGACTCTTGGAAGAGGGGACCCAAGGTCTCTTTCATCACTCGGATGACTTCTTCTGATGGACACTTAATCATTTGCTTGAGACGTTGATCCACTACCCTTCCAAATAGGGCTTTCTGCTACTTCTCCATTTTGAAGGTGAAAGTTGGCTCCATTGAAACTTTACAAAAGCTTTTCTCAATTTAGAATTAACATCGAACTACCCACTCTTCTTATTTAAAGTGCTTTTCACACACTTTGTCGATGCGACTCTGTCTTGAATTAATACGTCGATGTTTGATTTCAGACTTTGCCTCCGTTGTTGCACATTTTTCACCACCCACACATGCCAAAGGACCAATTAAATCTACTTTCAAAATCCTATTCTAATTGACTCATCCTACGGAGGCATTTTCATTTAATGTATCTATATTTCATAATCATTGTAAAGGGTGATTCTAATCTACCCCAACATCTGAATACTTAATCCACACCAATTCCTCATTTAAGGATATTGCACATTTTGATAATGCGTTTGCCTCTATATTTCCTTCACGATTGATGTGAGTGATCTTAAAATCCTCAAATTTACTAATTTTATGCAAAATCAATTGTTGTTTGGAGGTGCCATGCATTAATTATTAATTTTGAAATTGCTTGCACTACTAGGAGGAAATCACCTTCTAAATGTAGCTTTTTGATCCCTTCCTTTCTAGCTAGCCTTACTGCTAATAGAGCTACTTCACACTCTACTGTGTTATTGGTGCCTATGGGTAACTTTTTAGCTCCTTTCAATATAATGTATCCTACACTATTTCTCAAAACAACCCCAATGCTTGTAGCCCTTGGGTTTCCACTCATAGCTCGATCAAAATTTGCTTTAACCCATCCTTCCAATGGACCTCTCCATTTTATCCTTTCAGAATTAAACTTTTTCTTTTTTGCTACCAGTGCTCCTAAGGGAAATTTAAAAATTATCCTTGGCCATGAAGCTTGTAACACACTATCCTTCTTTGTGTAAGGTATTTGCATTGCTTGCTTTTTTGTGGCTGAGGCACTTATTGTCTCTTCAATAGCATTAATAATCTTGTTTAAACATCTTCTCAGATTCTCCTTTTCTCCTTGAAAAAATCTTCTATTTCATTCCTTCCACAATTCCCAAATAATCAATGAAGGATAAACTAACCATATGCTTGAGAGAGTTGATTTTCTTTGCTCCCTTGGCCATCCATCAAATATCTCCTTTACATTTTGGGCTCTCAGTTCCTGCCATCTCAATTTAAATTGAACCAAATCCCAACATTTTCTTGCATATTTACATTGCACCAAAAGGTGATCTAATATTTCTTCATTTTTTTCACATAAAGGGCATCTTGAGGGTCCTATTATGCCTATTTTCCTTAGCCTTTCTGCAGTTAAAATTCTTCCATTGTAGGCTAACCATGCAAAAGCTTCTGCCTTGGGTAGTATATCTTTGTTCCAGTAGAGATCTTTGGAGATGAAATCTTCATTATTATTTTTAGCCATCATATTATATCCTAATTTGACTAAATAATTACCTGATAGGGAGCCGCACCAAATAATTTTATCTTTCTTTAATCTCAAAAGCAAGCTTCTTTCTTCTAAGATGCTCCTCATTTACAGCTTTTGCTGATCTGTTAGCTCCTCCCTTGAGAAATCCTTCCAACACCATGTCTTTCCTTCCAAACCATCATTTTCTACCACATAATTAGACACAAAAATCCCCCACCTTTCTCTAAAGTAGGCTTTTAGCTCATTCAAGTTTTCATCCTGCTCCAAAACTTCATGTCCATTCCAAAACTCCTCCCAAAATTTAGCTTGTTTCCCATCTCCAATACACTAAGAAATATGTTTTACAATAATTTGTCTGCAAGAAAGCATGAAATTCCATATTGCTGAGCCTTTCTGTAGATCTTGCGCCTTTAAAATCTTGTGATCTTCATCTAAATCTAAATATTTTCTTTTTAGAACTCTCACCCAGTAGAGTTGTGGATTTTCATACATTACCCATATTAGTTTAGCTCCCAAGTCTTTATTCATAAGTTTCTAATTTCTAATCCTAGCCCCACCTTTATCCTTGGGTCGGAAAATCTTTTCCCATGCTAATAAGGGTGTTTTATCTCCTTCATTAGATCCATTCCAAAAGAACTTCCTCATCTTCTGTTCCAAAACTTTAACAATGTTTTTGGGAATATCAAGACACATCATTGCAAATACTAGCATTGTTGAGATTACTATTTGGAGCATTAGGATTCTACCTGCTGAAGACAACCATTTTCCTTTCTACCCTTCCATTTTCTTCTGACATTTATTTATCAAATTGTTCCAGAGGTCTACTTTATTTCTACCTTCGAAAAAAGGAATACCTAAATACTTACTTGGTAACCTTCCAATTTTTATATTCAAGATCCTACAAATTCTAACCTTAACACACTATGGGGTGCTGAAGAAGAAGATCCATAATTTATTCCAATTTATAAACTATCTAGATATTCTTCCATAAAGTTCTAGAGTTTGTTTCATAGCCTTTTCTTCCTCTACATTTGCTATTCCTGCTTGAAAGGTATCATCTACAAATTGCAAATGAGTTAGAGCTTCCACCACCTCTATTATTTTGATCCCCTTCCACAGCCCCTGTTCTCGCTATCTTTTAATTAACCTTCCCAACACCTCTAACATAATAATAAAGAGAAAAGAGGATAGAGGATCCCCTTTTCTAATGTGTTTCTCTTGTTCAAAAAATCCTTGGGGGCTTCCATTTGCGAGTACTGAGAAATGGGGGGTAAAAATGTAACTTTCCACCCATTTTAACCATTCTTGTCTAAACCCAAACCACCTTAAAAAATTCAACAAGAAACATCAGTCTACTTCATCATAGGCATGTTTTATGTCTAATTTGACCATCATGGTTTGTGTTTTTGAAGCTCTAATTGTGTGGACTACTTCATGTGGACAACAATACCATCGAAAATGGATCTTCCTGGAAAGAAGCCACTCTATTATTTCGAGATGATTGATCTTAAGATCTGTTCAAGTCAATTTTCCATGACCTTGGAAATAATCTTATATATTGTATTACATAAGGATATTGGTCTGAAATCTTCAAAGGTCAATTGTGTGGCTTTTTTTGGCACTGGAGCTATAAAAGTGTTGTTGAAATCTTTTAGAATGAAGCCCCCCTACCTTGATTCCTCGACCACTTCCCATAGTTCTTTTTGAAAAATAAAACCCAACTTTTGAAAAAACATTTCCAGAAACCCATCTAGGCCTGGTACTTTGCACCCCCCCCCAAGCCTTTTAAAGCTTCATAAACTTCACACTCCTTGACTAGGTCCATAAGTGTTCTATTTTGAGCCTAAGTAATCAAAGTCAGGATGACACCCAAGACCCCTTCCACCTCATTCACATTATGTTCTACTTGCTGGCTCTTTTGGGAGAGAAAATTTACTGCCACTATGTTGATCCCTGCACTATCTTGTATGAGAGCACCTTCTAGATTTTGTATTTCAAAAATTTTATTAGCTTCCCTTCTTGTTTTAACCGAATTATGAAAAAATTGTGTGTTTGTATCACCTTCTTTTAACCATACTTCCCTTGATTTCTGTCTGCAAAAATATTCTTCTTTGGTAAGGCACTCATCTAGTTCCTTTCTCAAAATTTTCTCTTCCTTAAAATCTTCTTCAAACATAACATTTTCAATGACTCAGAGGCTTAAAGTTTTTAATTTATCCTTTAAGTCCACCTACTTATCAAAAATATTACCAAAGTGCTCTCTGTTCCAAATCTTCAATTGTTCCTTAAGAAATTGTAGTTTTTTGAAAAAAATGAAAGCTTTGTCCCTTTTCTTGCTAGAGCTTTATCCCACCATTCAGAAATCAAATCTACAAAGCCTTTTGTTTTTAGCCACATAAATTCAAATTTTAAAGGGCATCTATCTGGAGTTTTTTCATCTTGAATTCTTAAAAAAATAGAGTAATGGTTTGATCCCTGAAAAGGGAGGATTTCTGCAGCACAAGACCAATTTGCCTCTACCCAGTTGCCTACCAGAAAGAATCTATCTAGCTTTTCAACTATATGCACAAAACCTTCTCTTCTATTTGTCCATGTAAAATCACCTTTCTTGAAATGGATTTCCACTAGTCCACTGTCATTTACAAAATTGTTGAAATCATGTTGGCTTTTCGAACTCCACCCTTTCCCACCTTTTTTGTCTTCTGGATTTGGAATTGCATTAAAGTCACCTCCTAAGATCTCCACCTCATTGTCTTGACCTTTTAGTTTATCAATAATGGTATGCCATAAGGTCCTTTTTAGAGCATTAATATTTGGATCACATGCATTTATAAAAAAGACTGGAAAGGAACAATGTAACTATTTTACATAAACTATAATCCATTGCTAGTTTGTGTCAGTGTGGGTAACGGTTACTTCTAAAAGTTCTGACTTCCATAAAATAGTCATGCCACTAGAGGAACCCTGAGCCCCTATCAACAAGCTTTCCCATCTCTTAAATCTACTCTTGAAAATAGCAAAATCCTCCTCCTTAATCTTTGTTTCTTGTATGAGCACCAAATCTAGTTTTGATTGATCAAGACATCTTTTGATCAATCGTATCTTATTAGGGGCATTGCAACCCCTGACATTCCATGATAGGGTTTTCATGGCTCCCGGGAAAAGGCTAAACCTTTTCTCATTCTTAAAATTTTTGATTGACTTGTTGCATTACCTGCCAATTCCAGTTTTGTCTTGATTGATTTGGGGCCTCTTTCTTTTTACTCCCTACATTTGGTTTCTGCATTTTAGAGCTTGTTTTCTCTATAGATCTTTCATCCACGATACCTGGATGCTCTAATAATCCTAAATCATTTAGGTTTTCCTCCCCATCCTACTCCTCCTGAGTAGACTCTTTTGCTTCCTTCATGCTACTACTTTACATTGTTTCCTCAAAAGAATCACAAAGATTGTGACTTGGTGAGACTTCTATATCCTTATACTAGTTGTTTTCCTCTTCTTGCATTAGCACTTCCTTTTGTGCTTGTCTTATCAAGGGTGTCCCCAACACTGTGCCTGATATATCTTTGAAGTATGCATCTGAATTTAAAGTTGGACTCTTATCTACTTGATTGTCCAAAACAAGGATTTTTGAGGGAGTTAAATTTACCTTTTCTGGCATAGATGTTTCCTCTTGAGGGCCTAGGCCTTCCTTTTGCAGCTCATTGCCCTCTTTCTCTTTCTATTGCTTCATAGGTGTTTCTTTAACCACTTGGGTTGAGACCATATTATCCCCTTGCTCTCTCTCCTACGATACCAAACAAACATGCTCCATTTTAGCTTCTTTCCTTTTTGTGTTTAAGTTCTTCTATTGCTTGTTGGGCTCTTTTAAGGGGTTTTGTTCATTTGATCTTTTCTCCATATCTCACTGGCATTCTCTCCATTCCAGCTCATCCAATAGTTTATAAAACCTTCCCTCTTGAAAGCATGTTGTTTTGTATCACCTCCTCCGCAATTAGGTTTTCCACCCCTTCCCATACTTCAATAGGTTGTTGCCATACTCCTTTTACCGTGCACAAGGTGACAAAGTCAGGGATGGGGTTCCTTTATATTTAATAGAACCCTTGGGTGGGTGGATGAATTCTTTAAGTTTAGAACTTCCTTTGCTTTGATAAAAGTTCCTATCATACTCCCACTCAAAGCGAAAACCTCCTCTCCCCAATATTTCACTAGTAGATTGTAAAGATTTATCCATATAGGAAAAACCTGCAACTTTTCTTTTTCTAAATCAAAATTTGGGTCCCAATCTTCCATATAGATTCCTTAACCTTCTAAAAGGTAAGGGCCATTGTTTAGGATGTCTATGTTATCTTTTTTACTAGGGGCTAGACCCATATAAAAACCATTTGTTAGGGTTTTTAACCTACAATCCTTACCCCATATTGCTCTACAACCCAATCTTATATTTGTTACAGAACGCCATGGGCCAAGCCATTTGAAAAAGAAAGCTTTCTCTTGTAGCTCTACAATAGTTTCTTTCCATTTTGCACTATTAATTTGAATGGCAGACATTACCTCATAGGTGATGTGAGTAGCAAGATTTTGGGGGTGGTCCCATTTCCTCTCATTCCCCCATTCTTGTTTGTAAAACCTTTTTGGTGGGATGAAACAATCATGGCCCCTTGAAAAAGGCAGAGATCGCTAGTTTCTTGTTCATTCCTTTCGATTCAAAAGCTAGTGGTTTCTGTTATGCTTCTCGTAAAACCATCATTCATGTTGTTTAAAGTTTGAACATGCACTTGATTGCCCTGCATGCTTTTCCTCCCAAGTTGCAAGTAGCCATTGCTACCCTTGCCAGAATCACTCCCACTACCGATCCATATACTAAACAAGTTCATAGATTTGTTGCAACCTACTTCAAGACTATAATATCCCAACTTATGACAATAAACTTCTATCGGCTAATCGTTGAAGCCCAGATTCATTATTGTTATTTGTTGTAATTATTTATTTTGTGTTAAACAAATTTGAACCCAAGACCTCCCACATGAGAGGCTCACAAATTATTGTTGTGTTGTAGGCTCTTGCCTATAATAATAATAATATTAATTATTATTGTTAGATTAATAATTATTTTATTAATAAATTAATATAAGTTATTTTATTGATAAATCAATAATTTTTATTTATTTTTTATCGGTAAAAGGCCGAAGACAAGAATCATTATTATTATTATGTGTTGTGATTAATTATTATTAAGAAGTATTAATCTTGAGTAGATTTGAACCCAAGACCTCCCACATAGGAGGCTCACAATTTACTTTTGTGTTGTAGGGTCTTGCCTATTGATAAATCAATAATTATTATCTATTAATAATGTTATGATTATTGAGTTAATTTTTAATAATATTTAATTAAAGGTTTTAATTAATCTATTATTAAAATGTATGTGTGCAATTTTATTGTGAATTTATAAATTAGGAAGATGGTTATCTTTAGTAAACTCAGATTTTATCTGACGATTTAATTTAGATATGAAAATTATTTATGAGTATTAAAATAGATTTGAAAAGTAAAATTTGATAATTGAAACCTTGAGTGTATATCGAACTTTCTTGTTTAAAAAACAAATTGAACTATGAAAACTATGTTTAAACAACTTTATATGATTTGTTGAATCATCTGGAATTCTAGTGAGCTCAGAAACCTTAGTAAATCTAGTAAATAAAGAAATGGAAATTGAAACCCTATTTAAGATTGCAAACATTATGAACTGTAATATTTGAAAAACAAAAATGAAAACTTGAAAACCTTTAATGAAAATTAAACTATTGTGTTTTCTAAACCTAATATTTTGTGAAATATACTTTTGTATGTACTCTTTTTATATCATGTGATTTTACTGTTGGTTATCAAGTTGATTTAGTACTTTGACCAAATTAGGATGTTTACTAGAGGCTCGAGAGTTCTATTTTGTGATGTCATGATGATGTTTTAATCATGATCTTTTATACTCAACCATGGTAATGTGTCTTGTATGCTCTATGAGGTGTTTTGATCTATTGATTGTTATTGTTTTCCAGTGTTCTTGTGTGAAATTGAGTTGAGTGGTGTGACCTATCTAATATAACCTTTGAGTCTTTGATTAGTTGTATTTGGATTGCTTCCTAATTGCTTGTATAAGACTGAGGTGATTAAATGATTTGTTTTGGTGATGTCATGTTGTGACATGGATTTGGTTTATGTGTACTTGTTTTTCAATCAGCCCTGTTAGGATGATCGTATTGGTGGAATCTATGATTATGATCAGTGATTTTTAGTACTTGTTAGTTGCTTGTTTAAGAACTAATGTATGGTATGTGGTATTTTGTGATCTTTTGCTTTTACTGAGCTTAGGGTAGGTTATATGTATGTCTGTTGGGAAGTGGCTTGCAATGGAGGTCAGATCCCGAAAGAGGTTGCTTGGGTAACACATTGTAGGTTATTTTAATAAGTGATAACATTTTATTAAATGGGTAAAAAATGAATTAATAAGATATTGGTACCATAGAAAGTCACTAGGGGGTCGGAGGATTAAAAGACTAGCCAAGTAACTTTAGAGTTGACTCATTTGTATGCCTTGTCAGTATGAAAGTATACTAGTGCCACGTAGAGTGACTAGGAGGCTAGAGGATTAAAAGACTAGTTGGGTAACCTTAGAGATGACTTGTTAGTATGCCTTGTTAGTACGAAAGGATACTAGTACCGCATAGAGTCACTAGGGGGCTAGATGATTAAAAGACTAGCTAGGTAACCCTAGAGTTGGCTCATGCGATGACACTTTCCCACATGCATAATAGATTCCCTACGTGTTAGTGTTGCCTCTAGGTTTAGTTGATACTTGTGTCTTGGTACCCTTTGAGATAGTTTTCTTTTAGGTGATTCCTTAAACCTAGATGTTGGTTTTGACTTTGAGGTTGTTATCCTATTTAGGACTTGAGTATATCTCCTCAGTGCGGTGGAAGTGGACCTTTTTGGGTTCTATGAAGTTGGGTGGTAGTGCTTTTTCTTATACCATTGAGATCTTATTGATGGATGTTGTTGTTGGATGTGTTTGTGCACATGTTCCTTTCTATTTGATCTTGTATTTCTATGATGGATGGTTATATTCTAAGTGTATTATATATGATTCATAGATCTTACAAGAAGATGTAATCTATTTCATGATGTATATTATTTTAGCCTCTCATACCCTATGACTTGTATAATGGATAATTGTGCATTCTATTTATTGTGAAGTGGCATCCTATAATTATATTTATTTAAATGGATTTGTACTTGTAATTATTCTTTAATGTGGATGTGTTATATATTAGATTTAGTTTTAATTAAAATTAAATGTGATTCATCATTATGGGACCCTTAAGAGTTGTAACCTATTTATGTGTTATTGATGTATGAGTGTATGTTAATTGCTTTTGCTATTATATAACTAATGTTGTCTCTTTATCTTTAAAAAACAATGTTTGGAAAACTTAGTGAAACTTTAGGTTAATTTCTTTTGGGTTCCTTGGTGGGTCATTATATTCAACACATTTCATGACAATGCATGATCCTAGGGGTCCAAAGACACGCAAGGACCTATTTTATTTGTTTGAATGGGTTGAAAGGGGTCATAAGATAACTTATGACTCATTTCAACACATTTCATGACAACATATGTCCCTAGGGGTCGTAAGATAACCTATAACCCATTTTGACACATTTTATGACAACATATATCCCTAGGGGTCCTAGGGTCCTTAGGGACATATTATAATTGTCCATATGGGAGAAAGGGGTCATAGGATAATCTATAACCTCTTTCAACACATTTTATGTAAATATATGTCACCATGTGTCCTATGATCGCTTGATACATATTATAATTATTCATATGAGTTGAAAGGAGTCATAGGATAACATATGTCCCTAGGGGTCCTAGGACCTCTATGAAGATATTTCATTTTTTTGAATGGGCCAAAAGGGATCATAGGATAACCTATGATCCCTTTCGATAAATTGCATGAAAATGTATGTCCCTAGTGGTCCCAAAATCCCTAGGGACCTATTTCGTTTATTTAAATAGGTTGAAAGGAGTCTTAGAATAACCTATGATGCCTTTCCACATATTTTATTGCAGCATATGTCTCTAGAGATCTTAAGACTTTTAAGGACTTATTTAATTTGTTTGAATGGGTTGAAAGGGGTCATATGATAACCTATGAGCCATTTTGACATATTTCATTACAACACATGTCCCTTAGGGTCCTAGGACCCCTAGAGATATTTTATAATTGTTCATATGGGTTGAAAGGGGTCATAGGATAACATATGACCCCTTTCAACACATTTCATTATAGCATATGTCCCTAGGGGTCCTAGGGACCTATTTTATTTGTTCAAATGGGTCGAAATGGATCAAAAGTTAATGGGTTGAAAGGAGTCATAAGTTAACCAAATTTTTTTTGGAATTAACTAATTTTAAATCTAAACCCACCTTAGATCCCTTTTATCATTTTAGGCTTAACATCTCAATTGCTCATTGTCGTACAATGTAACCATTTTGCCCACCACCTTTCCAATTTTAAGTTGATTTATTTTATTTTAATAATCTCTATTATTACATCCTTCCAAATTTAAATTCACAAAATCCTCAACTTTAATCTAACTTTTAGCTAGAGTTAGAGCCTAATTTTATAAACTTTTAGCCTCCTAATTCCCTTCTTTTTTAACACGTGTGACTTTTAAGTCCTTTAGGAGAGCCAATTCTTCACTAATTAGATCTACATAATTTTTGAGATGCCAAGAGTATTTGTGACCACTAATTATCACATTCAAGTTAATTTGTGTTTCTTCATCTAAATGTAATTTTGAAGCCCTCAACCATCTTGCCACTTTTACAAGTAATAGAGTTGGTTCATCTTATGCCACATTATTAGTTCCATTTGTAAGAATTTGCCTAAGGCAATAATTCAACACCAAGACCAAGAAGCTCAATAGATAGCACAAGAGAGACTAATGATGATCAAATAAGAATATCAATAATGATCAAAATAATAATGGAAATCAGATGAATACACACTAGAAGTGCCTATATATAAAGGCATCTAGAATGAATAGGAGTCAGCAAAGTGATAAGCCTCACAACTAAGCACATGTCCACCAAGAGTGTATTATCCTCCATTGAGAACAGGGGTTTGTGCGATGATGAGAGGATAATTTTACATAGGTGTATCTCATAAAGAGATGTTGTAGACACCACATGCTCAATTGGAGTGCAAACAATTGAGTTGTCAACATGACAACTCAGATGAATATGCAAACTCTTGCGTTGTCAACAAGACAACTCATATGACTATGCATACTCCTAGGTGTCTATATGAAAACTAATATGATAATGCATTAACCTAAGTAAACTTAAGTAAAGTGTAATAATAATTAATTATTTACACTAACACCCCCCCTTAAGTGCAACTTAGGGGAATGCACTTAAGCTCACAAATGCATGATGGGTCCCAACAACTAGGCCATGTTAGGTACCCATGTACAAATGCAATGCTCTACAAATAATGCAATACAATGCAACCTTTCTAAAAATGGAGAAAGAGGGAATACCTCATGGGAAAAACCATCCCCCAAAAAGAGAGAGAAGTACAATAAAGAAGAGAAGAGTCATGTGAACCCCCCTGGAGAAATATCTCGCACCCCAAGAGATCTCACAAATGGATATACTTGACCATAGTGAAGGGTTTGGTGAAGATATCTGCAACCTATTTTGATGTAGGACAATACTACAATGCAATGACTTGCTTATGTATCCGCTCTCTAATGTAGTGCATATGAATCTCAATATGTTTAGTCCACTAATGTTGAACTTGATGTTTTGAGATCTCAATAGCACTCTAATTATCACAATGAATGACTGTAGACTATGGAAAGTTGAACCCAAACTCCTTCAAGATATGTCGTAGCCATATAGCCTCTATAGATGCAGTAACAATCCCTTGATACTCAACCTCAGTCAAAGAAAGAGCAATAGTATTTTGTTTCTTACTTTTCCAAAAAATGGGGTCGGAACCAAGATGAAACATGTAACCTGAAGTAGACTTGTGAGAATTAAGATCCCCTGCATAGTCCGAGTTTGTATATCTAACCAACTAAAGTCCAATACCTACTGCATAGTGTATCCCATGTGTATGTGTACCTTGTATGTAGTGTAAGATGTGTTTGGAAGCCTTCCAATGAAGCTCATGTGGCTCTTGCATGAAGTGAGAAACCATGCCAACTACAAAAGCTATTTCAGGGTGTGTATGTGTCAAGTAGATGAGACTCCCAACCAACTATCTATACAATGTAGCATCAACAAGTGGAGTGGAACACTTGGCCTCTAACTTAACACTTGAAAGAAAGGGAGTAGGTGGAGGCTTACAATCGCTCATGTGAAAGTGAGAAAGTAAATCAAGAGTATACTTGGGTTGAGAAAGTGTGATCCTAGTTGAAGATTGCATGATCTCAATACCAAGGAAATAATGAAGTAAGCCCAAGTCTATCATACCAATTATGTCCTATAAAGAAATCTTGACATTGGCAATGATGGATGAAGTACTTCCTGTAATGATCAAGTCATCTACATAAAGCATGAGTATCAAGTGTGAGTCATCCCTTTGAAGAATGTAGACATTCAAATCTAAATGACACCTAGTGAATCTTGCTAAGATTAGGAAGGAATCCATCTTGGCATACCAAGCCCTAGGAGCTTGCTTAAGGCCATAGATAGACTTCCTCAACCTGCAAACCATAGTAGAATCTTGTATGAATCCCTATGGTTGCTCCATATGGATCTCTTCAAGAAGATCCCCATTGAGGAAAGCACTCTTCACATCCATCTGATGTACAACCCAACCATGAGATGTAGCAATAGCTAGTGTCAAATGAATGGAGTTCATCTTAGCTACTGGTGCAAAGGTCTTAGTATAGTCAATATCAGGAACTTATGAGAAGCCTTTGGCAACAAGTCTTGCTTTATACTTCTCCACACTTCCATCCACTAAAAACTTGGTCTGATAGATCCACTTACACTAAGCTAACTTTCTTCCCTTAGGAAGAGGAACTAAGTCCCAAGTATTGTTTTTCATTAAAGAGTTATATTCTTCCTCCATGACCTTGTCCCATTTAGGAATCCCTGATGCTTCCTTAAATGACTGTGGATTAGAAGCAATGGTAATATATACATGTGGAAATGATTTGTGTTGTGCCCTTGTCCTCCTAGTATCTAAAGGATTCCCCACCAATGAACCTTCTGAATCAAGTGTTCATTGTGCCCAATGAGGTCTAGTGGAAGAAGAAGAAGGAATATCCTCAACTGTTTGTGGACCCTGTGAAGGTGGTGTCCTATGAGTCAAAGTTGAAAGAATATCATCTTCCAAGTCACTATCATCACTATCATTACTTTCCATGAAGGAGGAAGAATGAGTTGAAGGAGCCAAACTTGGACAAGTTTCTTTAAAGTGAACACTCCTCTCAAAGAAAATTTCATGTGTCTCTGGATCCATGAGTTTGTATGCCTTAAGGTAGTTAGAATATCCAACAAATATACAAGGTTTACTTTGATGTTCCAATGCCTTCTGTTTTTGTGGAGGTATCCTTGCCCACGCCAGACAACCAAAAAATTCGAAGTGTTTTACACTTGGTTTTCTACCACACTAAGCCTCAAAAGGTGTAATACCATCCAAGGCCTTATGGAGACTTCTGTTTTGGATGTAATTGGCACAACACATAGCTTCTGCCCAAAAAAATTGATCTAGAGACTTATGTTCTAGCATACAAGTGGTCATTTCCTTAAGGGTTCTATTCTTCCTTTTAGTAACACCATTTTCTTGTGGAGTGTATGCAACTGAATGTTGAAGATCAATACCCTTATGAGTATAGAAGTCTATAAGCCTTGAGTTCACATATTCCCTTCCATTATTTGTTTGAAGAATCTTGATGGCTTTCCTCGATTACTTCTCAACTTGAGCTTTGAAGGTGATAAACTTATCAAACACTTCAGTCTTATGAGCAAGAAAGAAGACCCAAGTGTAGTGTGAAAAGTCATCAATGAAGGTGAGAACATAGCGAGTCTTTCTAAATGATGGTACTAAAAATGGGCCAGCTACATCACTATGAACCAATTCAAGAACAATAGTAGCTCTCCAAGAATTCACCTTGTCAAACTTCTCTTTGGGATGCTTGCTTGCTTCACAACCTATACATACACCCTCTAAATACTTGATTTAAGGTAGACCTATGACCATATCCTTGTTGTTGAGTTGTTGAAGGTAGCAGTAATTGAGATGTCCAAACCTCTCATGCCATAGTTTACTTTATGAATTTGAGTGGGTCAACAAGGCAAGGGAAGTGGACTTAGTCACAAAATGAGAAAAATAATATAGTCTTGTATCATGATTAGCCTTTCCAATTGTCACCATAGGATCATCCTTTATATTTTTCACCACAACTGAATCAGGAAGGGACTCCACTTTGTTGCCACATCCATAGTGAGTTATTTGGTAGATTGAAAGAAGGTTGGTGCTAAGGTTGGGAACATGAAGAACATCCTTGAAAACTCCATTGTCTGACTCAACATTCCCTTTTCCTCCAACTTCCACTTGTGTTTCATTTGCCACATAGATGCAAGGTACATGTGATGGTTTCAAAGAGGAAAGATGCTCCTTTGAAGCACCCATATGATGTGTAGCTCCTAAATCAAGAACCCATTCCTCATAATTGTTTGTACTTGCTACCAAAGCTTGTCCCTTACCTTTTGAAGTGGATGAAGATCCCTCATGATGATAGGCATTTGGCACATCAATTTTATGTTTCCTCATTATGTTTAGCAATTCATCAATTTTCTTATCCTTACACTCATGTTCATCATGATCATTCTTCTTACAATAGGCACAAGTTTTCTTCTCCCTTTTGTTGAAGTTGTTCCCCTTCTTATTATTTTTAGAAAAAGACTTGCCTTATTGTAAAGAAGATTGGTGTGTGGAGGAAGATTAATGTGTGTCATCTTATGGCTTAGCCTTCCACTGATTTTGCTTCTTGTTGGAATTTTTACCACCTTGATTCCCTTGATTAGACTGGAGAATTCCTATACTCACTAACTTTTCATGTTTTAAGACCAACATTCCTAAAAATTACTCAAATGAAGGCTTAGTGAAGGCATCTCCCATTGTTAACTTGTGAGTATTATAACTTGAAACAAAAGTGGCATATTTAGGAGGAAGATGAGTCATCACATGTTTGATCAACTTTCCATCCTTGATGGGTTCCCCACAATCCTTAAGTTGTGCCCTATACATGTGTACTTGGATAAGATAATCTTTGATGGTGTTAAAATTCCTAGGACCCAAATTGAGAAGATTGTCCTCAATGGTGTAGGCCATATCTTCATCTAATATCCCATACAATGCTTCAAGTTTATCCTAGACTTTTATTGAATTTTTAATGTTCTTGATGTGATATTTGACAAGATTTGAGATATTATTTAACAAGGTTCCTAGGGCCATTTCTTGTTTTGATGCCCAATCTTCTTTACGAGACTCAACAACATCATCATCAGGTTTCTTTGCTGCACCAGTTACATAACATAAGAAACCTTTTTCAACTAATGGTTCCTTTATCTTTTCTTTTCAAGTAGCATAATTATGTGGTGTTAACTTAGAAAAAGAACCCATAATGCAAAAGAAAGAGCACACTATCAAGGAGATGCAAGAACACAAGACACACCCCTCCTTTTTACTCAATCAAATAACCCCCTCAAATGAATGCTTTAGGCACTTTATATGTAGTGCATTTACAATAGGCCACTTGTCAAAATGGACAAAAGTGGACTTCTGATTTTGCTATTTACAACCTCCTCTTGGAGTTCAAATTTGGTACGTAACAATGTAGCTCAGATATACGACAATTTTGAAGTTTGATCAAAGTAATACAATGCAAAAAAGGACCTATTTCTGAAAGTGGTATTTTTGTCCACACAAACCGATAATCTAATTGCAGATCTAGAAAGTAGACAAAAAATTATACACTTTCAAAAAAAAGGAACCTGAATATGTTTCCAAATGATCCTGTACGGAGCATTTGAAGTTGCAAAATGCAGGATTGGATAGGTTCAGTTGCAAAAAACTAATTTTTTTGACAAATTCATGCACCAAAACTAGAAAATAATAGCACCATCAAAAAGCTTAAGAAATTCTAGTCAAAATATAAAAAATTGCACCTAATTTGGAGTCCAAACGACTAAAATATGGCCTCCTAGAGTTGGATTGTCAAATTAAAATTGCATATAGTGAGGGGTCTGCTTAGGAAAATACTGTGTTAAAATTGACATCCAAATTACCATTGCGGTAGTGCAATATGGTCTGCTTATGACAATCAAATGGTCATCAATTTTAAGATTGTGAAAAAGATGACGTTAGCAAAAAAGGCTCGTCTGACTAATGTGGTAGTATGATCAGTGACATGGTGGAGCCGCATGATGGTGTGGCAGTATGGATGTTGACATGTCCCTGATGGGGGCACTAACTTGTTAGATGACGTGGCCAAACACATGGCCATGATAGGGATCTAACTTGGCATTAGAGGCAGACATGGAAAACTATTTCGTGGTTTGAAGTGTCACTGTTGACATGGTTGTCAGGAGTCTGTAGTATTGACTTGTGGAGGAGGTGAACATGATTGATTGAGTGTTGATGAGGGCTGACGAGACAACAAAGGAAGGGCAACGTCGTGAAGCTGTTGCCGGTGTTGGGAGCCAGCGACGGTGTCAAAGAGTGGACGATGAGAGAAATCGGAGAGGGGCTGACGTTGGTCATCGGTGGGAGCAAGTGCTTTTGGCAGTGGTGTAGGATTAATCCCACATGCACTGTATGACATCATTTTGTGACTTTAAAAATGTGAAGCTATAGAGAGTGTAATGTCGTGGAAGCCACAAAGTATGTTGTGAAGTCTGCTAGTTTGGCATGCGGTTAGGTTTGGTGTCACAATTTGAATGTGGTCATCTGTTGTGGTTGTAATATTCTAACCACAAGGGAATATGCCAGAGGCGGTGTTATGGAATATTCTGCATCGGTTGTTGGGGTTTGATCACCCAGTTTGCCTACAAGAAATGCTCTCCTACATGCCTGATGGCCAAATTTTTTTGATAAAAAAGTAGATTCAAAAAATGTAGAGATACAAATGAAAAAAATGCAGATCTAAAAATCAATTGTGCAAATATAAAAGATCATACAAAATTCGCAAAATTGGGCCTTTGGGTTCCAGTTTGCAAAAGAAATTTGGCTCAAATTTGACTATGGCCTAGGGTAGGCAAATTTATAGTCAAAATTCACTGAATTGATGCTCCAAATGTAATGGTGAGGTCCACTTTGGTTCTAGATGCACCCAATAACTACAGATACTCCAGATCTAAGTCGTGGTCCTCTGAGAGGTGAAGCAAAAATGGTCTCCAATGACTATGAAATGAAGCTCCCTTAGATTTGATACCATGTAAGAATTTGCCGAAGGCAATAATTCAACACCAAGACCAAGAAGCTCAATAGATAGCACAAGAGAGACTAATGATGATCAAATGAGAATCTCAATAATGATCAAAATAATAATGGAAATCAAATGAATAAACACAAGAAGTGCTTGTATATAAAGGCATCTAGAATGACTAGGAGTCAACAAAGTGATAAACCTCACAACTAAGCACATGTCCACCATAAGTGGATTATCCTCCATTGAGCACAAGAGTTTGTGTGATGATGAGAGGATAAGTTTACATAGGTGTATCTTGTAAAGATATGTTGTAGACACCATGTGCTCAATTGGAGTGTAAACAACTGTGTTGTCAACATGACAATTCAGATGAATATTCAAACTCCTGTAATGACAACAAGACAACTCATATGACTATGCATACTCCTAGGTGTCTATATGACAACTAATATGATAATGCATTAATCTAAGTAAACTTAGGTAAAGTGTAATAATAATTAATTATTAACAATAACACCATCTTCTAGTCTTTTGCCTCCAAATGCAATAGTATTGCCATCACAATCACCAAAGATAAACCCTACTTTTGAAAGAGAAAAGTTGCCCTTGAATGCTCCATAAAAGTTTTATTTCCACCATCTTTCGGTAAATTTTACCCATACCACCTTGACACTGGATAATAGTTAACCCATCCACACCCATTCACTAAAAAACAAAAGATTTTTGACACATAAATATTTCCAAATAAAATATATTATTTAATCAACAATACAAATTTAAAAATAAAATCTCTTTAAATTATACATGTACAACCTTTTAACATATCCATCGCACAAACATTAATGCGTTTGAGTTTCGTCATTTATTAAAGCTAAGGTAGGGGTCCCATGGGAGGGGTTTGGGCCCTATATTTGTGGAGCGGGTGGCTCCATGATAATTTGGGGGGGGGGGGGGTAGGGGTGCTAAAGGTTTAATTGGATTTTTTCCCTACAAAATAGGAGCCTCGAAGTTTTAGCCCTCCCAATTTGAGCGGATGAAAAAGGGGTGGGGTTGGATTTAGCCCCACCAGCTTAGGGAAGAATCCTATAATTTGTCAACAACCTACACTTCACTTTCCCACAAAAATGAAATCACACCACACAAATTTATGAAAAAAATTAATTTTTATTTTTTAAATTAATGACACAAACAACTTCCTTGAATCTAAGAGCTAATTTAAACAAAAAGTGGATTCACATATAAATCCATAAAGATCGCTTCCCTTTTTAAATATTCCTAAAAAATCTCAGTGGTAAGAAAGCGGGTGCCCATGGGAACCCAACCTAAACTCCTCCCAAATCTTCAAGCTCACAAAACTTTTTCTTCAAGTCTGCAATACTTCTCATTGATTTACAATATTAGAGAGCGTCTTCTTCTTTCGAGAATCAGAGATGAATTTTACTATCTTAAGGCAAAGGTCCCATGGGAGGGGCTTGGGTTCTATTTTTGTGAAGCGGGTGGCTCCATGTTGATTTTTTAGGGGGGGCTAAAGGTTTAATTGGAATATTATCCTACAGAATAGGAGACTTGAATTTTTAGCTCTCTCAATTTGAGTGGGTAAAAAAGGGGTGGGGTTGGATTAAGCTCCACTAGCTTACAGAAGAATTGTGCCATTTGTCAACAACCTACACTTCATTTTCGTACCAAAATGAAATCCCACAAAACAAATTTATGAATAATTTAAAAAAAATAAAATAAAAATTCATGAGCTTCCTTGAATTTAGGAGCTAATTTTTTTGAAGCAGATTCACATGTAAATCCATAGTACCTCTTCCCTTTTTAAATATCCCTAAAAAATCTCATGCACCCATTCTATTTTCAAGGAAGCAGGTCCCAACCTGATTCACTTCATTTTTTAGAGGTTTTCCCTTCTCGTTGCCATTTTGTATCTATGGCTGATTTTTTTTGGGTCTTTTTATCTGTTGATTAGGGTTTGGCGATTCTCCAATGGCTCAAGACGTCCTGCTATAAAATTTCATTTCTTAACTAGTATTTTTTTTGTGAGGTTAACTTTTTTCTGATGAATAGACGTAAGTTCAAGTGTTAAAGCAGGTTGCTACCCTCTTTCGATTTTTGTTCTTGAAAGGTTAAGTTTTGTCATGTTTTTCGTGGTGCCAAGGTTTGGAAGTGTTGCTTTGTAATAGTCTAAGTATTCTCAAATATTGGGTGCTTATTATTAGTTCCTGCCAAAGGTAGGATACTATTGTTTTCATTGAATTCAATTTTTCAATTAAATTGACTAATCAACTCATAGGACTTAAAAGATTAAAAGAAATTTTGAATGTTTAAATCTTTTAAAATTTTTTCATTATTTTATAAATCACATTTTTCATTCACTTTATTGGACCATTCTATTTTTGGCAAGGAGAAAATTCAATTTTTTTCAACAAAAATACAAATATTTTCTAACAACTCTATCATGCATTAATGAATGCATTAATTACAACTTTCTATTTTCCACATTTGTGACAAGTTGATTAGATTTTAAAAAAAGTAATATTTTTATCTTCCACCTCACAAAAAATAATGTCTAATCAATATTAATTATCACAATTTATTTTTCTTACCAAGTTCAAATATAGTTAAATATTTTATATTTCTTATTTTAAATATATTTATTAGTTTTACATTGTAAAATGTTATTCCTTTAAATTTACAGTATGTTCTACTAGCTACTATTTTACAATCTTGTTCTAATTTTTTTATACCATTTCACAAATTGTTAAACTAATACTACCCCTCAAACTTACTAAATATTTTGGTAGTTTGAATTAAGTAATCAGCAATTTTATTTTTTAAAATTAAATATTTCGACTTATAATTGAATTGGTTGAAATGAATAGTTCATTCATATATATAATTTTTTATTTATATATTTTTTAAAATAATATAATTATTAATAGTTTTAAAATTCCTATAACATATCATTCTCTTTTTTACCTCTCTCTTTCTACCTTTCTTTTCTAGGCAACATCTATACAGCCACGAAAATGCACTTCCTTACAAAGGAGAGGACTTCGATTTTTTTTGAAAGTCAGAAAAAGCAATGTAAAGGAAGTGCATTTTCGTGACTGTACAGCCTCGGGCTCCTTTCTATCTATAAATCTTTATTTTTCTTCTTTTTCAATAATTCGCAGAAATTTTGAGACATTGCATCTCTTGTTTTGCACTTCCTTACAAAGGAGAGGACTTCGATTTTTTTTGAAAGTTAGAAAAAGCAATGTAAAGAAAGTGCATTTTTTTGAGACATTGCATCTCTTGTTTTGAGTGTTAGAGATGAATAGCCGTACAATTTTGTTCCCTTTAAAAAACAAACTGATTTTCGGGGTTTCCTTTTTAACTCGTGGTAGGATAAGATGCGATACGTCTTTGTCTGGGGTTTTAAGGGTAACATGCAGTCTGTAAAAAATTGAAGGATTTGGGAGGATTAGTCCGCAGTGTCCAGGGTTTGGAGCTTCAAGAACCGCATATTTGAGAAGATTAGCCTGCGCTTATGTTGGGGAAAAGACGTTTGCAAAGTATTTTCTCTGTGTTTGGAAAGCTCAGACTTCAAAAGCATTAACCTACAATTTTCTTGATAAGACGCTGTTCGAAGGGTCTTGCCTGAAGTTATTTTAAAAATCTGCGGATTCATATGATTTGTTATTAAGAATATCCGGAAGTTTAAAAAGTCTAGGCGCGAGCTTCTTCCTCGATGTCTCGGGCGCCGATCATGGGTTTGATCTCAATCCGTTCTGCGGCTCATAAAATCTGCTAAATTGTGGTCGTCGCTAGCTTTGATTTTGTACGTCATTTGGTAAAAAGACGCTCAAGAGCAATGCTAAAGATGCAAGTCAGCAGGTCGGCAACAGTTAGAGGTATGATGGAGTATCCTGAACTTGTATTTATTTTGTTCACCTTTAAAATATACATGTTTTCTTTGTTGTTTACATTTTTTTTTCTTATAAATTTGATTGCACAGGATAGTATTGGTTCGGGTCCAACAAGAGGCGTCATCGGTAACTCTTGGCCATTCAACAGAGCAAAATTTCTTATTAACATCCTGCGACAAACCCTTACCTGATATGCATTAATCTAAGTTATGGACATTGTTTCGTAAGCTAAATTACTTCGAAAATCTAATTCAACCTGCATTTTTTCAATAGAAGTAACCTATGGATGCTCTCAAGGCTTCCTATGCTTCTTCATCTGATGACGAAGACAATACTGAAACTACTTCTACGAAGAAGCCAAGGATTAAAGGAGAAGATGGCTCAAAGGATGCACACCCGTTGCTTCCATCTCCAACTACTTTTCTGGATTTTTCCTCTGACTTGTTTGTGAAGAATGCGAATTATGGGAATCGAATAAGGAGCTTTCCACATGTTGAAGGAAATTATGCAGTGCATGTTTATATCCCAGTTAACTTATCATCAATGGACAAGGAGGTGATAACCCCTTTGATGAAGAAAGCTGGATTATTTGTACCAGAATTACATACCATTGACACCGATATGCCTCTGTGCTCAGGAAATATGAAAAACAAAGATGGTACTCATGTTGATGTCCCAACTCTGGCAGAAGAGTATCACATTAGCCTATCAAGGACAGTTGCAATCAGGGTTCATCAAATAGATTCCCTCGTAGGAATGCTTCGTAACAAATTGCATAGTCAGAAGCGATTTTGGATAGAATTTGCAAAATGGGAGGTGTTTATTAATGATGATCAAACTAGATCTTTTCTTGCATTAGAAGTTACAACTAAAGGCTTATCCGAGATATCTAAACAAATATGCATTGTTGACGAATGTTTTAGACTCCACAATCTTCCAGAATTCTATAAGAATCCTCGACCGCATATATCAGTAGCTTGGGGCTTGGGAAATATCACGTCAACATTGAAAGAGGTTGCAGAGGAGCTGAACAAACTGAAGAGAAATACAAGTTCCACAAAAAAAAGCATATTGACTTGCCCATTCAGCAGAATTGAATGTAAAATTGGCCAGAAAATGTATTCCATTTGCAAATTGACAAAATAATAGTGTAAACTCAAACGTTAAATTGTCTGTGCAGGCCCTGCAGGGGTATATTATTCATTTGAGTGCTGGCGCTCTGCAGCAATGTAAAAAGAATTATAACTACTTTTAAACGTTTATTTTTATCAGTAGCTTCTCTGTGCTCCTATAATCCTGATCCTGGAACCATCATCGTCATCACCAGTTACTTGAATGCTTTTCAAAAAACCCACTATACATTTTTGTTACTCATATTCTTCTCTAAGCTCTGTCTATGGGTCAGCATCATTTTATATCAATTTTCAGTTTTTCATTATCTATTCACAGATTGTTACTCTCAATAAATTAATTGATTAATTCTATTGGTTATCTTCTCTAGGGTACACCCAAGTTACTTTCCTTGACTCGAGAAGTCCAATTTAGTTTTTCTTTTTTGACAAATTCTCTCCAAGGGGACAGCTTCTAAATTCATTGAGCTGAAAGAAAAAATTATGAAACTCATATTTGATGAGCATTAGACCCTCAGAACATATGGAACCTCTCCAGCTGCATGGAAAAGAGGTCGCCATGTGACATGCAAAATCTTTGAACACTCCTAGGCTCCTGTTCTCAATGCCTTTTCTAAAACAGCTTCAGGTCTCAATCTGTCGGCAGAACAGCACCGTGGAGGGGATGGCCATAATAACATGGCTTTGCCATTGCAGATCAAAAGATGAGCATAGCCTACGAGAAAACATGATCAATCCATAAGCCAGGCACAATCTTGGTGGCAGCCAGGACCACCTTGTCCACACCCTGAGTATTGAGCAACCACAATATCAGAAACTGCTCATATAGCATGAATGCCTTTGCAGTGAAAACAAACTTTATTTAATATCTGTATTGACAGCAGCAGTATCCCTTGAGATGATGTCTACCAGTTCCATCCATTCCTGACTATTAGTTGAAAAATATGATCCCTGTTTTGATCTATGTCATGGTTTGAGAGAAAATTGTAGTTATTTGCCTCCTGAAAAACATCTGATATTATGAAGTTCCCCAAATGATTGAAGAAAACGTGAGTCACCTTCCAAGTTCATGCAAGAGAGTTTTGTTACCAAGACAAGCTTTGAGGCCCTCATAGAGTCCTGCAAACTCAACATCATGTTTGGTTCCGTTTTGAAGCTTGATCAAGCCAGCCCATCTGACAAGTCCTTTGAACTTTGACATTACGAATGATGTAGTCGGCACCAGAGAGTGTTGGTTTCGCACAAGAAACTTACCTAAAGTTTAGCTTTAGGTGGCTAGACAGAGGGAGAGCCCAATGGACCTCAAGATGACATTTTTTAGTCTTTATTAAGTCTCCTCTTGGCATGATGAGATGTGGCCAGTGACTTAGAACTTGTTCATCCCAAGACGAAAATAATTTACACTTCCTTTGGGCCACTTTGGTATTTAGCTATGTTCCACGGCATTTCAGGTACAGGCTGGGGGGATGTTAGGGAACACATTTCCAGGATGCGTCTTAGAGGGCCAAAAAAGGGGATTGTAGTTTACATATTTTTATGTTTGCATGTTTGTAGTTATGTGTATGTTTCAAACTTTATTAATTTGTTATATTTTTTATGTCTTATATAACTTTTAGTGACAACATTTAAGTTGAAATCCAAAAATGTCTTGTGTGAGACATAAAATATGGGTACAAATCTTACACTTCGATGCATACATGAAACATAGATTCAGCTCAGTGCCAGATTAGAACCATTAGTTAATGTCAAAGCCCAGTTGGATTTGTAATTTTGCTGTCTTGAAAAAAAACGTTGAACTGTGTTGGTTTTCAAAATGTACCACAACATTTTGGGACAGGGACAGTGGGATGGCAGGGGATGCATTTCCGGGATGTTTCCTAGAGAGCCAAAAATAGGGGATGTGTCCCCATCTAACACAGGTATTTACATGTTCACATATCCTGATCTTGATTTTTTTGATCAATGCACCAACAGAGTTGACTTTATGATTAAAAGATTCGCTCAGTCCATTCTTTCCATAGATTCCATATAATTTGAGCAAGGATTTCTGCCCAAAGTCCAGCCCTTTTGAAGATGTGAGGTCATGACATGAAGACACTAGCAATATCATTTGGAAGGGTACCCGATCGTCCAAGCTTCCTGCAGAGATGAAGCCAAACTTGTTGTGCCATCTTGTATTGAAGAAGGAGATGATCAACACTCACTCTGCATCTTGCAAAGAATGCACCATTGCTGTCCAACAATGCCAAATTTTCAAAGTCTATCCTCATGAGAATTTACATATGTAATTTAGTCCAAACAAAGTCTATTTACCTTGGGAAAGACATTCTCTCCCCAGCACAAATCAACTAGCCAGCTACCCCTTTCTCTATTGGCACTAGCAATGGTGTACCCAATATATGGACAGTGTAGTTGCCAAATTTAGCTACACACCAGAGTAATTCATCATTCCCCTTACAGCAATGAATCTTTTCCTTAGTTCCAGTGGTAATGCATGCTTGGCATTATTATCAATCATTAGTGATATCAGATTTCCACAATCCATATCAATGAATTCTTTTTTCTGGGTTTGATTGTGTAACATTTTTTTACCATCAACATTTTGGATCACACTACATGATCTCTTGCATCCCGACGATGGATCATGTAGTGTGATTGGAAACATTGATGGTAAAAAATGTTACACAATCAAACCCAGAAATAAGAATTTACTATCAATCATGTCAAATGATTTCCACTTTGGAGTGAGAACTCCATTCCTTTTCATTGATCAAGAAATATGCACTGAGCTTCTCCCCATGCACTCAATTAGAAGGAAGAATAGCATTCGCTAGCTCTGGGATGCACCATGTCATCATTCTAGAAATCATGTCAGAAAGAGGCACTCCACCCATTGCCAGTGCACCATGTTAAATGATTTGTTATAAGGCCTCTGCATTTTATGATAAAATTCCATATAGCAGATCCCTGTGGGGGGTTTGTGATTGGAGTTCCGTTTTGTTCCTCACTATCTAGATATTTGCTTCTTAGAAAATGGGTTCATGGAGCATCATGGCTCTTATATATCCTCCAAACAAGTTTTGTTCCCATTGCCAAGTTTTGCATCCTGAGATCTGGAGTGTTAGCTCTGCCATTTGATTTGTCTTGTTATGCTGAGAGACGTTTCTACAGGCACAGTGTGGTGGAATATTCTGTGTAAACAAAAACGACGAGATCTAATTTTAATATGTTAGCTGACATTTCTTTCTTGGTTGTAACTGATTCTGAATGATTTCTGCTGGCAATGATTTTTTAGAATATTATTTACCCTATTAGTATCCAGCTGTTTTGTATTCGCAAATGAAAGAATTCAAAGAAAGAGGGAGCTGGTAATAAAAAACACACTGCAAAGTAATTTAAACTGGTTTTCTGTTCTTTTATCTGTCAACGTTTGGATCTGTGGTCTGCTGAAGAGGCATATAATACCTGGTGGTGCTGTTTTTTCATTGCCTCTTGTTTTGGCAGAGATTTTGAGCCTTATATAAGCTCCAATGTGTGTTCAGTTTGCTGTTTATTTTTTCTTTTCTTTGTTTGATTCTGCAGAGATTTTGAGCCCTATATAATCTCCCACATGTTTTTAGTTTGCTGTTGTTTAAATTAAAATTTTCTGCAAATGTGTGTTCTGTTTGCTGTTTATTATTTCCTTTCTTTATTTCAAGATTATGTTGGACACAACAATTAATTTATGGGAGCAGAGCCATCTTAAAAAATACGCCACAAAGTTTTCAATTTTCTCTGTGTTTGTGTTTGTATTGAGATTTTGTTTATACATAAATTTATTAAGCTTTGTAATGTTTCATTTTTGTTTTTGTTAGGCTTCTTGTTGTTTGGAGTTGAAAACAGTAAATAGTTAACATAGCTGATGAGAATCAGGTTTTTTAATCTTTTTAATTTGATAATACTGTGATTTTGTATGAGAAAAATATTAATGTTTATAGGTAGTGCTTTGGGCCCGTACAAAGTCTGCAGATTTGGACTGATAATTTTCTTCTATCATTATATTAAAACTTGGCACTTGCAAGTTTATGATTTATGGGAGGAGCTTTTAGAAAATTTGTTGGTAGAATCGTAGGAAAATATTTTTGAACTATTTGAAAGCACAAGTGAATATTTGTGGTGTGGGAGAAGGTGATGATAATTTCTAGCATCAGAAAGGAGGAATCATAGCGAGAATCAAATCTCTTGTATTAGTTGTTTTGAGGGTTATTCAAATCTGAATTCGTTTGTCTTCTTTGGATGTGCTGATCAATAGTTAGTGAAGAAATTTGTTCTTTCTTTCAGTTTCGGATGAGCTTAATTTATTATATTTATAAAATAATTTTTAAGTTTTCTTATATATTAGTATGCATGTTATTGCTCAATCTATATATTTGTCTTTAGAGTTCATCAAGTACACTCTCTCTTCTATCTCTGTCGTTTGTCATATATTTGTGTTTTGAGATGAAAATATTTACTCATAGAGAAAGAAAGAAATAGTAAGTTTGTATTTTTGAATGTTAAATAATGTTAGATTTGATTTTTTTTTCAAAGATATCTTTTGGCACCCACTACTTTGATTTTTAGAAATATAGATATGCCAGTGTTACCTTTAACCACGCTATTAGTGGCAACTGTTTCTTACCATTCAAAAATTACTAAAGAAATCTTCTTATTTGTGAGAAGAGTTTCTGTTTTGCACTTCCAGGCAGCTTGATGTAGGACATTGTGTAGAGTGGGGCCACAAATACCATGACCTTGAGCATTGTGGCTCTTCCAGCCAGGGCTAACCATAGACTTTTCCAACAATCAAGGTTCTAGTAGCTTTTTTCACCTATAGAATTCCAAAAGTTGCTTTTGGCCGCATCTACAAAGAGGGTATTCCAAGGTAAGAAGATGGTAAGCACTCCATCGATAAGGCAAGCAAATCAGTCAATCTTTGCTGCAGCCTTCTTGAAGTTTTGAAAATAACTGCTGGATTTCTTTTTGTCAATGTGCTGTCCCAAAACCTTAGAATACCTAGCCAAAGGTTCTGCAAAAGCATAAGCTTCATTCATTGTGGCTGCTCCCTGCAGAAGAGTATCATCTGCAAACAATTGATGAGTAAAAGTTGGAAGGGAATGGATAACATGGAATCCAGTCCACCAACCTGTGGAAGCTATCAAGAGATTTCCCAACTTCAGAGCATTAGCTACAGTCACAAAACAAACGGGCAAAGTGGGTCCTCTTGACGTAAATCTTTAGTGCTTTGAAAAAAACCTTGTGGTGTTCCATTGATGACGACTGAGTAACCTGGGGTGGCAATGCATGAGAAGGTCCAATTGAGCCAAAGTTTGCAGAAACCAATTTTTTCCAGCACTTGAACAAGGTCTCTCTGATTTACCTTCTCATAAGCTTTGGTTGTCTAGTTTGAGGACCATACCACTTGAGTTTTTTGATTGAGTAAATGACTTCACATGCAATGATGCTGCTGCTAGTGAGATGTTCCTCCTAGGAACAAAACCACTTTGCTCTTGGGAGACGAGCTATTGCAAAAGGATCTTCAACTTGCTAGCAATTACTTTGGAAATGATCTTATTTAATGTTTTACATGGCGACGTGTTAATGAAGTAACTCTTGCCATCATACTGGTCTGAATATGTCGATCATACAGATCCTATATAAGCATGAAATCGCTGAAAAAAGAGGCCTGGTATTGCCTTCATTGTGATCGGCATTTCCTTGGGCCACTTTGATTAAAATTAGATTGCTTAAATTGGTTAGTTTAATCACTAATTGTTATCCAACTAGAGACACCGACTTCCATGGAAGCATTTGTAAGGCCGACCTAGAGAGGGACATGTCCTTTCTAAGGACATGCCCCATGGGTGTTATATGGGGTCTAAATGTGGATAAGGGACACACAATCACAAATAAAGTCTGCTCCTTTAGCATTTCACTGCCTCATTCGATTTATAGCAGAAATAAATATTTATTGCAGAACTATACATCATTGCAAAAACACTTAACAAAGGTCTGGTATAAACAAAGATCATCTTCAGCAAGATTAAAGGTATTACATTTGTATTGACCTATCAGAATCAGCAGAAACTATACATGGCATCAGAGCTCTGGTAGTCGAACCTAGGCTTCTGCAAATTGACAATCAGATTTAAAATATCTAGCAACATCCTTCTACCTTCAATGGCTAGCGCAATCAGACCCGAATACAGGTTTGATGGAAAAGAACACTTTGTTGCTTGGAAATTCAGAACTATGATGATTCTTGAAGACAATGATGTGAAACAGTTTGTTGATAAAGAATCCAAGCAACCTGATGCTGATCCTCATAAAACAATAATCATCTTCAGCAAGATTAAAGGTATTACATCTGTATTGACCTATCAGAATTTGCAGAAACTTTACACGAAGTGGGTCTTTAATCTGAGGACACACATTCAGCTTTCTTATGGTTAAGAGCAATATTAGTGTTGTTGAAATACTTTAGCATTGTATGCCTGGACCTCAATTCTTCTATTGCTTGCAAATTATGAACACCAATGAAACCCAACAATAAAAAAGAGCTGTGAAGCTGTTGGACCCAGAAGCTTTATTTATGTGCAATTCAAAGATGGCTTTCTTGGCTTTTTCTATGAGACTGGTTTTGTGAGCATTTTGTTGTCCGCTGATAAACCATTATGCAGGGAGTCAACATTGTCATCACTGTCAAGTAGTCTTTGAAAGTGAGAAACTCCACTAAAGCTGGATTTCCCTAGGGTTGGAAGTAACACAACTGTAATCACTGCTGACCTTTGAAACTCTGTTTAATTCAGCTTGCAATCTGGAGGAAACATGGAATTTTTTTGTATTTATACTCCTTCCACGAGCCACACTTTCTTGATTTTGACTTCCAATTGCCCTCCTCTCTATGATTTCTTGGTATTCTGCCATGAGGACTTCTCCTTTTCGAATTCAACTTGGAACGTTCCTTACCATATAACTGTTTCATTGAGGGAAGCAAATTCTTCTTCCACCCTGGCCTTGTCTTGGAAAATGTTTCCAAAAGATCATTTTGTTCCATGCTTCAAGCTTCTCTTTCAATTTTTTAAATTTCATTTTTAATATGTACATTTTAGTACTTGTTCTCCAAAGGTTCATCTTACCGCTGTTTAAAACTTGGTAATAGATTGGCATGATGCAGCTACATTCTTTCAAAACAGGACTATGTTCTTGGTCACGGGGATGCTTTCATTGACTCCAAACCATCAGAAAGTGGTCAGAGATCAGGATGGGTGTAATTTTGGAAGAGAGGATGAAGGGCTCATTTAATGGTATTGGCTAAACCCTAAACTAAAATGTGAAGCTTACCAAGTGGGACACAAAAAAAGACTGTGTCCCCCTTGGTAAGCTTTACGTTTTAGTTTAGGTTTTAGACATCACCTCATTAAACCACCCCCCAGCCAGCAGAAAATGGTCAATACCTTTCCGCAATGTTGGATAAATTGCTTCTCCGGTTGTTCCATGCGAAGCACCCATTGGAAGGTACAGAGTTAAACAAGCTATTCAAATTTACAAACTAAGCAAAATCAATTTTGACTTGAGTGAATCGACCAATGCCTACCACCTTCTCCATTAGATCAAGAGTTGCTTTGAAATCCTTGCCAATTGCAAATTTTCCACGAGTATACAGTATGTCAGCACTTAGCACTGGATCATATACATTCCAAACCACTTTGGACAGTTGAGAACAGATAGTACTTATTGAGGCCTTCTGCCAACTCATAGAGTTTGCAATAGAAACAACACTAGCTTTGTATTCTTTTCACACAAAACTGAAACCTCCAGATGCACCCCTAGCTTCTGTGAAGGTGCCTTCCAACCCTTCAGTATTTGATGGAAGATTCTGCTTCTCTCAGTGACAGTTTTGTACTTGCAATAGGACAACAATGGTCAAAATAGTTGAGATCTGGTATTTGACCATGCACTTCTTGTTAGGGGCGTTTAAGCCCCTGACATCCCATGCTAAGCCTCCCTTGAATCTAGATCTTAGCAATTGTGATTTGATGGAAGTTTGTCCCTTCTTTAATCCATCAACCCTTCCTTTGAAAGAGCCTTTCTTCAGCATATTTGCCACTATTTGGCTTATACACCTGGGGTCCACAATGCCAACTTCGTCCACTGTATCCTTATCATTATCCTCAGATGAAACACTTCCTACTTCCTCTGTTGTACTGTCTGTCCCTAACACTGCACCTTCAACTCATGGGAGTGCCAAGGGAGGCCTTGTTGGAATTCTCAAGATAACAAACATGTAGATTCTGTGCATGGTTTTCCCTTGCTCACCCGTTCCCAACAAGAGTACCTGAGGATTTGGAAGGATAAAGATTATCTTCCTGGGCAGGTTTTCCTGATGCGTGGACTGTTTTGAGAGCTCCATCCTGGACAGGGTAATGAAATTCTCCCTGAAGGGATCCATTTGCTTTGCCAACCTCAAATCTCCTTTCTTCTTTTGATTGGATTGGGAGAGCATCTTTTATCTCCAGTTGTTGAGAGTCTTATCCTTTGTCTTCCTTCAATGTATGAACAGTCAAGTGGCCATTGATAGTATTCACATCTCTTGCTCCTTATTCTCATTAGTTTCCCTTGGAACTCATTACTTTGGTATGTGTTCAGGACATTTATCATCAGAATTTCTTCTTTGTCTGCGACTCAAGCAGAAAAAATTTCGTTCCTCTATTCTACCAGCTGTTACCATTTTCCTCCAGAGGAAACCAAACTGGTGAACTGTGGAACTGGGTTTACTATCACTAATTTTAGCCCTAGCAAAGAAGGCTGCAATAGTCGAGTGGCTATTGATACTGATAGTATTCACATCTTGTTCCTTATTCTGATTAGTTGCCCTCGGAACTCATTACTTTGGTATGTTTTCAGGACATTTATCGTCAGAATTACTTCTTTGTCTGTGACTCAAGCAGAAATATCTGTGACTCAAGCAGAAATACTTTCGTTCCTCTATTCTACCAGCTGTTACCATTTTCCTTCAGAGGAAACCAGACGGGCAAACTATGGAATTGGGTTTACTTTCATGAATTTTAGCCTAGCAAAGAAGGCCACTTTATCTCTTCCCATGTCCAAACCAAGAACCATGCCAAGGTTTGATTCAATTGAATGAAGGCAGTCACCTGTCCAATATTGCAGAGGTAAGTTATATAGTTGCATCAAAAAGCACTTTCCGATGGGATTTTCATTGTAGGGGTGAAATTCTGTTAGCATTGATGGATGTAAACCAAAATCCATTCACACCACCACAGCCTGGCTTCCAAAACCCTATCCCATTCCTCCTGGTTGAGGAAATGTAACAAAAAAGAAATGCTTCAACAAGAAGCATATATTTATGGCATTGGGTCATGTTCCCCTTATCCAAAAATCTTATACTATTCTGCTGGGGCTTCCACCAACAATTGTCCCTAAGGTAGTTGTTTTCTTAAGCGTTTCTGCATCCTTATCCATGCTTTTTAAAACATCCATGCTCTGGATTCTTAGGGGATTGAACCCAGGGTTCCAATCCCAAGCTTGAGACCCCTTCCAATTTGCCTTGAGCACCTGGTTGCTTTTCTGGGTTGACCATTCTTGCCCTATCTCATTTGGCTTGAGGGGTATGTGGTTTACTCACATTGCAAATCTTGGAATGTTACCCTTGTTTGCTTTGTCTCCCTGTTTAAATGGTTGTCCTGCACATCAGTTGTACTCTTGCCCAATTTTGCAGTTTTCTCATCCTCCTGCCTTGTGGTTTTTAAATATAACAATTATTACATAAACCAGTACAAAAGATGTCCAATTTCATATCCGTATGCACATGTGATTATTGACATCCTTCTATTGGGCTATGAATTTTCTATGATTGAACTTAAATATTATTTTATCAGTCCACATTTATTTGGAGCTTTTGTCTCATTAGGATCTTGTGGCTTGGTATTCTATGTCCCGATTTACCAATTACTTTCAAGCTGACTGATATTTGTTCAGTTTTCTTGGTATTCATTGCTCTACATTCTCAATCCTTGTTTTATCATATCTTTGAGCTGTGTACTTAGACACGAGTAAAGGTCTTGTCGCTTCCAGAAGCATTGTGCATTACTAAAGCATTGTAATGTATACCTTTTTTACACACATGATTAATTATTCCTTTTCTTGACTTTGCTAAACTAGTTCGCATTGCTCAAGTGTGCTTCTTCTTCATTCCTCCAATACAGTTCGTGAGCTTAGGATGTGCTAAGATTTCTTATAGTTGTTTGTCTTTTCTTCAAGGTTATGCTTACTTCAACAATTTTAATATTGCGGCAAACACACACAGGTCCTCATTGATAGTTCTCAAGTCAGCGGAGGATAATGTAACTGATTCCATGTATTCCTAGTTTGCAATTTACAAAATGAGTTGCAATGAACCTGTGAAAAATGGGAGGCTTATATCATATCCAAGATTAATCAATCATGTTGCCATGGTGGCAAAAACCTAGGTTGTGAAACCAGGTAAGAGAAAATTGATCCATGAAATTTATAGAGGTCAAAGAATGCAATTCAAGAAATACTTTAGGAAACAATTAAATATGATATGGCTGATGAAGAACTAGACCAGACTTGGTGATCACAAGAAGACATTCAACAATCAAATTTTAAGATTTGGGCATGTGTGAATGGAATCCAAAGTATCAAATCTGTATGTTTTGTTCAAATAAAACACATCAGTTCACAATCTTACCGAGTAGTACTAGTAAGAATTAAAACCTCATAAATATGAATGGGCATGATGAATAAAATACCATAGTGGTAAGAGTTAATTTAGGATTTTTTCATAGCAAACTGATAGAGATTTCTACAATAATAATTAGCCAATGGGCTTTTTCTATGTTGTCACTGCCCACTGGAATTGTCTCATGCTATCGGAAACTGTTCATCAAGACTATTCTTGTCGGTAACTGTTCAATGCCAAAATTATTTCTGCTGCCTTTTGGTATTGTCATCAGCACACGGGCAATGGATGTGACCTGCAACAGCAAGGCAGCATGCCAGTCCCTTAGAGTAAAGTTAATAAGGTGTTGGAGTTCTTTTCATGGAAAGGGACTACTAGGTTGCTTTGAACCTAATACCAGGGTGCATAAGACAGAGACCAAGCCTAAGGAATAGCTAAAACCTATACTCAGCAGGGTTAATCTTAGCTTTGGACCAACTTCAATAGAATCACTAGGACTCTCTTCACTGTAGGCTCTACAGGGCCAAGGGGGGTACATCTTATGAATGGAAATTATTGGTTATAGTTTTTCTCCTTCAAAAATCACTTGTTCACTCAAATTCTTCTTTTCAAAAATATCTCTTATAGTAGAAGGTGGTCAATGTTCCTCTATGATTTGCCAATAAACTCTCAGATCACAGTAGCTAACTATAACTCAGAAGAAGATATTGCAAACAAGTAATGACCAACATATTGATTCTTTATTACATAAAAATGGGAAAAATTGATTGTTTGATTGATATATGTATTGTGCAATCACATAATCATATAAACTTGCAAATAAATTAATTGACTAGTGCCTAATCCATTGTTATAGAGTCAAACCAATAACTTTAGACCTATTTAATTGACTTGCAATTAAAATATCAGCAGTTAACTCAGAGTTTCATTCTTATCATATCCCTCTCATAACACACAGAAACCTATCTATTCTTAAAAGCAGTTAGTTAATTTTTTGAATTAAAAGCAATCAATGAAAAGATATACAACTTATCCAAGTTGTATTAAAATGAAAGAACTTTGTTCATTCACTCCGAAGATTATAGACATATAGAGATGGAGATAAAACTTAGACACACAGGTATGCAGAACTTTCTTTGTATTAACCTATTGAAAATAATTCAATACTGGTGTAACTCAAAATTTAGACAAACAAAATCATTCAATGTCATTGTATTCTTTGATTTACAAAGTTGAATACAACATATGATTCTACAATATTGGACCGATCGTGAAAAAATAGAAAACACTAAATTATATAGATTCTGGGCCCTTACTCCACATCTTGGGAATCCTTATATAGAGGATTGCAACAAGCCTCAGATAGGAGGGCAGATGTCAAAACTAACTGGTCAAAAACAAGAGGGAAGACTTGTAAAAAATTGCATTAATACATCCTTCTGCAATCGGAGAAAAGGTGGAAAAATGGGTGCAAAAAGTAGATGACATTTATGGTAGAAGTCTTTACTTCAACTCTTTTGCCCTCTTTTATCTCCTGTCTTCTTGTAGCAGCCCTTTTGTTGTCTCTGTTTAATAATCTTCCTGGGATGGTAGAGCCTTAATGTTTGCTATTACTTCCCATATGGCCACATCTTTGTCTATCTCAAGCCAAGCAACATCCCTAATTGCATTCAATTCTTCTATACATTTAGTCCACTTAGAATCAATAATAGCCTTTACTTCTCCTGAGGCTTTATCCATATCTGATTCTATCCTAAAGAGAAAATCAATCAAATCATAGACAACATTTACATTTGTCTCATTATTGCAATAGGCTAAAAACCTTGGATGTCTCAAAATACCTTCAAAAGAAGACCACTCCTGCCATTTCTTGAAATTTCCATTATTATCTATAATACTAGGAATAAAATTTGGAATCCCCATAGCAATTCTTTTCATTTTCCCTTGGATCAGTTGCATGTTTCTTGTGAAAAACCTTGTAACTCCCTTACCCTATTTATCATTTTTCTAGTATTAATGATTACCACCTTGGGTAATTCCTTTTTTTGGGGTAGCAGAGGGACCAAATTATCGAAAAATTGGGCATAAGGCCCCCAACTTGTGAATAGAGGGGATAAAAGGTCTAATGTATCTTAGCACTTGTATTCAACTCCTTGCAGGCCAATGTAACTGTTGTGCACAATTTGTGAAACAACCTGTAAGGCACCAATTTTGTGCATAAGGAAATTATGAATTGTCTTATTTTCCACTTCCTTAGCACCATCCCACTCATCAATATCCATGTGTTGGGCTTCTCTCACAATTGCAATGTCAACTTCAGTCTGAGCTTCATGGTCTGTTACCTCTGTAACAGGTCTAGTCACAACTGTTAGGCTCCTTATTTCATCTTCCATGTCAGCTATTTTCTTCTCCAAGACATAAGTCCTCTTCAACTCCTCATATTTCTATCTAGCATTAATGGATATGCTATAAGTTGTGTACAACTGTTCTTGCAATATATCCATCTTGCTTTTCCCCATTAATGATCTGTATTCACTAAATTGTGGATTTGGTCATTGGATACAGTAGAGACATTCCAAAAAATTACATTTCATTTGGAGTACTCCTTTATCTCCATGAGAGTTGGCTTATTGTCATCTGGAGCCATGGTACATACTGCCATTGTCTTACTATGTATATTAAATCTAGAAGCTTGTAGCTCACCAGAGACTGTGATATTAGTCTCTTCAAAAGAGACTAACCTTTCTTGCTTTCTGATATGATCCAACATGAAAGAGGAACTAAGTTCCCAACCAAGAAAAAGTAGCATTCCACTTCTCATTACTAATGCTCTTGCTTCCTCAACTATGGGATTCTCATTGTTTGGGCCGTACTCCTGCAACTTGTGCACTAATTCTACAATTTTCTTAGGTGAATCTCCAGGTTGCAATTGTAGGGCGAGCCTATTTTATTTTACCTTATAAAGGAATGACTTAAATTCATCAAAATTTACAAATTGGTCATCCCTTGGAATTCCTCTGCCTAAATTATTCTTTCATCCAACATCTGAATCTGCAATTTAGTCATGTTGGGGATCTTTTCATGCTCTCTTGCTTGTTTGATCAAAAAATTGTGTCTGATGGTATCAAAGAATTTAGATCCTTGAGGCAAAATTTGCAATGCCTTTCCTTTGACCTTGTCAGGGATTTGAATCATCTTTTGCTTCTTCTTTCCTTTAGCCCGTGAAGAGCTTTGTGGTTGATCATCCTAAACCTTTACAGTTATAGCATCCTCCTGCTAAGGAGATTGGGGTTTTGCTCTATTTCTAAACTCTGTAGACACTTATGCCATCAATTCATCAAAATTTTCTAGGCACCTATTGTACCTATCAAGATATGGTGCATCATGGTGAAAACACTTGAATGATGGGTCTGTTGCCTTGATGGCTTCTTCTATTTTCATTATCCTACACCATTTCTGAGTCCTATCCCTCCACACCTCTGTTTGCAAGCAGTTCATGATGCAATCTTCTTTCCAAATTAACTTGCTGCTAGGAACGGTGTATTTCCTGTTGAGATAATGGGTGTTGCACACATTGCATAATATTGTTATTTTATTATTTTATTATTTTATTTTTATTATGTAATGTTGTGCCTAGATGGACGTGCAACATGTAAAGATTCCCATGGAATATTCTTGATGAGTTGTATTGTAACATTGTGAAAATATTCATGTAATTATTTAATATTGAGAAAAAGAATTAAATGCCCAATATTAAATGTGGGGTTAGTGGGTTAGGTAGCACATGGTTTTAGCACATGGTTTATGTAATACCACTTAGTGGTTTTGTGAGACTTGCTACTATATAAGCAGCCACAAGGGTAGTTGTTGTATAGAAAGAGAGTGACAAGAAGAAGACAAAAGGCAAGAGTCGAGCGGGACAAGGCTTGACAGGTTAGCCAAGGGAGCATTTGTGAAGGTTGAAAGCATGGCATGAGATGTGTGGATTCATGCTTGTTCACATAGTTTGCTCGGTTGTAGCTATGGTCATGAAGGCTTCCATGGTTGTATGGCAATGGTATTTTTGCTAAATAATACATGGTGATGGATGCTTTTGGAGGCTAGGTTTTTCCCTCAATGAGGGTTTCCCAGGGTATATCTTGTGTCATATTTTGTGGGTATGTTGTCTATTCTCTTGCATGTGGATTTTAATTTCGTGTTTATTTTAGATCTATTATGGGTTATGTGGAAACGGTTATATTCTTTATTGCCAAGTTTCCTTACAAGTGGTATCAGAGCACTACAACATGGTGTAGGTTTGGTTTTATGATTTTAAAATATTGTCAGGTTTTAAGAGCCCTAAAGTTAGATGTTGTTTATTTTTAGCACATGGTTTATGTAATACCACTTAGTGGTTTTGTGGGACTTGCTACTATATGAGCAGCCACAAGGGTAGTTGTTGTATAGAAAGAGAGTGACAAGGAGAAGACAAAAGGCAAGAGTCGAGCGGGACAAGGCTTGACAGGTTAGCCAAGGGAGCATTTGTGAAAGTTGAAAGCATGGCATGGGATGTGTGGATTCATGCTTGTTCACATAGTGTGCTCGGTTGTAGCTATGGCCATGAAGGCTTCCATGGTTGTATGACAATGGTATTTTTGCTAAATAATACATGGTGATGGATGCTTTTGGAGGCTGGGTTTTTCCCTCAATGAGGGTTTCCCAGGGTATATCTTGTGTCACATTTTGTGGGTATGTTGTCTATTCTCTTGCATGTGGATTTTAATTCCGTGTTTATTTTAGATCTATTATGGGTTATGTGGAAACGGTTATATTCTTTATTGCCAAGTTTCCTTACATTTCCTTGTTTAAGAGCATTCCTCACCAAATCATTTGGATCATAGGTTCTAGCTGGGGTAGAGGGAAGTTTAAATTCAATCAAACACTGATCTATCTCTTCTATAGCATCCTTCCCTATCAGAAAATTACCTATCTTTGTATTTTTGGCTACAGAAGAGCCTTTCCTGACAACAAGGCCTAAATACTCTTTATTCATCATGAGTAATTGCCAGAAAAATTCTAACTGGCCTAATCTCTCAGGGACATGTCTAGGTAATACATGGGGAGGCTGAGGACATCCAAACACTCTTATAATTGAAAAATTCTCAAATAAAAACAAATTAGCCTAGTCATGGCTAAGAATCTTATCCCCATTTGGGCAAGCAGATGGTCTAATTGACATCTTTACTCCCCTAGGTTTTCTTTCATTTATATCCATTAATATATTTTTGATTGGAAAGACAAAATCATTATAGAAAGCAACAATACTAGCATAGGGATAAAACCTTTGGCAGAAGCGAGTCCACATCTGCATAGGTAGGGTTTCCCCATTCTTCTTATTGCCTAGATAAAGTCTGGACTGATATGCCTTATATTCTTAAAAAGATAATGTGCATCAATAATGAATAATGGAAAAACCTAAAGTTTCCCATTTCTCCCCTTTGAGCCACCTCAATTTCTTCATGCATCCTTTTGATGATGTGTTCCACAAAGTCGTAATAGACATTATGATTTGGATCCTGGATATCCAATGCCATGATATATATTGCCCAGGGCATTCATGGTGCCATCAACTCCCACCACCTTTTCAATCCTATGGATGGTATATCAGACATATTTGTAGAAGAAGTTCATTGGCATTAGTTCCCCTACCTTCTTAGGCAATTCCCCCTTCTTTGTTTTGGGAATGTGCCTCATGATAGTTCCGGTGAAGAAACTCTTGGAATTCTTGAAAGTCTCGTTTATTTTTTCTTTTTCAATTTTCTTTATGAGAGTTTCACCTAGGTCAAAAACTTCGACAAAAGTCTCCCTATCCAATCTACACAGGATACTCATATCCTTTTCTGTGGAAAGCCTTGGTTGTCGGATTGTAAGATTTGATTAATGCCTTTGTAAGGTCAACATCAACTATCACCTTTGACACTATCAACTTTGCCATGTTTCTAATCCACAGGTTACAATTGGTGATTTCACATACCTATTCTGATAGAAATATCAAAATAAGTCATTCCTGTTGGTCTCAGGCACAATGGCATCCCTGCAGAAAGAGTATACATCTTTGAAGACATGGGCATTCAAAGTTTGAACGTGAGAAGACCCTGGGAGAAAATACACCCACTCTTTTGCATATAAAGTTGCCAACTTTGGCTTTGCCTGCTCTGTGATCTATGAAGATTCTTCCACATCAATTTGAGCTATTATCTTTCCCTTTTCTTGTGCCATGATCTCTGCGATTGAAAACTTTGGAACAATCTCTGTCAATGCTAGCCTTGAGAACACTGAAAAACTCTGCAAATTCTTGGCACTAAAACTCTTATCTCTGAAACTATGCAAAATACTGTAACTTAGGAATCTATTATATCAACTTATTAATGGAGAGAAAGCATAGAGGGGCATTTATGTCTCTTAATGTCAACGTGAGTAAGAAATCTCAAAAATTGTTAAAGTGCAAAGCAACAACATGTACAACTAGTCTTTCAATCCTTTCGTGCACTTTTGACAGGAGATAACTTTTAAAGTCATAATGAAGCCTCTAATAGTCATTTCTTACTTAACATTTCATCCTCACAACTTGACGACTATAGCATTTCATTTCTCCTCCGCTTCGTAATCCGTCCTTTGTTGCTAGCCACTAACCGTGCGACTAAGCGCTCATAAGTTTTGACTTCTTAATTAATTTTAATCGCACGGTCACACCATTTCAGTTATGGTTACACTTTCTGTTTGTGACTACACAAAAACCTTTGGTTAGTCATTAAGTTGCGGTTTTGTACATGACTATGCATTTTAGACCTTTGCTCCTGCGACTGAGCAATCATCATATTCGGCATTGAGATTAACCGCATCTCATGGTCACGGTTTGATTACTTTTGATATTTACTAACCGTGTGACCATGCGATCAAGTCCTTAATTGTTCTCGCTAGGTCGCTGACTTAACAACTTTTATCCTTTCTGACGATGCAACCAGGTGAACAAGCATCTTATGCACTTTCATAACAATGATTGCCGAGTCGCAACTCATTTTTCTGATTGTCTAGCTAACATCACGTCTGTGAGATTTAACATCTCCTTAGCCCTTTTGCCTGGTCACGGTCTAAGAACTGAATACCTAACCATACTAGACAACCATGCGAACAAACAATCCCTTTAACAACCTAATTGCCTTCTTTGGAAAAGATATCGAATGACTATTATATTTGTTTTGTCAACATTCTTTCAAAAGTGGCCCCACCTGCCACATGTTTATCCTTAATTGGTCGAACACTGCCCTACATCATGGGTCCATCTTGCCACATGGCAGGTAGCTGCATCATTGCGGAACTAACCCATGAGTATTTATTAACTCTCGCGAACATGCCACAATGACATTTCACCATTTTTGCCACCCAAACCCTAAGTCAACATAAACCTAATGGGATCCTGTGACTGAAGATTGCTCATAAGCTTCTACGCATTTTCGCACAATCGCGACAAATCATCAAACTTTGTTATCTAAGTGCCCGTTCGTACGACTTAAGCAATTGCCTAGTCACTGCCAAAACTTAACATAACATTTTACTTAGGTGACCACGCGATCAAGGCCATCACCAACTGCTTCGCTCAGTCACGGTTTGAGAAGAGCCTAAGTGCCTATTTGCCTCGACTCAGTGATCAAAGGAAAATAGCTAGCTCTCTGGGTCGCACCATTTGATGCTACGGTTTGATGAATAGCCCTGACGTTGCCACTGACCATAGTCGCCTGGTCGCACACTTAAAGTCCCATGAGCTCATATTCAAAATAAAAGCTTAAAGTAAAGTGCCAACCATAGAGATATTTTGAAAATTTGAAATTTTGAAGAGTGCGGGCTTAAGAACAAGGGTTTGCTAGGGTAAGTCATTTTGTTATGAAAGACTCAAAGAAACCCTAGGTGGCTGACATGGATAAAATTTATCAAAAATGAGGGTTTCGCCATGAAGACAGGCTGCAATTCATCCTAACTGCTCAACAATTAAGAATACTTTCACAACAAAATTTTGACATTAAGCTTAGTGAAAATGAGGGCTAACATAAGGTTACTGAGATGGAACTGATTGAGGCAGGACAGATTGGGGAAATAGATGTTGCTTTGAGGAAGACCCCAAATGTTGCAGCATATAGCTATTTGTCTGTCTTTCACACTGGGGATTCAAGACGCTTGCAGAAGCACAATGGAAATATTTAAGCGGTTCCGGAAATTATGTACTCTCAATGCTTGAGATTACTCTTCCTTGAGAGAAAATTGCAGTATGAGGATCAGGGGCTTTTGAACCCTCGAGGGAATGGCTACTATGACTGGGAAGGGCAAAGTTCAAACCCTAAATACGATGGTGGAGGGAGTGCCAGTTATAATCCCCTACAACCTCAATGAGAATCGTTGGACATTTTTGACGAGAGATGTTAGGCATTGCGAGGAAAACCAGTTAGATTGTGAGGTTGAGGAATTGAAGGGGCTGGATAATCCTGAGAATGGCAGGCTCGAATCATGAATTGAGAAAAAGGCTGAAGAGTTGATGTTGGAGGATTCTACCAGTATCTTGCATGAGGAGATGCAATTTGACTCCAGTGGAGAGAGACTAAAGATTGAAAAAACAGAGGTTGATATATACATGAATGTAAAATTGATTGGTAAAAATGATGACCGTGACTCAGAGGACAACGCACTGGGAAAGAAGAGACATAAAATGAAGAAAGGATTCTTGCAACAGCAATAAAAATACGTTTCGCAAGCCAAGATTATTCTTTTAGACGACAGTTCTTTCATGAAATAAAATATTGATGCTTTTGAACCTGGTTATTGTGAGTGTATTCTTTCTTATCTCGTGTAAATATTATAGACAAATTACCCTGATTTGGAAAATGTATAGATTAGAAAGGTGGGAAATTCTTAGACGATTGGTAATCCATGGCAGGACAATTTTTTTTCTGCAACCAGCCGGGCTTTTAAGTATGCAGAGAATATAAGCAGTTGTACTCTATAGTCGAGGACACCACCAGGAATCATTTAAAACCTGCAAGTTTATGAGCAAGTTACACGATACGAGCCTTACTCATATGTAGTTGCTGCATGTGCATTGGTCTTGCTCTCCTTCATTCTCTATCCAATGCCTCAAGTAGACCGGTTGTCTTTCTCATCTACATTGGTGGATATGATGCGGGAAATTACAAATTGTCCATCTAACCGGTGTTCTGCCTCATTATTTTATTTTATTATTTCCGTTCTTACTTATAGAGTTGTATTGCTAATGTTTATGCTTATGTTTTTCAAACTGAAAAAAATAACTCTCTTCCTTCATATGCATCACATTATTTTATTTTATTATTTCTGTTCTCACTTATAGAATTGTATTGCTAATGTTTATGTTTTCCAAATTGAAAAAAATAACTCTCTTCCTTCATATGCATAAACATGTTAAGTATACATAATTAAGGGCTATATCATTGCACCTCATCTGGTGCAAGCACCAGCTCTATAAAAATTCAGAATATTTAGATGATAAATCACAAGATAATCATTTCGTTAAAAAGGCATGTCAGCGTTGTCTAAGCAATACGAATTGATACTAATAAATATAGAATCTAATATTAGTGATGGAATCTTATGATTAGCAATAAAATATTCCATTTAAAGCATTTATATGCACTAGTTTAATAGGGCGCTGGCTAATCCCCAGACAGAATGCACCGAAGACAAAAAATTCAAACATGATTCTTTTTTCAGATTCATGAAAACACAGTGAAAATTTCTCAAAAATTTAGTTTTTTTTATCACAAAATATACAAATCATGAAGATCAAATGCTGAAAATTTCAAAAAAATTCATTGTGTTTTTGTTTTTTTGAAATTTAGTCAACGGTGCAATTTGTAGGGACGATATACGCATCTTTTTACTAGTTCATTCCTTTTTGCCCAAAGGAGTAAAGGCACATATTGAGGGGGAGTAAGGTTTAGTTTAGTATTTCATTAGCTTAGTTTATTTTTTAGCTCATTTTGTCATAATGTTATGATGTATAATTTGCAAATGATATATTTTCGATAGTTGAGCTATGTTTGCCCTTTAGTCCATGCAAAAATTTGAACTAAAATTAAGATTTATTTTGATGTAAGTCGAGTAAATCTATTTCCGTTGATTTGGTAGATGACAATTACACAAAATACAAATCACATGTACTCTACTTGCAACAACTATCTTGCATGTGCCTCTTCAAATCTTGCTACCATTTTCCTAGCCTACTTTTTGTCGAGTTGAGGGGTTTGCGTGGGTTGTTTTTGTTCATGCAAACACTGTTAGGGAGGTTGCTGGAAATGGCTACATTGATTTTAATTGTAATTTTAATTTAGCCATTCATTGTAATTCTAATTAATTGAATTAAATGCGGGCAATTTCAATTTCTAGTGTAGATGAAATATGCGTTTATGTTTTGATATTTTATTATAAACATCCATATGATGCTCTTTAGTTTAACATGGACAGATCAACTTACTTTATAGGGCGGTTGTTGGAAAGGGTTAGATTGACTTTTATTGCAATTTTAATTTAGTCCTTCATTGCAATTCTCATAAATTGAATTAAATGTGGGCAATTTCAATTTCTAGTTTAGATTAAATATGGGTTTAGTTTTTGATATTTTATTGTAAACATCCATAGGATGCTCTTTAGTTTAACATGGATAAAGCAACTTACTTTATGCTAAGATATCTTTTCATAACTATCTATATTGTTTTTTTACTTCTAAATATGTAAAGTTGAATTCAAAGAGTTTGCATTTAAGTTATGCAATATAATTTGTGTAAGGATGTAATAAAGAATGTTAGATGAAAATACTTTATAATGATGGAAAATAAAGAGTCACGTCAAGTAGGGAAACACTCAAACATCTCTAATAAGAACACACTTATATTATGATGATAAAACAAGGTTTGCTACCTCGTTATCTCTAGGATATCAGCTAGGTTGACATTAAAAATAACTAACACACACCCACCCCCCCCACGTGTTCCAACTCTTTATATTATGGATGAGATATGGATAGACATGTCCCTCATGTTTATTCATTAATATTTAATTAATATAACAATTTATGATTTAACTACAAATAGCACATACATATACCTCACACATACACATAACACACACGCGCGCGCACACACACACACACAATACTATTTGAGCAATGGCTTGCTGCATGTTAAGTTGCAAGATATTGACCAAGTAGTGTGAGTAATGGTCTTAATGTCAAGACATTTGACATTCACCACGTACTCTTATGTAATGGCTTCCTGAATTTTAATTTGCATAACATTCACTATGTACTACAAAATGTTTATAAAGGTATGTGCAAAAACATTCTCATAATGCGTACCATGTAAACATTCACCATATCTATCATGATTTGCATAAACATCATAAGACATCCATCATGATAGAAAATTAAGTTATTGTAAGATCACGACCTTTCAATAACTTTAACTAATACAAGTGATAATCATTTGGAAGTCTTCACTTCCTCATGATGTACACAAGGGGTAGGTCCATTAAAAAAATTGTTGTCACACAAATGACATCAAAAGTTTACATGAAGTAAAACTCCCTTTGAATCTCATATTAACTATTGTGATGTCTTCGTACAAAGTCTGATGAAGTTTCAAACTCCCTCGTAATATCAATTTCCCTCTGAATGTGGATTCTCCAATCTCTTTATATTATTCATCTTGATAAAACCTTTTCCACTTTGATAGATGCTTTTTTGTTTTATTAATATTAATATGGTCCCAATATTAGTTTCTTGGAGATTTTGAATCTTAGAAAATTTGGTTTTATACCCATCGAATGCATCTCTATCGAAGTTTTCCACCTCTATTATATATATATATATATATATATATATATATATATATATATATATATATATATATATATAAACAAAGATAAAAATGATTTTCTCAAATCAAATTATCAATTTAATACAAATCAAATTTCAAATCAAACCCTAGCTATATTTTGTTTCCAAACATCAATTCCTATCACGAGGGTTTTCAATTAGTTTTCGTTCACAAATGTTTCAGTAATGAAGAAAAATGATCTTAAAAAAAAGGGTTTTCATTTAAAATACAATTTCCAAAACAAGATCCATAAATAGGCACAGTGAAGACAGAGGTAATTCAAAAGGATTTACTATGATAAACTCTGTAGAAGTTGAGAAAACCAACTTCACAGATCACCAAGAACACCCGCATGCAAATAACCTGTACTGAAGAGAAACTAGAAAACGAAAAAAACAGAGCTTGAAAAATCTCAACGGTGTGAGAGCAAAATTGTATTCTAAGTTATATAAATAAAAAGTACAAAAGTTCAACCTTAAAGGTAAACAAACCCTAAAAGGAAAGAAAAACTAGGTTTGCACATTATAATTAATATAAAATATTAATTATATGCACCTAAGAGTAAGCTTAAGTAACTAGAGTAATAAACAACTTAATTAATTAAATCAAGTGATTTAATTAATAAGTGTTAACAAATAATTACTCTAACACCCCCCCTTAAGCAAAGCTCAGGAGGTAAGCTAACCTAGCACAACTAAGAAAGCAGGAAAAAGGTTCCTGACAATAAGGCCTGATCAGGTACCCAATACAAGGAAATCTCTATGAACCAGAGATAAAGGAGAAAACCCAGTGGGAAAAACTCCTCTCTAAGAAGAGATGAAAAAATAGCTGTAAGAAATGGCTCAAGAGACTCTCTCAAAACAAGGTGGAAAACTTGTCCCACATAGCCCTGGGTGTAGTCAAACCATCCAGGTGAAACAAAAGCCCATCTTAAATATTCATTGAAATGAGGCCCATTGTCTCATCCATCTTATTGCGCTGCATAAGAAGCTCATAAAGCTTCTGTAGAACTGGCTGAGCCGCATCGAGACATGACCATAACCCATTTTCCATAAGCAATATAGTCATTTGTCCTTTCCAAGTATGGTAGTTGTGAGGTGTACGATAGGCAACATAAGAGTCCGCCATTGAGAGAAGAAGACAGAAGTAGAAGGGTCTTATTCTAAATTAAATTATAGAAAAAAATGCCCCCCACAACAGATAATGATATCCCTCAAATACCAAAGGAAACAACCATAAAAAGCATAAAAACTGAGAAAAGAACTTGGATTTCAGATGCAGAGAACAAGGAAACATAAGCCTCTACTTCAACACCAAAATTGGAAGCTCAAATGAACCTAGAATGAAATGAAACTAGCACCATTGTCTCTGTCTTTGAACCAACTTTTCGACGCTTCTTTTAGATCGAAAAAATACCTTCGTATGCTCAAGTTATGGCCAAAAAACCAACTACAGGTCCAAAAGAGGAGCTCACTAGAAAATTACAGACACAAAAAAAAATTTGATGGCACGCTGGAAAGTGACATCAGCAGGCTGTGCAGGGGTGATGATGTCAGCCTGTTGGATGATGATGTCATGTTAGAATAAGCTGATGTGGCAGTTGGTAATTACCGATGTGGTGTTGGAAAATGATGTCATGCTATCGTAAAGTGACATAGGACATCAGAGCGGTAACAGGCAACAACATCGTTGGTGGTGGTGGCGCCTGGGAGGAGAACTCGGTGGCGCTATTCATGCTCCGTTGGCAGTGGTAGAGGGTTGGTGGCCTGGTAGCAGCGGCCGAGCCTGGGCGTCACTGCGATGGCACTTGGGTTACATGTTGATGGCACGATGGTGGTCCCATAGTAGCAGCCGAAAAACTATTTTTTAATTTTTTTGAAAACGTGTCCGTAAGGCCTTTCGGGGGCAAATTTTTTTTCCCAGAAGCTATAGTGACTGAAAATTGAAAATTTTATATGATTTTTGACTGTATTAAGCCTTCTAAGCACGATGGCAGCATCCGTTTAGGCCCAAAGTGCCCCAAAAAATTGCCCTTCTCCCTATTGAAGAAAAAAACCTCAAAAAAGCTGGGGTTTCTGTCTTCGAATCGCGGCTTCAAGAATCTTCAGACTAGGAAGCAGTGGGGAGGCTTTGATACCATGTAGAAGTTGAGAAAACCAACTTCACAGATCGCTAAGAACACCTGCATGAAAATAACTTGTACTGAAGAGAAACCCGAAAAGGAAAAAGCAGAGTTTGGAAAATCTCAATGGTGTGAGAGCAAAATTCTATTCTGAGTTATATAAATAAAAAGTACAAAAATTCAACCTTAAAGATGAACAAAACCCTAAAAGGAAAGAAAACTAGGTTTACACATTATAATTAATATAAAATATTAATTATATGCATCTAAGAGTAAGCTTAAGTAACTAGAGTAATAGACAACTTAATTAATTAAAGCAAAGTGATTTAATTAATGTGTGTTAAAAAATAATTGCTCTAACAAACTCAACATAATTCCTACCTTGCTCTGATGTTAAAATCTGATGGACACTCAAAGAATGCAACAATTCCCGTCTTCCACAATCTTTCCAAAAATTGCTCCACCAAACCTGTGTGGAGAAATGAGCTCTAATCTCCTAATTAAAAACTCTCCCCTCCTAGGGTTTTAGTTTTATGAACATGCAAAAGCCTTTTCTTTTATTACTAAATTAATTATTATTAAATTAAATAAAAATAATTACACCAAATTTAGACTTTTAATTAGATCTTTAAATTCACTTCCATTTATTAATTTCTCAATTAATTTAATATAAATTTTTATTTATAATTTTTTCTTTAAATTAAATCATTAAATAATAACTTTATTTGATTTAATTATAACTGAAAATCAAGTAGACCCACCAATTGAAAAAGGAAAACTTATCTAAAAGACAGTATGAATTCAAACTCCAAGGTAAAAATTCTTGAATTCACGTCACTTGGAGAATTTGGTAAGGTAGATAACTTAGATACTTGTCCTATATTTTAGGATAATTGGCTTGATTTAGGATTTGGACTTGAGAACTATCTCCCCTCTTTACCATTGAGATACTACGATAGGGCACACTCATCCTAGCAATTTAGGGAAGTCAATGCCCAATGCTTGCAATCTGCATAAAAGTCAAACATGTACATATGCATATATATCTAAACTAAATAGGTAATGGCAGGGAGTGGTACAACATGTAGATCTCGACTAGCAGGTGACTATGACTCTCTCCCTCAACCACATTAGAAATGTCAAACATAAATTAAAACATACATGTACACAATACACATGCAGGTATGGGGTAAGTAACCATGAACATCGTATATAAATCATCCATCTATCTGTCATAATGAAACAACTGAATCACTATATTAAACATACAAAGCATCATCATTGAAAGAATAACCATGAACACATGAAATAACCGAGTATCAAGTAGCTCATCAAATATATAATCTAAATAGGAAATAACATCAATCTAATCAGGTAACCAAATACCATTAAACCATATAACACATAACCATAAAAGTTGGCCTAGAAGAATTCAACAATAAAACATGAAAAGTAAACTAGGGGTAAGCACTACAAGATTTGACTTCCCATTTATAACCGATCTCATGGCTTTCGATTCAAATTCAAACTTATTATGGAGAACGTGAAGTGTCATTAACAAAGTTGTTTCTTTATTAGTTCACGTGGACACCGTGGTTTCAAAAGTGCTTCTTCTTATAAATCCAAATTACCAATTTTTGGTTATTACTCCCACAAAACGCATGCTTTATGATTATAGTATAATTGCATTTGCATTATTACTCACTTGCATTAGTTCCTTTTTCTTTTCCTCAAAATGAAAGGCTATTGTTCATTCTCCACCCTTTTATGCCCATCTTGGAATAGACTGATGTAAGTTTCTTTGTCATCCAATGTCAGAGCTCTTCCCATTTTGATCGTTGGCTACTACTATTACATTGATTGGATACACCCCTTCTGGTATTGAATTTAATGTCTTCAAACCTTATGAATTCCCAAATCCTCCTAGTTAAGTTATGAATTTCTGTTGCATCTTTGATTTTCTTACAGTTGTAGCCTGGCTTTGATACCATGTTGAAATTTTGAGATCACTACAAATGTATTAAAACTGCCTATTTGGTATGTGTGTTCCAAGTGCAACAATCTCTCTTTATATTGTTGATGAGATATGGATAGACACGTCCTTTCATGAGACATGTTTATTCATTAATATTTAATTAATACAACAATTTATGATTTAACTACACATAACACACACACACACACACACAACATGATTTAAAATTTTAGTTTAGTCTCTTGAGTTTATCCAACTGAAGCTACCAAACATTAACACAATACAAATGCAACCTCTCTTTTTGAATTTTTTTCTTCCTTGCATGTTTGTAAATTGAAATTTGCTTCCATTTTTACTAGTACTCATCTCTACCTTCACCTCCATAATTTCAAATGTGAAATTGCCAAAGCCTTCATCCCCTTTCACTACCAAAGCTTGTTTAGTGGGAGTTTCTTAGGTAGAGAATGAGCCTCTATTTCATCCAGGTAACATTTAAAGTCCAACATCAAAAGTGGTCCCAACTTGTTTAATGAAACTTTAGTAGGTAGGCAATGATCCCATTATGATAGTCTAGTTGAAGATATTGATAACAATGACTTTAGCGAGAGTAAATATTTATTTTTGATGTCTTATATTGATAATCTATAATGTCTTACATGGGTAATCTAAGATTAAATGTTTCAACTATTTCAAATGAAAATAACATACAATTATTAAGTCCTCTAGGGATCAATCTATCTTATTGAATTGGATCACCAAATATTTTGACCTCAATATATTATGCCTATTGCAAAGATTTTACACCACACTCCATATTATATTATTTTCTAAAATTTTATATTTTAAATGTACAACTGTCACTAATTTTACTAGGGAATGATAGTGAGGCTTACTTATGACTTGCTAACTATATTCTCACACCCACACACAATTATACAATTAGAAAAAAATAAAAATTTATGGTAAAGATTATATTATCAAATCTTTACTATCATGTTTGACACTACACACACACACAAATGCACACATACATGGTGTGTGTGTGTGTGTGTGTGTAGACACACACACACACACACACATGGCTATATACATATTTATAGATATACATGTAGATGTATGTGTGTAATATATATATATATATATATATATATATATATATATATATATATATATATATATATATATATATATATATATATATATATATATATATATATAAGTATATGTATATATATGTACACACACATCCATATTTAATGGACAATTTTATTAACTATATATATGTTATTCTACTAAATGGGCCATATGTAAATATATAAAGATACGATTCATTGAATTTCTATATATATATATATTGTTGGAAATATTCAGGACTAACAAGGTTACTGAGAGGGGAGGGGTGAATCAGTAACCTTTAAAAAATTTTAACCAATTCAACATAATAAAAAATTCACCATTCATTCATCTACTTTACTGTACGCATGAAAAGATTAACAAACTGATTTGGTGACCCAGAAACCTTTCAATTTGAAAGTAAAACTAGGGTGGGGATGATGCCCACGAAACTTCAATACTGCAGTATAAAGTTGGCCGGTTAAGGCTTACAATGATCACTTCTGGTGATCTGCCTTGTTAGGAGCACGTAGGACTGCTAGATCCACCTTGTTAGAGGATTTACAAACATACAATGAAGTATGCACTCTGTTAGGAGATTTACAAAAGACTTTTAAGTCTACCCTGTTAAAGGATTTACAAACTGATTCACCTGTTAATATGAAGCAGTGGATCTGCTTGCAACTGGTTTGCTGATTAGATCTTATGTACTGATCACTTGATGTGATGGATATATCTTTGCTGCTCCTTGATAACCTTGCTGAATATTCTGTTGCTGATTCTCTTTCAATTCGCTCAATTACATTCTTACTTTACTCTATTGCAAATGGCACAATACATTACATATATACCATTCCAATATTTACAGCAACAAGGTTGGCTGAACACAAGTGGACAAAACATTACTGAGTCGGCCAGATAGTAGAAAACTCAGGTTCCTCAAACTCACTCGGTGACCTTCTGACACTCGGCATCCACTACATTACACGACATCGTCATGCACTCGGCAGAAGTAGGGGCTCGGTCCATACTAATCACTCTGAGTAGCTTGGAACTTGGTAACCACTGGTGACTCGGTAAACATTGTGTCACTCGGTAGAAACTAACTTCTTCGATTCACTTGGTAAGCACTGAATACTTCTTTTACCTTTCTGTCTTGGTAATCACTGAAACCTTCATTTACCTTCCTAACTCGGTAAACACTAAATCCTTCATTTACCTTCCTGACTCGGTAAATACTGAATCCTTTATTTACCTTCCTGACTCGGTAAATACTAAATCCTTCGTTTACCTTCCTGACTCGGTAAACACTAAATCCTTCGTTTACCTTCCTGACTCGGTAAACACTACTGAACATACTTGGTAACCAACAAATGCTCGGTATGAACTGTAAATTGAGTGATGAACTCAGTAAGCATTCAGAATCAAATAAGTGTTGTAACTAATGACAAATGTATCATTATTCCAACAATCTCCCCCTTTGGCATTAGTGACAAAAACACTTATGAGCCAAAATTTATATACAAGATCTGACAAAACTGACTTGATTCTGCTATGCTGAATATACATGGGCTACCTTACATATAACTCCCCCATACATTATACACAAGATTTTTACATGAGTTATATGTCTTTATTCATATTATCACCACTATCATTATTTCTTTATTACTTTATTACCTTCTCCCCTTTTGTGTCTGATTCTCCTCTATATATTACTTTCTCCCCCTTTTTTGACAATAATGCCAAAGAATAAAGAATGTATTTACATGGAGACACCAAAATGTGTGATAAACTCAGAATGTACCTGAAGAATTAGTTGCAGAGTTTTATCCCAATTGTCTTGCAGGAATTTACATGTGGAGAGAGCTACTTGAACTTCTGCAGAAAGTTCAATCACATGGTCTGCAACAGAGAAGTTATTGTCATGGATCAATGTTTTTGAATATGCAATGTGTTTCTGCATTGTGTTCATGATGGGAAGGATCATGTTCTGAATTTCCAACAGTGTAGACCTTATCCTTCCTTCCTCTTTGAGTAGCTCTACATGCTTCTCTGCCAAAAATTTGATCCTGAGGTGATGAGATGAGCTTGAGATGGGGTCAAGTTTCAGAAATTGGGCACTTATCTTCAGATCCTTATCTATCTTATTTAACTTTTCTCTTATTTCCTTTGTATACTCGGTAACATCACAAAGTTTTGCAAAAAGTGAGGTTACGTTATTAAAAGAGTTTTCAATGTTAGACAAAATTGAGGTTAATTCAACCTATTTTATTGCTAAGTGCTGAGCAATGTGCTCAAGCACCTTATTTTCAAATTTCCTTTCTGCTTTCTCCATTAAATTTTCTTGTCCTGAGATATCCTCATGAAATTTATTCATCGCTTCTTCTAGCTGCAACAAAATGTGTTGAGATGAATCCACATCAACACTTATAGCCTCAGTTATTATGTTTTTAGCACTCTCAATTATGTTGAATTCTCTGTCCCTTTCATTCCTTAGCTGCATTTGTTGTGCCTTTTGCTCTAGACGCTGACTAGCGAATCTTAGTTCATTAACTGTAGCAGTTTATAGATTTATCTTTGGAATGACAATTTCTTCATCCAAATCTATATCACCATCTAATACTTTGCCTGTAAGCAGCAGTTTCAATGGTGTCTTTGGTTTATCTGCAGTACTTACCTCTTTTCCTTTTGAAGTAGATACAATGGTTGATGATGCAGGACTAGCAGTCAAGACTGGAATGGGACCAACTAAAGGTAAACTAAGAGAAGTGCTGGCTGTATCAAAACTTGATATACTTCCCAAAAATGATGTACTACTCAAAAATGATGTACATTCTAGTATATTTACAATTGGAGAACTGACTGGAGCAAAAATTGGGGCCAATGTGGCTGAGGAAGAAAAAATTGATAAGAAACTTGGAAGACTTACTGTACAAGCTGCAGGTGGAAGAGATATACTCGGTGAAGTAACTGCTGCAGTGGATGACTCGGTGGTTGATGATGTGCTTTGAAGCTTAGTAACTGAAGAAGTGACTGCCAGCTCGGTAGATGAAGTGCTTGGCACTTGCATTGCAGAAACCTGGAGCTGAGAGGAGACTGGAGGAAATTGAGCAATGGAAGTCTCTGTTGTGCTCACAATCTTGCTTGAAGATCCTATCTCCATAGTAGATTTTACAGTCTTTGGTGGAGAGTGAGGAAGGGAGGCAATGACAACTGCTGCAATTTTGACTGCATCATCCTCTTCCTTAACATTTTCTTCCTCCTTTTCTTCTTCTTCCTTCTTTTTTATTACCTGTTCAAGGTCTTCATCAATTACTTCCATGGAAATGGTGTTGCCACCATCCATATCCTCTTCATCATCACCATTGTCATCATCATCCTTGATCTCTATGGGTTCCTCAGTTGTCTTATGCAGTTTATATGAATCATTCCAGACATCAGTTGCATTTTTAACAATTGGCTCAATGCTTTTTAGCAATATGAGACATGTATTAAATCTCATATTCATTCTGCCTTCATGATCCTTCAATGCCCTTTTGATTTCTGCATCTGTTAGGCTGGGGACCAGTTCTCTTAATCTTTGCTCAAAAATGTCTTTAACTATTTGCTCGGTGTTCTCCCATCTCACCTTTATTTTATCAAACAGTTCAACAGGAATTTGGGAAATAAATTGGTCTGAGGAGAATTTCCAGGTTCCCAACTTCTCCATTATCAGATCTTCAATTTCTTTTTGCTCAGCAGGAGTTCTGGTTTCATATTTCAATGCCTTGAAATTGTTGATTCCTGCACCAATCCTTAGTTGTTTCATCCTTTCTTCAAAGGTTAGAGGAGGTTTGCTGAACACAACTTCTTTCTTGCCTCTCCTGGTTCTCCTTGTGAACACCGCCTGAGGTTTGGTAATGATTACCCTACCCTTTTTCTTTGCTGGTTCTACTTCCTTTTCTGGCTCCTCTTCTTCTTCTTCCTTTTCTTCATCCTCACGATTGCCCTCGGTAAGCATAAGAGATCCAGTATCAGCTTTTAGCTTTTCTATCTTTCTCTTGCCTTTAGAGATTGCTTGAGGAAGCTTGATTTCAAGCTCTATTCTAACCTTTGCCTCTTCATAGGTTCCAAATGCAGGCAACTTGGGATCCACTGGTTCATTTACCAGTGCCTCAATGATATCTCTGGCATCATCAATATTTAGCTCATAGGGCAATGGTTTTACCCATGCCACTCGGGGTTTGACTGCCTGGATGTAGACTCTGTCACAGTCAACCATGAAACATACATCATCCTTATAATCTTCAACAAGTTTTAGAGGTATCCTAAACCTGTTGTTCATCCTTTCCTTGAAATCTTCAAAATAATTATCCATTACCTTGTTAAAATTGATACCCATTTTTGCTATGAACTCATTTATTTGATACAAAATTGGAGTATCTTTCCTCCATACAAGTGCACCTTTAGATTGAAAGAATTTTTGTACATAGAAAAATAAACAAACTAGCAAAGAACCAAATTTACAGGGGTTTGTCTTTGCAGTCCTTATGCTATCCATGTTTTTATTCAATTGTCTTAATAGCACATCAGCTAGGTCAAACTCCATGTTTTTCTTCACAATCTTATATGCCAAATCTATAGCCTCACAGGGTACACTATTCAGCCTGCTAGAACTATACAATTTGTATGCAATAACACAAATACCAAATTTCAGTTCTATATCTAAAACATTGTTAAGCTTTAAACCTCTGCCATCCCATACAGCTTGGGTTAATTTCTGAAGTTCATCTTGACCTAGGGTTTTGGTGGTTTTGGCTTTGGTCAACATTGGTAAACCCATGATCTTGTGGATCATCTTCTTCGTTATGAGAATGGGTTGCTCTAACCACAATTGTCCATCATGCACACGGCTTAAGATATACCTTACCCATTTCACTTGGAAACTCCTTGGCAGATGCGGGATATGGGTTAAACCTTTGGTTTCCAAATGTTTAAACTCGAGTTTTAGGGTTCCATCCATGCATAACTCGGCTAGGGTACTATCCATATCTAGTGTCCCTATTTCTTGCATAGTACACTTGAAATGAGTACGAATATCATTGATAAGAAGTACCTTTGGAGGGATCTGCGATTGAGCTCCATGCGGGTCGAGTGATTTAGCGATGGTAGGAACGATTTTGAAATTGGGCGCCTTCCATTCGACTCCCTTCACAAGCATTTCAGAACCTTTCTTCACCTTGCTGCCACTGGTGCTTGCGGATGCCATTGCTGCTCGGTGAGAGAATGATTTCGTAACACAAATTCTTCGCTGGAAAATCACTTCAAATCACTTGAACTCACTTGGATGCACTTGAAAGTATATTTTCTCAGTGAACTCTGAATTCGTGGTGAAAAATGAGATCAAATTCTACCTTTTTGATCAAAATTTTGTCATTAATGCTCGGGTACGAAGGTAGTTGAGAATTAGGGTTTTACAAATAGTCACTGACTTACTCGGTAAACCTTGCAACTCAGTGAACACACAAAACCTTTCTTATTTTCCCGACCAAGCTCGGTAAAGTCTGAAAACCAACCTTACTCGGTAGATGCAACACTGTGAATTATGACTTGTATCTGCAATACTAATTTATCATTTTCACTCCTTCTTTCTGGAACTGCTTAGGATATGGCTTGAAGATGCAGTCCCTTATCCTTCTTGATAAGTCTAATTAGGAATGGTGGAGTCACCCACTTCTAGAGTGACATTTCCATCATTTGAATTTTCTTGCTCGGTAGACTTAGGAATCCACTGTTGTTTCATTTTCTTTTGAATATTATCAGATCTAGTTTTGTTTTCATCTTCAAACTTTCCTATATTCATGCAATTCTTGGCTATATGACCAAGTTCAGTACAAGTATAGAATCTTATGGTTGTATCTTTCTTCCTTAGGTGATGCCTTCTACAGTTTGTTCCTATGTGTCCATATTCTCCACAATAGTGACATTTGCACCAAGTATTGTAATCCCAACCAAATATTGCTTTGACAATTTGTTCTGCTGGATTGAATGATTTTGATCTACATTCAGATGCCTTGTGTCCTTGTTTCTTGCATTTGTGACATTCACCTTCAAACTTTGGTTTCTCCTTGCATTCATTGGCTTTGTGACCATGCTGGTTGCAATTGAAACATTTGCCATTGAATTTACCTTTACCATTACTCCAACATTTGTTAGATGTATGACCTATCTTGCCACAATGATTACAAGTGGGTCTTTGATTCCTTTGGGTACCTTGTTCAGAAGATTCACCTTCTTCCTTGTATCCAAGACCAACTTTACCTTTTTGCTTATAAAAATTCTGCTCATTTTGCTGATTCAATTAATTCATGTCTGCTTGAGATTTCATCATCCTTTCATTGACTTGTTTTTCAACATTTAGATCATTTTCCAAGCTTTCATTGATTTGCCTTTTAGATCTTAGGTCTCTTCTTAGACTTTCATTGATTTGACTTTCAATATTCAATTCATTTCTCATTCTTTCACTTTGTGCTTTGAGAATCCTGATTTCTTCATTTGCATTGGATAGTTGATCTGCTAGATCTTCATGTTCAAGGGATTGATTTTGAGTTTCATTGTCCCTTCTTTCTATTTCTTCTTGCATCATGTTTCTTTGCTCCATAATTTCACAAAATCTTATTGATTGAGTTTCTTGTTCCAATCTTAGCATCCTTACTTCTTCTTGCAAAGATCCATTCTTTTGTAGAAGTTCTTTGATTGCCTTGTCTGCCTCATTAGCTTCATTTGAACTACTTGATGGGATGAGATCTTCAATTTTTGTTTCAATATACTAATGATCATTCATTTCTTTTGCAAGATCTTTCCTTCTTTTTAGCGATAGAGAAAGATGCTCTTTTGCTTTTTTGAGTTGTATCATGGCCATTTCCAAATCTAGCTTCTCATTCTCAATAGTTTTGTCAAGTCTGAATATCTCCATTGTCCTTGATCTTTGCTCAAGTTGTTTAAACTTTATCCTGAGAACCACAATGCTCTGATACCAATTGTTGGAAATATTCAGGACTAACAAGGTTACTGAGAGGGGAGGGGTGAATCAGTAACCTTTAAAAAATTTAAACCAATTCAGCATAATAACAAATTTACCATTCATTCATCTACTTTACTGTACGCATGAAAAGATTAACAAACTGATTTGGTGACCCATAAACCTTTCAATTTGAAAGTAAAACTGGGGTGGGGATGATGCCCACGAAACTTCAATACTGCAGTATAAAGTTGGCCGGTTAAGGCTTACAATGATCACTTCTGGTGAGCTGCCCTGTTAGGAGCAAGTAGGACTGCTAGATCCACCTTGTTAGAGGATTTACAAACATACAATGAAGTATGCACTCTGTTAGGAGATTTACAAAAGGCTTTTAAGTCTACCCTGTTAAAGGATTTACAAACTGATTCACCTGTTAAGATGAAGCAGTGGATCTTCTTGCAACTGGTTTGCTGATTAGATCTTATGTATTGATCACTTGATGTGATGGATATATCTTTGCTGCTCCTTGATAACCTTGCTGAATATTTTGCTGCTGATTCTCTTTCAATTTGCTCAATTGCATTCTTACTTCACTCTATTGCAAATGGCACAATACATTACATATATACCATTCCAATATTTACAGCAACAAGGTCGACTGAACATAAGAGGACAAAAAATTACTGAGTCGGCCAGATAGTAGAAAACTCAGGTTCCTCAAACTCACTCGGTGACCTTCTGACACTCAGCATCCACTACATTACACGGCATCGTCATGCACTCGTTAGAGGTAGGGGCTCGGTCCATACTAATCGCTCTGAGTAGCTTGGAACTTGGTAACCACTGGTGACTCGGTAAACATTGTGTCACTCGGTAGAAACTAACTCCTTCGATTCACTTGGTAAGCACTGAATACTTCTTTTACCTTTCTGTCTTGGTAATCACTGAAACCTTCATTTACCTTCCTGACTTAGTAAACACTAAATCCTTCGTTTACCTTCCTGAATCGTTAAATACTGAATCATTCATTTACCTTCCTGACTCGATAAATACTAAATCCTTCGTTTACCTTCCTGACTCGGTAAACACTAAATCCTTCGTTTACCTTCCTGACTCGGTAAACACTACTGAACATACTTGGTAACCAACGAATGCTCGGTATGAACTATAAAATGAGTGATGAACTCGGTAAGCATTCAGAATCAAATAAGTGTTGTAACTAATGACAAATGTATCATTATTCCAACATATATATATATATATATATATATATATATATATATATATATATATATATATATATATATATATATATATATATATATATATATATATATATATATATATATATATAAGTGCTATTGGTCTATCTAATTTTAGAACTGATAGTAAATATTTATGTATGTATATATATTATTTAAACTTTGAACACTTCAGGTGGATAATTTTCTTACCTATTATTTGTTAACTTTTGAGTGATATAGTGGGTTGCTTACACTATTGACAAGCCTTAATGTTTTGACTATGTAAAAATAGGTTTTGAAAGGACCCAAAACCTTGTACAAAGGGACAAGAAAGATATAACAATGAAGGATATTAAAAAAACTATGTAACATACCCAACAAACTAGAGGGACACACCAAAGAGCCCAACCAGAGGGCAAACAACCCAAAAAGCCACAAAACATCAAGATTTACATTTTGGTCCAATCCTTTGAGAACGTAAAGACATATCAAAAGAAATTTTGGAGGATTTGACTTTTTTTTTTTCCCTTTAACTAATGTCCAACCATCCTGCACCTTCTCGAAAGCCTTCTACCAATCCCTAAGGGAAATTTCCAGAAAAGGGGTAGCCCCACTACTAACTCCTAAAGCCCTCGCAATAGGAGATAAAATAGCTGAATCAACACCAACAACAATGTTCTCAATAGAGTCAACACCAAAAGAAGAGACATCAGCAACATTCTGAATCAAAGCCACCAATGGAACAACATTCAAATTGTTAGATTCAACAACAAAAGAAGGGTCAGCAACAACATTCTGAGTCAAAACTGCCATAGGGACAACATTCGAATCATTAGAGAGAGCAATAGAATCCTCAAAAAATAAAGAAATATCATTATGAGAAGAGCTATCCAACCCATCCATATCCATGGACACTTTCTGAACAATATAGTGATCGTCCGAAACCCCCAACCACCAAGAAGGTGATTTCTTCAATCTGACCATGTTAGGGGAGCATAATGCAGTGAGATGGCCAGTCTTATGAAATTTCTTATATCTAAAGGGAATACCCTCATAATCAAGAAGCTAAATCCAAGAACCATTTGGAGAAGCCAACTTAATCTTTTCGAGGAGCCCCTTGGAGACATCAATCTCCACAAGGATGTGAGCATACATCATCCTATACACATTGGAAGAATTCAAATCAACCAACAAGAAGTCCCCAAGGACATCCCCCACAACCTCCAAGACATAATCCAACCAAAAGTGAAGGGGAAGATTCGATAGCCTTACCCAAAGAGAAATCTTATTAAAGGATGTAGTAGTTAGATCAAAATCCTGATACCAAGATTTGGCTATCAAGGGGAACCCCTCCTCCCAAGAGAAACCATGACATAAGATGTAATTTCTATCTTCAACATTTGCAAATTTCATAATTAAAAAACCCCTTGCCATAAGGGTAAATCTGAACTAAATATGAAATGATTGTTTCCCAATATTTAGAAATCCAAGCATGAAAATTTGAAAGAGAGGGTCAAAAACCCCTAAAATGAAAAATAGTAGCAGTAGAAGAGTAATCCTCCACATATGTGAAAATCTCATCAATAATTTCTAAATGTAGATGAAGCACAAGAGGGCTAGTTACAGAAATAGGCACAACCGAACGAAGCCCCTTCATCAGAACATGAACACCAATACCTGCCTCAATAGAAACCACATCCACAGAAGAAATTGCAGATCTCCCCACAACAACCTGAGACCCAAGGTAACCATTAGGAGAACAAGGAGCATCCACAACCAGAGCAGTGGGAGAAAGACCTGCAACAATGAACCAAGCCATAATAGGAGGGCAAAGAGCTTCCACAACCACATTTTGAGGATGATGGGCATCCCCAGTAGTAGCCTAAGGATGAAGGGTAGAAGAAACAACATTTTGAACCCCAACGTGAGCAACGTGGGTAGGAGTAGGAGCAATGTTGGTGGGATTAGGAGCGAGAGCCTTGACAAGCTTCAATTTTTCATACCAAATAATATATCTTTAACCCAATAACTTATATTAGCTCAAGTAAATGTTTTGTCTCTATATAATTAATAGTTTACATGTAACACCTAAGTAATACCTTATTAATCTCAAAGGAGGCCAATTCATTCACAAACTAACATAGTTTACTAAACTTCATGAAATCAACCAAGCATATCACTTCTATGAATTTTGGATGTATAACTAATAGATAATTTTGTTGTTTGATTTACACCACGGTTAATAAATGCAAAAAACATTTATTTATATGCTTATATAATTAAATAAACTTTTTGTCCACTAGTGCAAGTGGATTATATTCCCATTTTCTTATTCTTATTGGAGGATATTTCTTTCTCAACTTCTCCATATATGTACTAATGATTTCCCTAGAATTAAATGATGCTAAGTTGAGGTGTGTTAAAAAAGAGAGAGTACAACTTGCTCTTTTATTACAAAATAAAAATCAACCAAAATATTATTAAATAATTCACAAGATACCATCTAAAAATAATCATAAGATCTTCAATAGATTTTCTAATTGAGAAAGAGCATCACAAGGGCTTTCTCTTAAGCCAACTATAATGACATCGTGAAGCCTTAAGAGGCTCCAATAATACTCCTGAGAAAGAATAAATTATTGTATAACAATTAAGTTCAATATTAATAGGCCATTTGTTGGTTTGTGGTGACTAATAAAGAAAGTTCTAAACACTTTTCATTAGGCATGGGGTTTAGAAGAACACATTTTTGGGTTGACTTGTCAAACATTTCCCTAGGTTGACTCGTCAAGTATGTTTAGGGTTAATTTTTTTTAAGCCAACATAAGTAACATAATATTTTCTTAGGGTTAGGGTTTTCTAAAGAGAATATATAGCTTCTTGCAATAATATTGAGTTGTAAGAGAGATCACAAAATGTAATATGTTGAAGTTACTGGAAAATAATATTGGACTATTTTTTTGGTGGACATAGTCCAAGATTTAGTGAAGCACTTTAAATATTTTTATCTTATTTTCCACTTATGTGTGTTTTATTCCTTTGAGTTATTGGTTATATTTGTATGTAACTATTATCTTTCTGTCTAAATAATCCTATCAAGTGGTATTAGAGTCAAGTTTTTTTAGTTATCCTTTGCAAGAAGATCTCAAGGTTGAGTGAGATTCTCATAGTTAAGTGGGAGTCTTGGAAGACGAGGGTAAGTTTAAGGTTGATAAGTTTAATGTTGGTATGAAGTGGTAATAAGGGGGTGAATCGATACAATAAGTAAACCATAATTGTAATCTCAAATTGTCATATTCCTGTTTTAAGATATAATTTTAATAATAATTAGATAATACAATGTTAGAAAATAAATAATGATAATAAAGTTATATTAAAACTAATACTAAAATATAAAATAGGAAATAATTATTATTTAATCTATATTATCAATGAAATAATAATTAGTATGTTATTTTAAATAATTAAAATAAATAAAATCAAAATGAATAAAGAAAGAAATTAAATAAAATACAAGAGACAATATTGTAGAAAATAAGTTAACTTTCTAAATAGAATTTAATAATAAATAATAAATAATAATAAACACAAATAAGTAAATAAATAATATAACATAAAATAATATAAATTAACTAAAACTAATGAAAAGTCGAGAAATATTGAACAAATAGACACGAACCCTTATAACCATATTAAGATCACTTTCTTCCCAAAAGGACTCTCTTGATCTTAAGCTATTAACCACATTAAGATCACTCTCTTCCCAAAGGGCTCTCTTGATCTTAAGTCATTAACCATATTAAGATCAATCTCTTCCCAAAGGGGCTCTCTTGATCTTAAGCTATTAACTACATTAAGATCACTCTCTTCCCAAAGGGCTCTCTTGATCTCAAGCCATTAACCATATTAAGATCACTCTCTTCCCAAAGGGAATCTCTTGATCTTAAGCTATTAACCACATTAAGATCACTCTCTTCCCAAAGGGCTCTCTTTATCTTATCACTCTCTTCCCTAAAAATAGACTCACTTGATCTTAAACCATTAACCATTAAGTCATGTGCATTATCCATTTCAAATTACATCTTTACATATACATATGTATATGCATAAATTATCTACAAGTATCATTCATTAATATAAATTAATTTATAATCATAATTAAGTAAATATAATCTATAAACATACATTTCTTACCTTCCTCTTTTCTTGGTCCATGTGGCTCTATCATTAGTTGACCCTTCAATGAATTAGTCCTTCTAGATTATCTCAACTCTATATTTACTTTCTAAAATTCTTCCTTTTCTAATTATAAGGAAAGGATAAATATACTCTTTTTTTCTTTTTCTTTTCCAAGAGTCACAAACTTTCATAGTACAAATCCTTTGAAAGGTCACAACACTTTATGGTTATAATCATTTCAAAAAGTCACAACACTTCATAACTAAAATCCTTTAGAAAAGTATCAATACTTTATAATCACAATATTTTTGAAGAGTCACAACTATTCATAATTATGACCCTTTCAAAGGTTCATAACCTTTCAATATCATTGATACCTTTTTAGAAAGTCACTTCCTATTTTCTTCATATTACTTTCCTCTTCCATTTTTCCTTTTGGAAATCCTCTCATCTCCTCTTTTTTTTCCCTCTCTAAAATAAACTCTCCTCCCTTTTATATCTTAATTTTAAGGAATCATGTCTATTTGTTAGATATTTCTTGACTTTTCATTAGATCTAGTTAATTTATATTATTTTGTGTTATATTATTTATTTACTTACTTATTTGTGTTTATTATTAAATTTTATTTAGAAAGTTAACTTACTTTCTACAATATTGTCTCTTGTATTTTATTTATTTATTTAATTAATTAATTAATTTTGATTATTTAAAATAACATACTGTATTGTCTTAAAATGGAAGTACTTCTATGTTAAGAGTCTTTAGCCCTCAAGTAAGTGGTCTAGGGTCATGTCAAGCACCTTGAATGGGTCTTTCTGTTTTTCCCTATTCTACCTCTCTCTCTCTCTCTCTCTCTCTCTCTCTCTCTCTCTCTCTCTCTCTCTCTATATATATATATATATATATATATATATATATATATATATATATATATATATATATATATATATATATATATATATATTTCTAGCCTATTTCTGACAACTTTCTTTGTGAAATTGAGGACTTTGACTTTCTAGGTCAAGGATGACCTAAAGGGTCAAGGTCAACCTCGACCCTAACCTAGGTCAAGGATGAATTCAACCCTAACCTAGGGTAGGGTTGACGTCATCCCTAACCCCAAGTCCAATTTTCAATTTCTAGGAGTTTCAGGATACTAGGCTTTAGAAAGTTTCTTTTTCTCACTTCTAGGTTAGCTGTTTCAAGTTTTAGAATGGTACTGTTAAATTACATTTAATCTAAGTCCATTTATAGGGGCTAAGGTTAATTGGGATTTAATGCTCCCATTTCAACCTTCTCTAGGAGTTTGTGCCCTAGATCTCTATATAAGGAAGCTTCCTCCTCTCATTTTTCTCTAAGATGCATTGTGATATCGGACAAAATATTACTTTTATACATCCATTATTCTATGAAGTGAAAATCTACAACCATTCAAGTGTTCAAGCCTTCAAGATCCAATTCATCAAGGAAGTCCATAGTTAGCTATTGAAGGACTCAATATCTATGGTGCTATCTCATTGAAGATTTATCCATCCATATTCATCCAAACCTTTTTCTATGCAAAGATACATTCAAGATTAGTGTTGAAGATCTAATGCCATTGATTTGAGACATCCTACATACATTTCTACATCCATTTAGAGCATCCCTACTTGTGGATTCAAGGGTTTGAATCCTCTACAAGGATTTCAACATAAGAAAGGTGAATAGTTTCATTTAATTTGTTTATATATATTGCAATTTCAATTACATTTCAAGGTTGATTCCAAACTAGGGTTTGACCAAGGAAAACTCCCTATCCAAACAAACAAATCATTTTTCTTGCAAATATATGCATGGAACAATGAATTGAAGAGCATATTTGGATACCATTTTCATTGAACTTGCAGGATCCACGAACAAAAGTTTCGTTAGAGTGGTGTAGGGCAAGGTCATCTTTTTAGGGTATAATTGTGCCTCAAGGTAAGATTGTGCCTCTCTATCTAGGTCAAGGTCAACCTCCTTCCAAAAGGATAAAAGTTTTCTGGGTTTTCTCCATCTTGACATTTCCAGTTTGGAATAGATTGTAGAATTCCCCGAAGTTGTACATAGACATCCAAAATCAAAATTTTCCAGATTTATCCTACTTCAAGGTTAGTATTTGTCTTTTATCTATTAAAGATTTGAGCACATACTTCTCAAATAGAAAGACCATAGGATCTATTCTTTTCTTCATGTTCTCCATTGTTTGATCCATTTGTGCATTGATCACTTCCTTGTGGTTAATCAATTTAGATCATTCCTATTGGGAATTTGGGTTGAGGATAGGTCCTATTTTCTTCCTATTCACATACTAACTATTATTTCATTGATAATATAGATTAAATAATAGTTATTTCCTATTTTATATTTTAGTATTAATTTTAATATAAATTTATTATCATTATTTATTTTCTAACATTGTAGCATCTAATTATTATTAAAATTATATCTTAAAACGAGGTTATGACACAAACTTTGCATTCAAGACACTTAACAAATAATTGCTGAAATGAAATAGATTAAGTGTACCAATCAACCACTTGAAAAATACACATAATATGATTATTTTGGTATAATATAACCCTAACACCATGGTGGGGATGATACCCATAATTCTTCCATTGCAATAAAAATGTTTTCCTTCTTAGAAGCTACAAGTACCCTTTATAGGTGTTCACCTTGTTAGGAGCATTTTGTATATCGTTAGGAGTAAAAAAAGGATATTTTAGGATCTACCTCATTATAGGATTTAGAACTCCTTTTGAGAGTGAACCCTGTTAAAGGATTTTACACAAAGAGAAGGGTTAAGGTTTAAGGGATTTCCCTCACTGAAACTATTAGGGAACAATAAGTTGGATGATCTATTTGTATCATTGCTTGCTTATTAGATATTTTCTTCTCTACTCACTGAGTAGAATTTCTCTATGCATTCTCTTCTTAGAAACATGGTGAAACTCTCTATAATTACACAAATTCTCACTAGTGTCAATTTTTCTCTCTTCTCTTCTCTTCCAACAAAATCATACAAATACTCTATCCTTTTTGTTTCCATTCAAATTTAATTTTTTTTTGCGTTCATACCTTATTCAATTCACATATCCCTATATGCTTTACATGTTTTTATCACTTCCTTGATCAAAATTAGGTTTTCTTGTACGATTCCCTAGAATAGTCAAAATGTGTTTGACTTCCTCAAGCTTCTTCTTGAATCTTCTCATTATCTTGCTTTAATTTCCTAACTAAAAAACCATCACTACTCATAATTTATTGATAACACATCATCAATCCTTATTTTATGGCTCTATTAATCATACTAATCTCAATTTCAATAATCTATCATAGGTAACTCAAGAACATACTCAAAAATCATATTTTGACACATAAAATCCTTCTCACTATCATCATTTAGTTTTTCTATCCTACCATAAATATTTATAGATATCAAATTGCCTTCTCTTATGATCACTCCACTTAATCTGTACTGCATCATGACCACCATATGAATACTCATCTCACTGTCACTTGTCATGTATATTAGTTATGGTACTTTACACATTATCTACTTACCAATAAATCCTACTTTCTTCTATGACTAAGTTTCCATCAATGATAACCAAGTGGGTTACTATATTTGAGTTCACCTCTTAGTTCATTGGTCTTCTTATGTCAATCTCATGCCAATGTCAACAATCTCCCCCTTTGGCATTGATGACAAAACCTTGTATTCCTATATGCTTATGTGAAATTATTTTCACCACTAACTGTAAGATCCCCCTTACAATTTACATTCTTCTAATACATTACTTCCATATTTTTTTTTCTCCTTATAGAATTTTCATAGTACTTTTGCCCCCTTTTTGTCAACAATGACAAAGGTAACTTGTAAGAACTTACAACCTCTCAAATACTTCCTTGAAATTCTTCCTAGGTGACTCCATTGATTCCTCCAATGATTTCTTCAAGTTGGATGTGGTGACTATCTGTCTATGTAGTTCTACTACTAGCTCTTCCATTGAGTTCAAAGTACTCATGCCAGGTAGACTAAGTAACCTTTCTACATTATTTACCTTTTTTTACATCATCTCCATTGTAGGAGCAAGATAGGATTGTAATTCCAATAAGGTACTCATCCTATTTTCATGTTCTATTTTTATTTCCCCTACCTTTTGATAAATTTATTTCACATTTTCATAAACTTAGCTGCTGAACTTCTATAGATCAAATTATTTAATCAAGGTGTCAAGTTCTTTCTGTGCTGTATCCTTGCACTTTTCTAAGTCAACTGTGAAATTTAATAGTTTTGATACTTTCAAAATTAATTTTCCAACTTCCTTCAATATTCCTTTCACTTCATCAACTTGTTTTGAAAAAGTTACTCTATCTCTGTCTATTGTCTTTATTAGTTGATACAATTTTCTTCTTCTCATAATTTTCTTCTGCTACTTTGAGTGCTGTTGTTTCAAATTCTGGAACCTATTCTACAATATATTTGATCAAGGTCTCCAATTGATTAATCATGCTTGCATATGAATCACATTCAACTTTAGGTACTAATTATCCTAAAATATCTCTGGTTTCTTTCATTACTCATGCTTTCTTCCTTTTGGCTCTCATTTTGTCTCTTGTTGCCTTTCTCTCTAGTTTCTTAGAGTACTCAAGAAGTTCCTTTAGCCTTAATTTATGATATCTACATTCTTTAATGTTTCTGTTGGCCTAGGTTTTTACATGTTTCAAATCTTTGCAAATTTGTAGTAAAAGTCTAGTTACCATTTTTTATTTTATTAGGGATTATATGTCTTTTAATTGGTTATGCCCTAGAAAAAATCCCTAATGACATTCCCTTAATGTCATTTATGCCCTAGGTCTCTAAAGTTTGGTTGACATTTTTTTTGGTTTTTGAACATGTGTGAGAAGGTTTTTAATTAAAGCCCTAAAACCTTTAAAAATAATTTTATTATATAGTTACAATTTTTTTGAATATTCTAGCTTAAATATTTTAAACCTAGTGTGTAACTTCTCCTTAACCTCAAGTTTTCCTAAGGCTAGCCCGCCTATTGTTTTATTCTAAGTTCTTAACCAAAAGAGAGCTATGTTCGTGATCCTCAGATCTTAGAAGATCGAGGATTATTGCTTTCTCACTTTTTGAATTTGTACGAAGATTAACCAAATTAAGAAAGCAACGAATTGACACCTATCCATGAGGGCCCCCTTTTGTAGTTTTCAAGTAGTATAATACAATACATTTTCCAGACCATTGATCAAATGAAGATCAAAACTTGTTGCATTCTTGATTTTTGAAGTTACATGAAGTTTAGCTAAAGAGAGAATGCAACCTTGCAACACGTGGACATGGTGGGACCTGACTTAGCTATGGGCCGCAAAAAGGAATGTGTTAGAGTGAGTTGTCATAAGGGCTAGTTCTGATTGGTCAAAGGTGCTAATTGAGATAGCAACACTTTAGCTTTATAGAAGTTATTGATCGAATGCAGATTGAGGGTTTTCCCTTTCTCTCTTTTTAAAGTTGCAAGAATATTAACTAAAGTGAGAAAGAGAGCTTGTGACATGTGTCTTAGTGGGCCCAGATTCAAAAGGAAATCAAGAACAACTAAGATCTTTCAAGATTGTTGATCAATTTGAAATTGATGATCATTGCTTTCATGCATTTTGAAGATGCATGAAGTTTAGCTAAAGTGAGAAAGAGACTAATTGACATGTGTCCAACTTACTAAAAAGGTAATGCAACCTTTCAAGGTTAAAGCAAAACCATTCGATCTTGCCAGATCAACGACTAGGTTTCAAACTTTTGGCACTACCCAAAAAATTGACTGTTGGAATGATTAATGTTAATCAATGCCAATTCATATGAGGGGAATCATCCATAATATTGAGTACCAAGTGATTAAGATTTCAAAAGCGTAGCAAAATAGTAGAGCTCAGATTATGTTTTCTCAAGTAGTGAAATGTTGTAGAAGGATTTGTTGTTGAGGGAAGCAAATTTTTACTGGTAAGTACATATATCCTTTGAGAATTTTTTTAAAAAATTGTGTTGAAAACATACCTCCCCAACGAGATTTTTCTAGTAAAGTGGACTATCAGCATAGGAATGTGTAGACACCCAAAAATTGGCAAAGACTTAAAACAATGCAAATTACAATCAAACGATGCAAAATTTTTGATAAAATTAGAGGAGAATAATAGAATTTTAAATCAATGGTAACATCAGGTCATTAATCAATCAAATCACCTATCAAATAAAAAATGACCTAAATAAACTTTAAGAAGAGCAAAGATTATTCACAAAATCATAAAATGAAATAAAAATTGAAAATGAAAAAGGAAAAGACAAAAGTTAAAAATAAATGGAACATTTATTAAAGCAATAAAAGCCATTTATCCTCAAAAAAGTGAAAATCCTCCTTTTCACATTTAAAAGAATTGGAAAAATCCTCATTTATCGTCACAAACTAAGTCTGTTGGACTCTTCCTCTTGGTGCCTTATGAGATATTTACAATTTCACCATTATCCTCTAGTCAAAAGTGAAATCCTGATCTTTACCCCAACCCCTTTTGAAATTCTATAAATAGGATGGAAATTCAAGAGCAAAGGGACCCAAGTTTGATGCATCTACACTATTGGAATATTTAGAGTTATCATGTTAGTATTATTATTATAAAAAACTCATGTCATTCTAGTATCTTTTTATCATTTTTATGTTGTTCATTTGATATCATTTAAAACTTGTTTAGCCTATTGCATGCATATATCATAGAATTTTAGGCTTATTATACTCATATAATCTGTATTTTCACATAGATCTAGCATATACTTTGATAGATCTGCATTCATGACATACTCCCATTCTAGAATTGTCACTGAAATGCTAGTCTGAGAGCAATCTTAGCAGTTGTAGTAAGAGAAACATGAGATGTTCATGGATTCTCTATTTGACAGTGATTTCTTTGGTCTAGATTAGTTTGTTGTCATTCTATTTTCACTTTGCACTAAGATCTCATGAATACATGATTTCACTGTCTACAAATTGGTGCCCATCATGGGGCTTCATCTTAAAGCCTAATTATTCTTTAAGTTTTCTTTCTAATCTTCTATTCTTATTATATATCTATATTTTTCTTTAGTTTCTTATGCAGATCTGACTCATTGTAGGTTCTACAACATTTGGGAAGCTTCATAACAAGAACAACAAACTTTCAAAGACATTCCCAAGCTCACAAATACTGGATCTACAATTTTCCTAATGCTATAGCACTTGTAAACACTATTTTAATGCTTTTTTAGAGTCTTTTTAATGCATTTGAAGTATTTTGTAATACATATGAAGTTTTCTGTAGCGCATTTGAAATATTTTATAGCACATTTACTAGATTAAATAATGCATTTGACTATTTTTATAGAACATTTAAACATTTCTGTAATGCATATGCCATTTTCTGTAGCATATCTGATCAGAGTTATAAATCACCATATCTAACTTGCAAATTTTATTGTTGGTTGTCTACATATCTCTTCTAGGTTGATAGTAATTCTCAGGCTACTAAAATCATGAGGTAGGAATGAAGACCCTCACAAATGTGCCTAGCCTTTGCTAGCATCAAAAGAGGTAAGTAGATCTAGACCCTCATCAATTAGATTGTAGAATTTCTAAATCCATAACTTGGTTTAAGTAGGAAGTTTTATCTCACTGATCTAATCGAAAGTAGGCCTATTCTCTTAACTCACAAGAGTTGATCAGAATGCCAAACCTTCTATAAAGGTCAGTAATAATCAAACAGGGAATGAACAAACACTTATCTTAATTAGGATCCCCTTTGTCTTTTGTAGTTAAGGGCTCAAAATTGAACAAAACTTTTCTATCATGTTTGGAGAGATTAAAGTAGTAGGGATATGCTCTCACTCTCTTAGAGTGATCAAACTCCCAAACCTGCTTTCACTTTCTACTTTTCCTACTTTTTACTAGCTAGATTATTTAATCATAGAAGGGCTACCTCCTAAGATTTTCCTTAGTAGGGCTAGTGAGAGGGAACACCTTCTAATCTTGAATTCTTAATTGAATGCAAACCAACTATATTCAAAATATAGCCTTCCTCTAGTAGTCTTTCAAGAGATTGCACCAAACCTCCTTAGCATTGGTGGGAATATCTCTGTCACAGAGAGGTAAATTTGAACATCGTTGGTCAAACACTAAAGCTTGGTAGTCACCAAATTTAGATAGCCTTGTTAGGAATCCATTCCTTTCATTTTCTAGGTGTATGAGGGTTTATTTCATTGTCATTTCTACTACAATTGTGTTTGGATGTGTCTTCTTTAATACATAATAATCACAATCCTTCAGATCACAATCCTCCCAAGAAGACACAAATATAAACTGATACAAAACCAAGCTCAAAAATAGTTGAATAACTTGAAATATCACATCCAATACTTTAAACAATGCATTTGACCTTTTTTGTAACATATTTGCATCCTGGAATAGCGCATATGACCTAAACAACAATGCATTTGACTTTTTCTATAATGCATTTACATCCTGGAATTGTGCATATGACTAAAAAAACAACGCATTTGAAGAATTAAATAGTGCATATGCCCTACAGAACAATGCCTAGTGAACTATAAAATAGTGCATACACGCATTGAAATAGCATATTTAAGACTTCTTGTAGTGCATTTAAGGAAAACCCTATTACAGAGGCTATTTGCATGTGCAACTTTCACAAACAAACAATAGATTTGGATACCCTTTTTCCTCGTCGACATTCTGCAAAATTGAGAGATTCTAAAATTGACTGCAACCATTTTTCAAACAAGAAATTTTCTAACTCCAATAGGAGATTTGTATCCAATAGTTCTTTTTACTTTGATTTTGCATATCAAGTCAAAAATGAACTGGAAACACACATCCATTCCCTACCTAACTTCATGAAGGTGAGTCTATCCTTTATCAACATCACCAAACACTTTTTAAAACATAGCTTATTGGTCAACGAACTTAGGTCTACAAGAAATCCTTATATTGTCAAAATGCAAAAGAACTAGAGGAATCCCATCTATATCTCATGCCATTGCATAAAACTAGTGTAGCTGCAAAACCAAAATGATCACCTATATGAGTGAGTACTAGAATAGCTAAGAGAACCATTAGATATGCACAATCTCCAAACCTCAGTGAGCTTGTCACACCCACAAACTATTTACCAAAGACAACTACCCATAAATCACCCTTGTTCAACCAAAACTCAGAGCCCTTTATCGAAATGGGTTCATCCAACATGTCAGATGAAAAGAGTATTGAAACCAAAATTGAGGATTTTCAGAAAAATCCTGATCTTGTTGACATCATGGATAAAATACTCGAAAGACACAAAGAATGCTACCTGCTAGCATTAGCACAACAAGGTGCAAAACTACCATCCAACTTTGACATAACAAACCTTAAATGAGATGAAGAAGAATCACCCTTGGATGTTGTTCACAAAAACTCCAAGATTTACAACTAGAAATGGAAAGGATGAAATGAGGAAAGATCTAACTCACTGAGTTCAATCTTGAAAAAGTGTGCCCCCTTCCATTTCATAAAAGTACCACCTTTACGCCTTTCCCATAGAACATGCAATTACCAAAATATGATAAGTATTTTGGTACATCTGATCCTCAAGATCACCTTAGACAATTCTATACTCTAAGTATGGAATTTGTCCATGACACAACTTACCTAATGCGGTTGTTTCATAGAAGCCTAGGAGGGCAAGTCATGGAGTGGTTCTCCAAGCTACCCTCCAACATTAAGTGATTTGATCAACTAGCTTTAGTTTTTATTGCCCAATATTCTTACAATATCGAAAGAAAAGTAACTATGATTGATTTTTGCAACACGAAACAACTCCCTGGAGAATCATTCAAAGTCTTCTTGGAAAGGTGGAGACACACATACATTTGCCAAATACCACCGAGACATCTTGGACAAGGAGAAGACATACATCTTCATCAATAGCCTCTCAAAACCTATGAATTAGTGAATACATCTTCAAGGTCCCAAAGACTTTAAGAATACTTTAGAAAATGCTTCTAAAATAAAATAAACCTTGATAAATAATGACATCATTAAGCTATCAAAAGATGGAAAAGGTTTCTCGAACAACTCCTCAGTGACTCACAATACAATTGATTAGTTTGCTGATAAAAAAATGTTGTGGTGGAGAAATAACAATAAAAAACATAGTCAATGATGGGGTGGTTGAAGCTAATCATGTTAAACCACAAACTCAACCCCATTCAAACCAGCGATATCCTATCATCAATAACACCAATGTAAATACCAGACAAAATCTACCCAAAGAAGATGATCTTTGTCCATCTTATCGACATAATACAACTAATCCTTCAACATACAATCAGCAAGTAGCCTATAATCAAGCTTCTCCCCCGAGAGGATACCAATCTTATGACATACCCAAGGAATACACATCCATCAGTGTGTCTTACAAGAGTGCATTGCAAACACTCTTAGTAGATGAACTTATTGTACTTTGTGAGGCCAAGCCCTATGAACCACAAGTTAAAGTGGTGGAGCAACAAACACTTTTGTACCTATCACCAAAACTGGGGGCACTTGACCAACAACTATTATGCCCTTAAAGGAGATATACAAAAATTGATCAACAATGGAACTATCAAAGTGAATAACCTCTGTAACAATGAAGACCACATGACCTTCAAAAAACCTTTCATGAGTCATAAGAATGGTGAATCCTCCAGAGAAAACCAAAACACATCTTCCCATGATAAAGTTAATTATTCTCATCATTACAATAACACTATCAATATGATCTCAAGGTTTGATGATGTCATAAATGTCATCATAATCAAAGACAAACATAAAAAACAACCATTAAATGTTGTTACTCGAGGGCAAGCCTCCGAAGTCATTCTACTAGGGCCAATAACTAGTTTAGACTAGGAAACAACAACTTCCACTGTACCCAAATACAATTTAGTTAACTAGTTATTGAAAAGTCCTACCCACATTTCCATCTTTGAACTATTGCAAATATTGCCAGAACATAAAGAGATCCTCACCAAAGCCTTAGTGTCGAATGACCTGGATGTTGGAACACTTCAAAACATGGTAAGTAACCTTGTTGCTCCTTAGTGTGTATCTTTCTTAGTTGAAGATGACATGTCCTTCATTCACCTACACAAATCTCTATTACACATTAAGGTCTTTATTCATTGTAACAAAGTCAAAAGAGCCTTGGTTGATAGAAGAGAGAGCCTAAACATCTCCACTTTGAATTTTGTATGAGCCCTAGGATAGGAAGAGGATTCTATTGACCCTAAAAATAAAATTATGATCAAAGATTATAATAATGAGGAGAGATCCTCCAAGGGCATGGTCATTCTACCAATAAGGGTTGGCCCTATAGTAAAGCAAACTGTTTGCCAAGTCCTAGATTTGAAATTGAACCACAACATCTTGTTAGGTAGGCCATGGATCCATGACATGCAAGGTTCCCCTTCCACCTGTCATCAATGTCTAAAATTTCCTTACATGGGTCAACAGGTGGCCGTACTTGGGGACCAAAATTATGCCCAGTACTGTAACATTCTCATCCCTCATATTAGGGAAGACATAAACATTCTGACAAGTGTTGTTAGACAATTCACACTAGCAGACACCTCCACATTCATGGTCAAGACAAGGACTACTTAACTACATCAACTAAGGGTAAAGAGAAATTGGGTTGTTCCAATTCTTCCACTCCTTCACCATCATCATCAAAAAACCACAAATAGTCACATTATGAAGAAATGGATTGCTTAATGAAAGAATTTGATCAGAAGTGCAAATTGCAACACAAAGGGGTAGGAGAGTATTTAGTCTCATTATTTAATCCCCCAATATCTCCAAGATCTCATGGAAAACCATCATGAACTACTAGGCCCTATCATCACCATTTCATAAAAGAAAGTATTGTACTTTCAAGTTCCATAGAGGGCACAAGTGAACGAATACAAAATATTGATATTTTCCCTCACCTCTTCAAATTTTTTTTTGATCTAATGAAGAAGATGGCTTACATGGGTGATGGTACTTTAGGAAAAGGAAAAGTTATTGTTGAACACCTAGTAGTGCAATTCAGGCCTAACAAATCAAAAAGATGGGTAGGATATTTAGAAGAAGATAATGCAAATTCCATTTCTAGATCCCATTCTAAACATGATGATTCCTCCTCTTCCACCTTGGTATGGATACCCAAGGAAAAAGACACCAACAATCAGAAAGTAGACAATACTAAGAATGTGAATCTATCCTTCCCTAATTTACAACCTACAAGAGAACCATCCATGGATGTCTCTAACAAGGAAGATGATGATGATTCCTGTAGTGCCTCTCGTGTTTGTAGTCTGTACCTTGTCTATTTTTGATTCGAGAGAGACTTGATACTCTTATTGATATTTGTACCTTGAGATGACCTGAGGGTTGAATGTTATACTTTGATTTTCGTACCATAGATTCTTGTTGCTATGTTGTTCAAATTATCATATTTGCATGTTGATGCTATTTTGAGATGACAGTAGATCTATGATATCTGATTATCTGGTTATATGATGTATTGGACACATTTGTGGTTTTTTGTGATGTGATGGATCTTATGTTTTGGTTATTTACTTTATTCTTGTCTTTTATGATTAATGCAAACGTAAGTGGTGTAAATGGATTAATGAGTTATTTAATGCTTTAATTGCTTTGACTAGTATGTTATATGTAATTGCACTTGATCATGTGTTTTAGTGTGCAGGAATCACATCCCTGGCAGTGGCCTATGGAGTTAGTGATCTAGCTATTCATATTTTGCCAATGTCGCTCATGTATGGTCGACTTATCCTTATTTAGTTGTTTTAAATTAAAACCTTTCGGTGATTAGTAAATTCAAACTCATTTGCATTATGTGATTAGACCGGTGAGCATGTCTGTGCATTTAGAAGTTTGCATTTGTCGTGAAAGTGTTAAGTGATTTTCTGTGATTTTGGGTTTTTAGGTTTTAAATCTTTTCAGATTTAACTTCTGGCAGCTTTGCCTTAGGTGAATTTCCATTTACGGATAATAACCTATTTTTGTTTGGGTTGATTTGGAGTTTAACTACTCCAACTAGCTATTTTCCATAGTCAACTATTCATTCAAAATGAATAAGTATTGAAAAAGTGAATTCATTATTCACTTCTCACATTTTGGAAATTGAATTTGGAGAGAAAATTTGAAAATCCTCTTCTGAAGGATTATTGTTTTGTTTGTTGTGGGAGCTATGAGCATAGGATCTTTGCAAGGTTGGTCTCGTTGGATTCAACTCGAGGAGTTCTCGCTTTGCCGTCAATTTTAGCAGTTTTGGTGGATTGGTTATTTTATTCTGTGGGTTTTTGTTTTGGCCCCTTTTGCCGTCAGGTAGGGCCTTCCCATTTTAATGTTTTTGCTCTGTTTTTGCTTCCGTTTCTTGTAGTAATATGTTAGGAGATTGAGAACTAGTGTTCCCCTCTATTTCTGTTTGCTAGTTCTGCCCAGTTGGCCGGGTACGAACTTTTTCCCTATTTTTGAAGTGGGGGTTTGTGTTTTTGGGCCATTATGCTGGCCGTTTTTGCATACGGTGTCTGATTCCTTTTATTTTTTGGATTTTTGGAGTTTTTGAACCCAAAGGCCAAATGGGTTTTAATTTTGGAATTTTTCCAAAATTTGGGGTTTTAACCTCATTTTGCGTGCCACCCTATTTTCTCAAGTTTTCTCAGCACATCGTGGTTCATGGACCTAGATAATTTGTTTGGATATCAGTTTGACCACTTTTGCACCTTTTGTTGCATTGGGATGCATGATGCACCCATCCTCTTCATTCTGTTTCGATTGAGGGATTTTCTATTTTTTGTTCTCATCCAGTCCTTTGGTATGATCTTCATGATGGTGGTGCGCCACACATGAGTACATTTTTCAGGTGACCTGTGGGGCTCAATCTTTTGTGGTACTTTTGAAAGTTGTGATCATTTGGGATGGGTTGGGAATTTGCATGCCTACGGGCACTCATCATTGGATGAGCATGGGTAGGGTAGGGTAGCATATGGAGGGGGCTTCTACCTTGCAGCTTGGTGATCATTGTGCCCTAAGCGTTGGTGAAGGAAGCTTTAATTAAGTGCTAATTAAATAAAATACAGGGTTGTAATAATCTTAAGATAATAAAATGTTTGGGGTGCTAGAGCCTTTCTGTTGAGGGATGTTGAATCTGCACAAGTCCTAGCTTGGGCTTTTGATGCCAAGTGACTCTCCATGATGTTAGTCCCTATGTAGCATCCATTGAGATATCTGACCAGGATCTGTAGTTTTGCATTGTCTATGTCTTGAGGTCAGTCATCATATTGCATGGCGTGAGTGTTAGCCTTGGATGTTATTTTGCGTGTGTTTGTGGTTGGACCATTATCTCTTCAGCACGATAGGTGTGGACCTACGGGTGCCACATGGTTGGGAGGTGTAGCTACCTTCACCACTACTAGGGTTTGGTGTACAGAGATAGTCTTGAGCCTAGTACAATCGCTGCTAGATGTTTTTGCTTGGTACTTCAGTCTTTGGAGTATGCTTCCTTCTGATTTATGCTTTCATTGAGATGCTTGTTTATCATGTGTAGATGATGTTAGTTTGATGCATTTCCTTATGAAAATGAATAGCATATGTTAGATGATGTTATCTTACAGTTTACTACTACTAGCAAGTTAGTTATCCTTTTGATTGTTGTAGCATGTTTAGTAGTGATGTCTTGTTACAATAGCACTGATGATCCGATCGATGGATTGGGATGTTATGCGCAAGGAGATGGCTAGGACCCACAATGGTCTTATGATGCCATTGATGGTTGGGAGGAACCGCGTACTTAGTGGTTGTTTTTCTCATTGTGATGTTTTCCCTTTCCATACTTTCCCTTCATTGTTTGATAGATGATTAGATTTTAGCTTTTCATCTTTTAATTTTTCAGTTATAGTTTGAGTGTTCATGCCTCGAGATGTGGATCCGGTACTCTCTGGTGTGGAGGTTTTATACTCTATTTTTCCTTTTTTTTGTTCTATTTAGTTGTTCTTGTGTTTCTTTAGGTGACACTTTGTCAGCATGGTGCGACATAAAAGTGTATCGCACACCCATAAAAACTATGTCGTGTGACACTGGAAAGTATCGCAAGCCTCTTGGAGAAATGTCATGCGACACTGGAATGTATTGCACCTCCTCAAAAGAAAATTCGTATGATACACTTCCAGTATCACATGCCCTTTTGAGAAGTATTGCCCAAACCCTGATTGTGTCACCCTCCTTCTAGAGAAATGTTATATGACACTGGTGAAGTATCGCACTGTGCTGATATAGTGTCACATAGATTTTATGAAACCTATGTAGGTGGGAAGCAGGCACTTTTCAATCTGATCCAAACTTTTTAGGGATGGTTCGAGGTACCCTCTTAGGTGTTCTTCAATCCCTTGACGGTGCATTTTGAATTCTATTGTGTTTTTTTTGTTGTTCATTCTTTGGGGTTTAAAATATATCAAGTATAAGTTGACATATATTTAATTTCTTATACTTAAGATATATTTTAATATATGCAATGATTCATTTGAGATGGGTTTTAGACCTCTATGGGCTAAGATAAAGATTCTAGGAAATTTCAGGGCTTAAGAATTCAGACTTAGCCAATTTTCAGGAGTCTGTTTTGATCTTTTAGCTTGGTCGATCTCTTATGTTTTCTTGTTTGTGTTTTGGTTAGTGGTGACATTTGGAGATCCGTTGGGTGCTAGGATGGTCGTTAAGTCTTCCATTGTGATCTGAATGATCCATGTATGTTGTTGTCATGTGCACTTACACTTGTTAAAAAAAAATAATTTTGGCTTATTTTTCATCCTTGTTCCAAGGATCTCCGAGCGGGGCATTACAATTCCACCAAGTGGGAATTCAACTCATTATCTAAATAATCCATCCACGATAAAGAATATGATTTTTTTCACATACCTACACCCAATAGTTCCACAACAGACCTTACTCCATCAAGAGTCAATCCACATCAACACAACTTAGAATACAATACAAAACAGACACGTGACATCACATCACATGAGGAATGATAGGTTCCAGTTTCAGACTTTACTCCCAAACTTATTTCGAGTAGAAGTTGAAGATGAATACTATGAGCCTCTAGCAAGCTCTACTTTCCTTGACAATTTAGAGGAGGCACACATTATTGACCTAATCAATACAATGTATGAACCACCAAACAAAGTCATGTCTTTAAACCCTGCTAAATCCCATTCCTATTACACATCACTATCCTTAGTCCATCCTGAGCTTATTAGTTGGGACTCAACTAAACCTCACAACTTCCCACAATTTGACAATGACCAAGATGTTTTTTGTATACCTTAACATAGTTGAACCATATTGTTTACAAAGAACAAGAGAAATACATGTATATGGGTTTAATATCAATCATATTAGTCAAATGAGAAAGGGGATAACACATCCAAGAACCAATGAACAAACCCACACTGTGGCTGGTCTTGCAAATTTTTTTGAAATAAATAGAAGTGACACATCTAATGGTGAAAAACCAACTGTGGCACCCACAGATGAGATGATTGATACATTACCCAAACATTTAGAGGAATACTCATCTATTTTGATTAAGCCTACATAAAAAGTCAACATTGGAATAGAGCAAGAACCTAGGATAATTCATTTATCATGGTCCTTAACTATAGAGGAAAGAAGTGAATTCATTTGCTTCTTTAAAGAAAGGCAAATAAATTTTGCATGGTCTTACACTGACATGCAAGGATTAGATTCAACTCTAATCCTTCGTCACCTCAACATTTCTCTGGATGTCAATAAAGTTAAACAAAAACTAAGAAAAATGCATCCTCACATAGCATTACTGGTCAAAACAGAATTGAAGAAATTGCTTAGTACCAAATTTATTTGACCATTAACCTATGCATCACAGATATCAAATATTGTACCTATCTCAAAGAAAGATGACATCATATGGATCTATATTGACTTCTGGGATGCCAATAAAGCATGTCCTAAGGATGATTTTCCCCTTCCAAATATTGACACAATTATAGATCTAACAATGGGAAATTCCATGTTTTCACTCATGGATGGTTTTTTAGGATACAACCAAATCAGAATAGCACTAAAGTACGAAGAGAAAACAACTTTTAGTTGTGCATGGGGCACATTCTATTGGAATGTCATACCCTTTGGTCTCAAGAATGCAAGGGCTACTTATTAGTGGGCCATGACCACCATATTCCATGACATGATACACACTTTTATGGAAGATTATGTTGATGACCTCCTTTCCAAATCCCATACCTGAAAGGATAATCTTCCTATCTTGGATAAGATATTCACACACAGAGGAATTCAAAGTTAGGCTAAACCCTAAGAAATACCCTTATGGTGTGAAATCCAAGAAAAATCCTAAGGTACATTGTCTCTGCTAAAGGAATCAAGGTTGATCCCAAAAAGGTACAAGCCATTATCAACATACAACCTCCAAAGAACTTGAGTTAGCTTCATTCTCACTAGGGAAGGCTTCAATTAGTTCATTACTTTATATCTCAATTATCAGAAAAGTGTACGACTTTCACTCATCTCCTCCCATAGTTTTTAAATGGGATAGTCAGTGTCAGATGGCCTTCAATCTTCTCAAAAACTACTTGATAAATCCACCTGTGTTGTTACCTTCAGTTTCACACAAACCTTTTTTGATCTATCTCTCTCTAACAAAAAAAACAATTATAGCCCTCTTGGCACAAGGAAACAATCAAGGCAAAGAAAGAGCTATTTATTACATCAGTCACACCCTGGTCAATTATGAGCTAAATTACACTTTTATTGAGAAAGCATGCTTGGTCATAGTTTTTGCTTCAAAAAAACTATGTCACTATCTTTTGCCACACAAAGTTAAGCTCATCTCAAAAATTGACCCTCTCAAATATCTTCTCAGCAAGATAACATTAACACTCAAATTGGCCAAATGGGTAATGATCCTGAGTGAATTCAACATTGATTACATTGATAGGAAGGCCATAAAAGGATAAGCTATTGTTGATCAATAGGTAGATGCACCCATAGAGAGCTCAAATACTATCCTAGATGACTTTCCAGACACTCACATCCTCCAAACATAACCAATCACATGGAAGTTTTACTTTGATGGTTCCTACACACCCATGGTTCTGGTGCTAATATATTGTTCATCACGCCCCTAGGCATCACCATCCCCAAGGCTTACAAATTGCTCTTACCATGCACAAATAATATGGTAGAATATGAAACACTAGTTTTAAGTCTCAAGCTATCCTTAGAATAGAAATTAACAGTCGTTGAAGTCTACAGGGATTCTTAGTTGATCATCAATCAAGTTAAAGACACTTATCAAACCAAAGACAAGAAATTGTTACCTTACAAGCATATGGTTGATACACTTAAGGCATGTTTTATTCACATTACTTTTGAACAAATTCTTAAAGACAAGAATAGGGAAGTAGATGCCATGGCCACCTTGGCCTCCTTGCTTCAGTTACTAGATCAACATGAGCGATATGAGTTCTTGGTAGAAGAGGTTGTTCAACCTACATTTACTCAAGTTGAATCCATCATTATTTATCATTTAGACACCCTTGATTCCCCTTGGTATGACTCTATCACCACCTATCTCCATGAAAATACCATTCCCTTTGACCTCTCATGAAACCAAAAGCGTAACTTCATCGGATAGACCTCACGTTACACTTTGGTAGTTGATACATTGTATAGGAAATGTCTCAGTAGTACTTTATTTAGATGTCTCAAAAAGGATGAGTCTAAGGTTGCTCTATAAGAAGTCCATGTAGGAATCTATGTGTTGCATTCTAGTTGGTTTACATTAGCAAATAAAATTCTTAGAATGGGCTATTTTTGGCCAACCATGAAAAAAGATTCTATCGACTATGTAAAAACTTGTGAAAAATGTCAAATCCATGGTAACGTTATTCATGCACAAGCACAAGAACTCAACCCTTTGGCCACACCATGACCTTTTTATCAGTGGGGATTTGATTTTATTAGAGCCATCCACCCACCTTCCTCTGGTGAACATAAATGGATCATCATCACAACTGAATATTTCACCAAGTGGGTTGAAGTGGCACCACTTGCAGACTCTATAGGAAAACAAATTTCTTCATTCATATTAAACCATATCATTTTTCAGTTTGGCATACCTGATGCCATCCTAATAGACAATGCCTTGTATTTTAAAAATCAAATATTTGATAGGTTATGTGAGAAATTTAACATTATACCTCATTCATCGTTAATCTATTATCCTCAAGGAAATGGCCAAGCAGAGGCTAGCAACAAGAACATTATCAATATTCTTAAAAGAACCATCAATGATATTAATAGAGATTGGCATTTACAATTGAATTCTACCCTATGGGCCTATAGGACAAGTGTTTGAATGCCTACAAGAACCAAAGCCTTCTCCTTGGTTTATGGTTGTGAAGCCATTCTTCCTTTAGAGGTTGAGATCCCATCTTTGAGAGTTACCCTTTGTGATATCCTATCAGATGAAGACTATAGAGTGGCTCATCTAGAGCAACTAGAACTATCAGAAGAACATTAGTGTACAACACATAAGCATCTCAAAGTGTATTAGGATAGGTTGTCTAGACACTATAACAAAAATCTCAAACCCCATGTCTTTCACATTGGAGACTTAGTTCTCTAGGAAAACCCTAAGAATTAGGTAGCTAGAGGTAAGAAAGGAAAATGGGAGGCCAATTAGATTGGTCCTTACATCATCATAGAATCCTTTAGGATTGGTACTCATAAACTCTTAGATTGTGATGAAGAAGAACTAGCAGAGCCCATCAATAACATCCATCTCAAAAGGTTTTATGTCTAAAGCTTTGAGGAAGCACCTCATTGCTAAAAATATCAAAAAAATAAAAAAAATCAGAAAACATTTGAACAAAAAAAACAAAAACCAAAAAAACAAAAAAAAACAAAAAACAAAACAAAACAAAAACTGGTACAATAGGAATGAAAAATGTCACCTTTGGTTTAAAACAACACAAGTCCTTCAATACAAAGAGACAATAAGGCATGACTCAAGCAGCTCTTCCTGAGACAAATTTTGTTTGTTTGTGGCCTTCTCACTCCATCTCACCACACTACCTAACACAGTTGTGTTAATTTCACATATACCTAATTGAGAAACACTTGTGGGTTATAGTTTAGTGGCTTCTTAGCTCCAGACACAATTTACAATAGTAGAGACAACCAACAAAACAACAACAAAAGGAAGACATGTAGATTAGAGAAAACATGGAGTCCGATTATGTTTTAAGATATCACTAACATGAATTGTAGGAAAATCAACGCACATCTCAAATATTTTCCATGACCATTAGTTCCCAATATCCATTTTAGCCTTCATAAAATCCATTTGAAGTCCCAAAGATCCTTTTTTTGCCTCCATCATCTCAAATATAGCTCTTTGAGCCCACTTTTAGCCTTTTTGGCCCACTTTTGGTCTCCTTGACTCTTAATGTGCCCCAACAAGGCCCTGGTTATCTCTGTATTCCAACAAATCTCACTCCCATCCTCATTCCATTCCCACTAGTTAGAAAATTGTTAAAAACATTAAAAAATTCTCAAAAATATAAAAAATAGCCTGAAAATTAGGCCAAACAATAAAAAACTCATCTCAAACAGGCTATTTAATTTTGCATAAATTATTTTTGTATTTTTCAAACTATTGCTCCATTGATTTCATGTTTAGCTAGCATCCATCTATAATTGTTCCTCCTTTGAGACAGTTTTGTGTACCTCGACCAGTTTTATATGAAATCAATGGTGAGGCCCACTCCATTGAAAAATATTTAAATATTTTTTGGCATATTTTATTGCTTTATTACCTTTGACAAAAACAATACACAAGATAATCCATTTATTAAGAAGCAGCATAGTTATATCTTGAAACATCTCTCTAGGCTTTGGGGCACAATGCGAATAATGGAAAAGGCTCTGGCAAAGTCCCTTTTATTTCCTCTTCTCAGGAACAACAACTCTCGATGGATTTATAGTCTTATTTATGTTGCAGAGATCGTAATTAATCCAATAACCTTTCAACAACTATATCAAAGTTATCCCAAAAGGCCCAGATATCTGTTAGACTCTTTCATCATCATCTAACAGGGGCTTAGAATAAGTAAGCATCCGTTTGAGAGACTGCAGGGCACTCAAATGCCTCTTCCAATCCCCAACACCTTTTTCAAGGCCCCATAGTACCTTTTCAAGCCTCAACACCTTTTTAGGCCTTGCTAGCACCTTTTTAGGCTCAAATACCTTTTCACAAGCACCATAGTGCCTTTTCCAATGTCAACGCCTTTTTAAGGTTCCATTAGCACCTTCTTAAGGCCGCATTGTGCCTTTTCAAGCCTTAACTCCTTTTTAAGGCCCCCATTAGCACCTTTTTAGGCTTCCAAAACATGTTTTAGGCTCAAACTTCTTTTTCAAGGCCTCGCTTCACCTTTTAAGGCCCCCATGGCTTTTTCAAGGTCCAAGTCCCTTTTTGGGCCCTCAAGTGCTCTTTTCAGGCGCTCAAGCACCCTTTTTTGGCCCTCAAGTACCTTTTTAGGCTCCAAATGCCTTTTCACAGGCCTTGTGAGTATCTATCTTGACACACACCCAAAGAAAAATATTAACTTTTGCTTTCTTCTTTTCTACAAAGGCTATCAATATATACAAAATGGTGCCTTGCCATTTGTGGTTTAACAATTCCTCCATTTTCCCACCTTGTGCACCATAGCTCTCCAAATGTTACACAAGTTTGTACTCATCTTTCATTGAGAGCCCATACCTATTGGATACAATTGTTAATTGTGTATTGTCTTTGATGTTACACAAATGTCATATCAGCCATTAGACAGAGTCTACCGAGCTTAGATGGTCAGGAAAGTAATTTACAGTGTCTACCAAACGTTCCTGAATAGCACAAAGGAAAGTTAGCTCTTACCAAGCTCACTTGGGCATCAAAAGATTCTGTAGTAGAAAGTTAATGTTAACCGAGCTCCTAAGGTTAACAAAAGGAAAGACAATGTCTATCGAGTTGACTCGGTCATGAAAAAGAAAGTTAGCTTTTACCGAGCTAACTCGGTAAATGAAGATAGGTCAGTGTTTATCAAGTTAACTCGATCTTTGAAGGAAGTTGCAAGGTTTGCAGTGATTACCAAGCTTCACTTGGTTAACACTAGGGAAACTATTTTGGAGCAGTGGTCATTGAGCTGGGTTGGGCAGTGAAGAATTTTATTGTTCTAATGAATTAAGTTTAATTATTTTGTCCAATGTTTGCAACTGACTGATTTATGTTTTTCAGTTGTTGTAACTTGTAATTGAGCCAACTTGACAATCTGTAAGGTATATATGAAAGGTCAAGTTGCAAATTCATAAGATGTAAGAGTTTGGATGCATAAGAGTGCGAATGTATGGATATGGAATGAGTGAATATTGAATATATGAGCGAATGTTGAAGAAGGATTAGATATGCTTATAGAGCTGCAAAGTTATATTCGATTAGTGAGGATCTAGTAAAGTAGAATAGAGATCTGTATTCAGCAAAGATAAGTTGCATATATTTTAGATCACTTCATTGTTGCTTTCTAATAATTGTAATAGTGATTCAAAATCTCTTAACAGAGTTGGTTTAACAGCTATTTTGTAAATCCTCTAACAAGGTGACAATTTAGTTGAATTGTTCTAAAGACCTCTAATAAGGCCACTTCTAACAAGGTGATTAAATCCTCTAACAGGGTCACACCTAATAGTGTGTTTTGTAACCTTTAATAGGGTTGGTTCCTAATAGGGCTCACTTCAGAAGAGTGAAAATTGGTAACTAGTTACTTGGTGGTTTTTCCCAAATTGGGTTTCCATGTTAAATCTGGTGTCTCTTGTTTTCATTTTATTTCTTTATGCATGCATGTTAATCACTTTAAATGCTTAATAAGTTAACAGAACATCTATCAAGTTTCAACATTTATTTGTGTGGTGACCAAGTATCAGAAACAACTATATTTTAAGACATCTAAGGACCTGTGGATTTATTTTTGTGGTAACTTATTCACCCCTCCTCTCTCAGTTACTCCATCTCTATTTCCAACAATTGGTATCAGAGCTCTTGGTGCTTGTAGGATAAGATTTCAAGGATCTAACCTAAATATCAGGATGTCTTATAAGAGAGAAATTCCAAGACTTAACAGGGACAACTTCTCAACATGGCAAGGGTTGATGAGACTTCATCTAGCTTCTATTGGAGATACAAGACTAAAATACCTTGATGAAAAAAATGCAAAACTAGTTGGTACACTATCTATCAATGATATTGCTGAAAAGAAGACCCACACCATTATGATGATAGATATAGCATCTACTCTAAGTTATGAAGAATTTGATGATATCAAGGACTGCAAATCTGCTTTTTAAATGTGGGAAAAATTGAAAGAAATCTATGGAGCAGATGATAATGTTAGAAGAGCCAAAGCAAAAAATCTGAGAGGAAAATTTGATCAAATGAGGATGAGAGAGGATGAAAACATTACAAAATATGTTGAAAGAGTCAAAGCATGTGTCAGTGCAATCAAAGCATCTGGAGGAGATATCAAGGAAGAGACAGTTATAAGTAAAGTTCTCAGAACTTTGCTTTCCATTTATGCAATTCAAGAAAGAAGATGTGAAGCAAATCATAAGATAAATCTAGAGGCTATAGTTGGAAGATTGATTGCATTTGAACTAGACAACTTTGATAACTGTGTTCCAGCTTCCAAGAACATTGAATCAGCATTTGAAGCCAAACTTTCACTCAAGGAGAAAGGCAAAAAGAAATCTCAGTCAGAAAGTGAAGATGAATCAAACCAAAGTTCAGACAGTGATCTTAAAGTAATTGAAGCCCTTCTAGCAAGGAAATATTCTCGAGGCAGAGGAAAATACAAAGGTAAAGTACCCCTAATCTATTTTTCATGTGAAGAAGTTGGTCATATTGCTGCTAGGTGTCCAAACAAGCAGAATAAAGATGAAAAGAAAGATCACAAATGGAATGGCAAGAAAGATTTCAAATCATTCAAGAATAAAGGTAAGAAAACATGTTTTATGGCTAAAAATTCTAATGATTCTAATGATGAAGAAGAAGATGAAATTGTCTACATTGCTATGAAAGATGAATCTGATAATGATGGAGAAATGGCACTCATTTCTCATATGAGCCAAAATGATGCATGGATCATAGATAGTGGTTGTTCTCATCACATGATTGGCGAAAAAACTAAGTTTGAATACTTTGAAGACTACGATGGTGGCAGTGTAAGATTTGGTAACAATGAACCTTGTTGTATAAAAGGAAGAGGAAGAATCTCTCTAACCAAAGAACTTATATGTGATAATGCCTATTGGGTAGAAGGACTAAAGCATAATTTTCTAAGTGTGGCATAGTTACTCAATAATGGATTCAAAGTAGAATTCATGCATGGTAAAGCAAGACTATTGGATAGCAAAGGAAAGCTGATTGGATTAGGTACTCAAACTAAAGGTAACCTGTTCTATCTTAAACTAGGTGAATGTTCATGTTTCATTGCTCAAGTAGAAGAAAGTTGGTTATGGCATAAAAGGTTGTGTCATGTGAACTTTGATAATCTAGTAAAGATAAGCAAATTCAAGAAAGTAAGAGGCATTCCTAACATAAAGAAACCTGAGGTCGGTCTATGCAAAAATTGTTAGATTGGAAAGATGAATAAGACTAGTTTTAAAAGTAAAAACTATCAGTCTAAAGATATATTGGAAATTGTGCATACTGATTTATGTGGACCCATTGAAATTGAAAGCTATACTAGAGAAAAGTTCTTCATTCTTTTTGTTGATGATTACTCAAGAATGATGAAAATCATCTATCTAAGAAACAAATCAGAAGCATTTGAAAAGTTCAAATGGTATTTGGCCAAAGTAGAAAAAGAAACGGGGAAAAGATTAAAATGCTTGAGGTCAGACAGAGGTGGAGAATTCATTTCACATGAGTTTAATAACTTTTACATTGAAAGAGGAATCAAAAGATATGTATCAGCCCCTGGAACACCCCAGCAAAATGGAATAGCTGAAAGAAGGAATAGATCCATCATGGATTGTGCAAGAACATTAATGATTGAAAAGAGCATTGCTATCAAATATTGGAAGGAAGCTATCAGCACTGCAGTTTATACCTTGAACCGAGTACAGCTAAAGAAAGACTCATTCAAAACCCCCTATGAGTTATGGTATGGCTATAAACCTAATGTAAGTTACTTTAAAGTATTTGGAAGTAAATGTTACATTTTGAAAGAATCTAGAAAAGACAAATTTGATGTGAAAGGTGATGAAGGCATATTCTTTGGATACTCATGCAAAAGTAAGGCATATAGATGTTTGAACTTGTCTACTCACAAAGTCATAGAAAATGCACATGTGAAAGTTGATGAGTTTGCAAAAAGGACTGAAGAAGAAAGCAAAAGGGAACCAGAAGATTATAGAAGGTTTGTCTTCATTGAACCTGATACAGTACCAGTTACATCAAAGAATCAGGAATCTTCTAATCCCAAGTCATTTGTAACCGAGTTACAGGAAGTTCAAACCAAGTCACAACAAATTGAGTTAAATTCAGTATCTATCAAGCAAGTATCTACCGAGCAAGTGTTTACCGAGTCTGAAGGACCCGAGCCAACATCTACCAAGCAAATATCTACTGAGCTAGAACAGACAGAACCTAAAGTTGAAATGCAAGAGGATAATAATGAAATCCATTCAAAAGGCAAGGAACCTGTATTAGCTAAATATGTCAGGAGACATCATTCAACAGATCAAATCATTGGAGAAAAATTTGAAGGAACTATGACAAGAAGCAAGTTGAAAGGTACTTGTTTACTTGCTGATTTTGAACTTAGAAATATCAAAGATGCTTTAGAAAATGATAGTTGGATTGAGGCTATGAATGAAGAAATAGAGAAAATAGAGAAAAATAAGACATGGACTCTTGTACCCAAGCCTAAAGATAAAAATGTGATTGGAACCAAGTGGGTATTTAAAAACAAGTTGGATGAAGATGGTAAGGTATCAAGAAACAAAGCTAGACTAGTATGCAAAAGATATGCTCAAGAAGAAGGAATAGACTATGGAGAAATTTTTGCTCCTATTGTAAGATTGGAAGGAGTCAGAACCTTACTAGCATATGCTGCTCACAAAGGATTCAAAGTTTATCAGATGGATGTCAAGTTAGCATTCCTCAATGGTATCCTAGATGAAGAGGTTTACATTGAACAACCTGAAAGTTTTGTTGATCCAGATAAGAAGAACATGGTCTGCAAATTACACAAGGCATTGTACGGTCTAAAACAAGCTCCTAGAGCATGGTATGAAAGATTGCATAACTATCTTATTCAGATTGGTTTTCAAAGAACTAATGATAACTGTAGCTTGTATATTAAGGAAGGACCAAATAATAATATTGTCTTAGCAGAAATATTTGTAGATGATACTGCTTTCACATGAAATGATGATCTGTGCAAAGAATTCTCAGAACAAATGAACAAGGAATTTGAAATGTCTATGTTTGGTGAGATCAAATTCTTTGTTGGTCTTCAAATTCAATAGAATAAAAATGGTATCTACATCACTCAATCAAAATACATCAAGGAGATATTGCAAAAGTTTGGAATGGAAGATTGTAAACCAGTTGGGACTCCTATATGTACCAGATTAAAACTTATCAAGGAAGATGAATCAAAAGAAGTAGATCAAACATTGTATAGATCTATGATTGGAAAGTTGCAGTATGTAGTTCATACTAGGCTAGATATTGCTCTTGCAGTTGGTATTGTAGCAATATTTTCAGCAAAACCAAGAGAAAATCACATTATGGCAATCAAAAGAATAATGAGATATTTGAAAGAAACTGAAGAGTATGGTTTATGGTATAAGTTTGGAGGTAATTTGGATTTGAAAGTGTTTACTAATGCTGATTGGGTAGGAAACCTTAATGAAAGAAAAAGTACAAGTGGAGGTGCATTCTTTCTTGGAAAGAGGTTGGTTTCTTGGACAAGCAAAAAATAGAATTGTACATCTCAATCTACAGCAGAGGCAGAGTATGTTGCTGCAGCAGTAAACTGTTCTAATAGTGTTTGGTTTAAACAGTTGTTGGAAGGCATGAAGATGGAAATCAAAGAACCAGTTGTTATGTTTTGTGATAATACAACTGCAATCAACATATCTAAGAATCTAGTGATGCATTCCAAAACCAACCACATTGCAATAAAATATCATTTTGTCAGAGAATTGGTGCAAGATAAGGAGATCGGATTGGAATATGTTCATACAAAGGAACAAATTGCTGACATATTCACAAAACCATTACCTAAGGATGCATTCTTATATCTAAGAGGTAAGTTAGGGGTCACTCCCCTATCTGAAGTTCACTAAAATAAAGTTTTAGTGATGCATCAAATCATATCAAGTTGAAGATCTATCAGTTGATGCATCATAACTAGAAAATATTGCATATGAATCAGTACTAAAGGTACACTAAAATTCATTTGAGTTGAGTTGTCTTTGGCATGTGTTGTCAAAGAGGGAGAGTTTTACTGTCATATCTCTCTAAAATTTGTTTAAGATAAAAGAGTTTTCTATGTAATTCCTTCATAGAGGGAGATTACTGTAAGAGGGAGAGTTTTTCTATCTTAGAGGAAGAATTGTTATGTTGACATATTGTGTTGCCATATAAGAGAAAGACTTGTTTTCAAATTTTATTCTACTATGACATGTTGTGTTGCCATCAATGCCAAAGAGGGAGATTGTTGGATACAATTGTTAATTGTGTATTATCTTTGATGTTACACAAATGTCATATCAGCCATCAGACAGAGTCTACCGAGCTTAGACGGTCAGCAAAGCAATTTACATTGTCTACCAAACGTTCTTAAACAACACAAACGAAAGTTAGCTCTTACCGAGCTCACTCGGGCATCAAAGGATTCTGTAGTAGAAAGTTAATGTTAATCGAGCTCCCAAGGTTAACAAAAGGAAAGACAATGTCTATCAAGTTGACTCGATCATCAAAAAGAAAGTTACCTTTTACCGAGCTAACTCGATAAATGAAGAAAGGTCAGTGTTTACCGAGTTAACTCGGTCTCCGAAGAAAGTTGCAAGGTTTGTAGTGATTATCAAGCTTCACTTGGTTAACACTGAGGAAACTATTCTGGAGCAGTGGTCACCGAGCTGGGTCGGGCAACGAAGAATTTTATTGTTCTAAAGAATTAAGTTTAATTATTTTGTGCAATGTTTGCAACTGACTGATTTATGTTTTTCAGTTGTTGTAACTTGTAATTGAGCCGACTTGACAATCTGTAAGGTATATATGAAAGGTCAAGTTGCGAATTCATAAGATGTAAGAGTTTGGATGCATACGAGTGCGAATGTATGGATATGGAATGAGCGAATATTGAATATATGAGCAAATATTGAAGAAGGATTAGATATGCTTATGGAGCTGCAAAGTTATATTCAATCAGTGAGGATCTAGTAAAGTAGAACAGAGATCTGTATTCAGCAAAGATAAGTTGCATATATTTCAGATCACTTCATTGTTTCTTTCTAATCATTGTAACAGTGATTCAAAATCTCTTAACAGAGTTGGTTTAATAGCCATTTTGTAAATCCTCTAACAAGGTGACAATTTAGTTGAATTGTTCTAAAGACCTCTGACAAGGCCACTTGTAACAGGGTGATTAAATCCTCTAACAGGGTCACACCTAAAAGTGTGTTTTGTAACCTTTAACAGGGTTGGCTCCTAATAGGGCTCACTTCAAAAGAGTGAAAATTGGTAACTAGTTACTTGGTGGTTTTTCCCAAATTGGGTTTCCACGTTAAATTTGGTGTCTCTTGTGTTCATGTTATTTCTTTATGCATGCATGTTAATCACTTTAAATGCTTAATAAGTTAATAGAACATCTATCAAGTTTCAACATTTATTTGTGTGGTTACCGAGTATCAGCAACAACTATATTTTAAGACATCTAAGGACCTGTGGATTTATTTTTGTGGTAACTGATTCACCCCTCCCCTCTCAGTTACTCCATCTCTATTTCCAACAATACCAACATTCGGTTCCCACACATAAGTGAAGGTCCATCTTCCTCTACATATCTCATTATTTCCACTTTTATGGAGATTGACAACCAGCCCAATATTTACAAAGAAATTCCAAAAAAATTTAAATATTTACAAAAATTCCCAAAAAAAATCTACATATTCCCAAAATTCCAAAAAACATATCCACAAAGTAGCAAACATAGAAATAACTATGTTTATCCAACATTTTCAATCACATTGTTCATTAGCATGACCACCGGTCACCCTTTTGCTTACCACAAAAACAAACACATTTTTTATTCTATTACAACGATGACAACAATATTACATTAACATTTGATGGGTAATTTATTTTGGCCTCCCTTGGGGAGGTTGCAAGATAGGGTGTTTGGTTAGGGGTATTTTTGCAAACCTAGTCCTAGAGGATGAGGCCCTTGGTGTCAATCCTCCTCGCACCCACACCACATCCATGGGAATTGGAAATCTTCCACTTCACAATTGAGTGTTCAACAATTATGTAAATTCCCTATCTACAAACTAAGTCTCTCATCACTTCTCATTGGGGAGGGACTAATGATAAAGCCCCATGTAATAGATGGCTTCCCAGGGCAATTTCACAATTTGTTGCATATCCACAAACACATTCTCCACTAGCTTGTTTATCCCTAGTACAATGATACCTTGTTGGGCCACATCCCACTCTTGTTGCAATTAATTAGTTTCCATTCTTCAGTGCTCCACATCTACTTTCACTTCACTCAATCACTGTTGTAACTACCTCACCTTTGACTTTCTCAATGCTAACCACTCTTGCAACTGCAAAGATAGGATGTTCAATTTTTCAATTGCCTCCCTAAAAGACTTAGACTATGCTTACAATAACACTAGTTCATTTTGCTCACTTTCTAAACCCACTTGCGCCATCCTTAGAGATGCCTGCAACCTTTGTGCTTGTGATTGACATGCCTATAGACCCACATCATTTCCCCCTTCTAATGACTGTTCCACTCACATTTCTACTTCCAACAACTACACTTGATCCCATTCAAAATTCACCACCACATGGAGCCGCTTTGCTTCTATTTTCACTCTGTCCTCGTGAGCTTTCTCTATCAATCCCAAAAAAAATGCGACATCCTACTCTGTGTTACCCTCTCAAACTCTCTCTATGGCCAACATTTTCTATAAATTCTCTAGCTCACTTGTTGCTTGCACCCCTCCCTCTACCTCTGGTAGTGGCTCTACTGCACTAAATCTGCCCCCCCCTCTTTCATTAACTTTTGACTCAAAATCCTAAGGTTAATCAAATGACTTACTACACTTGTCACCTCACCCAAATTGACATCTTCTGCCGCTTCACGAGCTTTTCCCATAGTATTCACTAGAGAGTCCATCTCCCCCACCTCCCTCGTTGGTTTTGACACACTCTTCATCACCCCAGACAAACTATTCTCTGCTTGCATCATTAGTTCATCATCTAATACCACTTGCAATGCCTACTCTACTACACTCCATGACAACATCATTAATACTGACAATGGTGTTTCTTCCACCCTGACTCCCAAACCCTCAGGTTGTGCTTTCTCTAGTTGCACATGACTTGATTCAACCCACTCATCAACTAACACTTGAAGTTTGGACCGATACACCAATTCCTCAGAGGTTGATTGAATGCACTTTTCCCTCTGTCCTTGCATTGCCCATCCTCCTTGGCTAACATCACCCTCCTATTGCAAATGATCTAGTGAGCCCAAAATGCTTTCAACCACATACTTATTGGACTTTTCACAATAACTAAGAAGTTGTGCTATCTCCTTCAATGTGCTTCCTTTTGTGGAAACATTCCTCATCTATTTATAGTCATCACTCGCCATGCCTTAGACTTTGCTTTCCTTACCACACATCCACTCTATGCATTCCACCATACTAGTACCATGTATACTTGCCATTCAACTCTAACTTTCAGACACCTTGATCCCCACTGACACATATCTTCCACCACAATCACCAAATCCCACTAATGAATCACTACTAACACATCCCACGCTTTGTTACCAAACTTCTACAATAGTTGCTTCAAGAAAGAATTGAACAAACTTGACACCATTGCACATAACTCTTAGCACCACTGGTCCACAAATTATGGTTTTCCTACTGTTATGAGCTTCTAGTATCTCGATGATGTACTTGACTAAAGGTACTAGGATAAAGCCATGATATTTTATTTGCCTTTGGTTTTTCACTATTTTTCTCTAGTGATACTCTAGTTTTATGTATTATTGGTGTCCACTTGTAAGTTCCTCCTCTTGCCTAGAAGGCCATGTGTACCTTGACTAGTTTTGTATAATATCTTAGGTGAGGTTCTTTATCTAACATGTGACTGTTTATGTGCCTATTTTCATTTACTATGGCTATAAATTTTGTTCTTAAAAAATATCTTATCTCTCATGTACATTGTCTGTATTTGGTTGTACTTCTCAACATGATACAATATTCATATCACCATAGCTAAGCTAGTGGTGGTTGTACTATGCCACTTTTATTTAGGAGCTCAATGATGACATTTAATTTGCATCCATTTCCAAAAAGTGATAGTTAGTTGCATTCATCTAGTTTGCATTTCATCTTGGGTACCTTAAAAACAAATGGTTGGCACAAAGCCTACACAACATCATTCAACAGATCGACAACACAATTTAGGACTGGTTATCAAACAACAGATAACAACATCAATATCAAGGAAAGCTTTTAACACTCAACTATTGTGGACTTTGCCTCATCACAACACCACCACCATGCATCACCCTTCATTATCTCATAATATTCATTCCACCCATTGCATTGCATGACCTTAAAATCTCAAACAATTCTAGTCACTATTTCCTCTTATCACATTTTATTCCTCATTACACCACATCATCTACTGCATTGTGTGACCTTCGAATCTCAAACAATTTTGGTCACTATTGATCACAATATTCATCATATTCTATGCATTCACTATTCCACCCTTCTTACTCTAGGTTCCTTTGTGGCTTTCAAATCTAAAAAGTGAGGTTACATCTTTTCATATCATTTCATCCCTAGTATCCTTCATTCCTCATTTATATTGCTTATCCATTTCTTATTTTTATCATTTTCATTTTCATTTCTTTTTATATTCACTCCATACCTCACTTTATGAGTGCATCTTCATTTTTCATTTTCACTTTCTCCTTTTATTCATTCATTTCATTTTCATTTTTCTATTCCACTTTATTTAATCAAATTTCATTCATCCATTTCTTTTCATCACATTTCATTTCTACATTTTATTTAATCACATTTCATTCATCCATTTCATTTCTACATTTTATTTCATCACCTTTCATTCATCCATTTCATTTTATTTATACATTTCATTAACCCATATTTCACTTATGCATTTCATCCTATCAGATTACATATCATTAGATCATATTTCATTTCACCCATCACATTGTATCACAGTACATTCCATTTATCACGTTACATATCATTGCATCGTATTTCATTCTATCCATATCATTTCATTTACACCTTTCATTTCATCACGTTTCATTTATCATTTCCTTTATCCATTCCGTTATCATTTCATTTATATGTTTCATTTCATTTATGCATTTCATGACATCACATTTCATTTTATCACATGCTATCACATCACATTTCATTTTATCACATTATATCTGATTTCATCACATTACATTTCATTTCCTCACCTTTCATATCATTACCTACATCTTCTTTATTTTTATCCACATATCATAACACTACATTAATCATATGCATCACTACATTTATCATCCACATTGAATCAACACCTATATCTATCATATAAATTAAATCACAACATCACATACATGGATCCATCTATAACATTAGATATATAAAGTTCATGATATAACAAGTGCACACACACAAACATCAAAAAGCTCGAATAGTCATTTATCAAAAGATCAAATCATCAACATCAACATCAAAAGGTCTTCATCATGAATGATACATATGATAAAGCCAATAATAGTGCAGTACAACATGATACATAGATCAACCTTCTATGTCACCACTTGCATCATTTGTATGTGTCTGCTCTGATGGTCCCTAATCTTGGGGGACACTCTTATCATCTAGAGGTTCCTAGTTTGTCACTCCTTTTGTTGGTGTCATAGGTATGGTTGTGGTCATCTAACTGGTCATAGCCACATTTTTCCTTGGTGGTGGTGACAATGGAGGTCTTGGTGTCATCACAACTATAAAAGTCGATATTGTACTCATCAACTCACTCATCTGTGCCTCCATCAAACTCATCTATGCCTCTATATATGAAGACCCAATTGGTCTCTTTGGTGGTAGTTATCCATGTGGTGGTATCTATTGCTGCCCCTATGGTTATAAACCCTATGCACCTAAGATCGAGACCTATACCCAAGGCCTCTGCTGACAAATAAATTGCACATCATCTGGCAATTTGGTTCTAACTTGCTCTATCCTTCTCTGACCCATATCCTTTACTAATTAGCTAGACCCTACACCAATGCCTCTAGCCCCTCTCATAGTCACCCCACCTTGACCACATACCTCTCTAGGTCTTCGCACTGCAACCTCCCTCGGTCTCTGCACTGGGCCCCATACAACAATCCGTCACTATGGTAATACTACTACTTGACCTTGCCCTCCATATATCCCCGTACCCTAGGTCCACCTTTGGCTCTACCTCCATCTTGATACCTCCCTCTACCTCTCCCCTGACTGCCATCATCATCATCATCATCCCCTCTACTTGACTCCTCATCAATACTTGGTATTGGCTCTACCAGATCTATATATCTTAGGATTGGGTGCTCTCTGAATCATGGTGCATAATCTCCCTCCATCCCCACATCTGTCTCCCCATCTCTCAATTCCCATACTTGTTGAGTCTCTATCATCTATATGAATTCTTCACAACATGCATCATACTCTAATGTCAGTCTCCATACTAGTCTCTCTAACTAAACCTAGGTATAATGTGTTGATCCTTGCGATATGCCTTGCCGATGACCAAACTGCCTCACAACCCTCCTAAAGAAAAATATCTCTATAACTGAGGGCATTTGGCCAAGAAAAAATTGAGGAAAAAAGAAGTATACCATCTCATCATCATCCTCAACCCATGGATCAGTAAATTGGTATGGCCTCCATACCACCTCATTCAGGTCATCCAACATTCAACGCCAATACTCTATCTTGCCTAGATGGGGCTGTATGATCACACTTGAATAAGTATATATGTATGACATATATTGTGGTTGTTGACACACACATATTGACTGTATAATGGGAAGATGCTCCCATGTCCATATCTATAACAATACAACTCCTGCTAACAGTGAAGCCAACCCTAAATATACCACCTAATGCAAGTCATGATAGAGATGAGATAATATAAAACTCCCCCACAAAAATCTCTATGGCCTATTGATCATATCCTAGATAATTTGACCCTATCTCACATGACATCCATGCCCCCACCTATCTAGTAGCAAAAATCTACCTATCAACCTGAACAACACTATAGACAATGACCCGAATTGAAGCATCTAAAACTAAGAAACACTATCATCTCTGATGCTATCATCTATAAAAACATCTCTAAAAGCTATCCCATCGACTATCTAATCATAGCACACAAGATCTCCCATTGGAGGAATCCTAATAATTTGGGATACACCCTCTGGAGATATTGTCATCTCCCCTAGTGGCATGTGGAAGGTGTTGTGGTCCGAGTGCCATCGCTTGGCCACAATTTTCAATAATCCTTTGTTCACCTAGATCAAAAGCATCTGTAAAAAATAGGTAAATCCACATCTGTCAATCACTTATTGATCTGACACAGACAATATACCAATCTACTCCAATGGCCATGGGTATAATCCCTGCACCATGAGCTTATGCCCACATACCTATTTCATCAAACAATCAACCAACAACATCACTTTTTTCTTACAATTGATAATTTTACATCAATCAAATATCAACATCTAGCTATTCAACTAATGGTTCTATCCTGGACCAGTCAATTTGTCCTACTCTATATCTTGAGATGGACATGTTCATTTTCCCCCACTCTGTATCCTAAGAGGGGCACTATTTTCTACCTATCCAATATCAATTGATTGATCCTACGTATCATTCTATGACTAAAGGATCCCTATTGTTTGACTTGTTACGAAAAACTACTATCAAATGGACCCATACTCTAGCTTTACAAACTATTTGCACTATTCAAATCATCATATGTGCTACTACAATAGTTACAAATGTTGAAAGTTTAACTTTTGTTATTTCATAAACCATATGCACTGGTCTATCTACTGTTTTCATTATGAAAATTCTATGCACTATTAAACTTATCAAACTCATTATTCCAGTTATTCCAATGAGCGGATGTGCTAGGAGATACAAATGTACTACTAAATTGCTCATAAGTGCCATCAAAATACACAAAAGTGCTACAAAATGTAAAGCCTCATCCACTTGGCATATGTGCTATAACACATCCTTTCAACAAGATGTTTCTCATTAAGGAGACTCAATAAACCCTAAAAGAATCATATGCACTATTTCATACTTCATATGCACTAGCCAATTATTTGGATGTGCTAAAACATTCGGATGCGCTATGGAAATCTACGTATGCACTATTATTTTTGTGTATGTGCTAATTCACTACCGAACTAGAGTTTCATATGTGCTACTTTACTATGTGGATGCACTATTCTATTGGTCATATGAGTCACAAGAATATAAATCTGCTAAAACAAACATTAAATGTGCTAACATGTCTAAGATAACACATTTATGAAAGAAATCTATGAATAAATCAAAAAATATGCATAAAATCACAAATCTTAAAAAATAGGGGATCTCAATGACTCATCGGGGCATTGTAGTTGGCTAGATGCTCATACCTATGCCCCCTCTCGAATTATGCTCTTGTAATGGGACAAACATCCTCACTAGTGTAGAGCTCCAACTCACCAAAAGTCAAAAGGGTGTGTGAAAATGACAAGGGTGAAAGGTCTTTTGACCTATTTAACCCTCCTTTGGGGCATTTATATGACATTTTAAACCCCATTTACCCAATTAAGGCTTTTTTGCTAATTTTTCTTGAACTAGGTATTATTCTGAAACAACTTGGTCACTTTCATCTACCCTTTTTTTACTACCAATTATTTTCATCCACATTTTCAGAAATAAAATTGGAATATCCTTATTTTTGCCAATTAGTTTTTCCAATTTTATTTCTAAGGGGTAGTATACTAGGGCATCAAAAGTTTTTAAATATACAAAATATTTTACCCTGGCCAACATTTTAACATCAAATCAAATTGGAGCATCCAATCAAGTTATCCTAAATGAAGGATTTTAAAACATCAATATTGAATCAAACATCAAACTATCAGTAATCAAACATTGAATTATCAGCAATCAAATCACAAATTATCAACAATCAGGCATCATATCAACCTCGAATCAATTAAACATCATTGATAAGACATTCAATTATTAGACTTTGACATAAAATTAGAAAATTAAATAGTCTTTGAACTAATATGCTTCACATATTAGCTAAATGAGAGGCATTTTTAGACACCCAAAAATTGGTAGAGACCTAAAACAACACAAATTTTGATCAAACAATTTCAAATTAAGGATAAAATTAGAGGAAAACAACAAACTTTTAAATAATTGGTAACATAGGTAATTAATTAATCAAATCACCTATCAAATCAAAAAGGACCTAAATTTGATTTAAAAAGAGGAAAAACAATTCACAAAATCATAAAATGAAATAAAAAAGGAAAAAGGAAAGGACAAAAGTTGAAAATAAATGGAACATTTATTAAATCAATAAAATCCATTGATCCTTACAAAAGGGAAAATCCTCCTTTTCACATTTAAAAGAATTGGAAAAATCCTCATTTATCCTCACAAACTAAGTCTGTTGGACTCTTCCTCTTGGTGCCTTATGAGATATTTACAATTTCACCATTATCCTTCAGTCAAAAGTGAAATCTTGATCTTTACCCTAAACCCTTTTGAAATCCTATAAATAGGAGGGAAATTCAAGAGCAAAGGAACCCAAGTTTGATGCATTTTCATTATAGACATATTTAGAGTTATCATGTTAGCATGTTAGCATTATTATTATAGCCAATTCATGTCTTTCTAGTATCTTTTTAGCATTGCTATGTCATTCATTTGATATCATTTAACACTTGTTTAGCCTATTGCATCCATATATCATAGCATTCTAGGGCTATTATACTCATATAATCTACATTTTCACATAGATCTCACATATACTTTGATAGATCTACATTCATGGCATACTCCTATTCTAGAACTATCACTGAGATGTTGTTCTAAGAGAAATCTTAGTGATTATAGTTAGGGAAACATGGGATGTTTGTGGAGTCTCTATTTGACAATGATTTCTTTGGTCTAGATTAGTTTGTTGTCATTCTATTTGCACTCTGCTCTAAGGTCTCATAAATACGTGATTTCACTGTGTATATTAATATTTGAACCATCATATACATTAGTGGAATAGGCAGATAATCATGCTCATCCATACCAAAAACTTCACACAATGATATGTATGTAGCTTGGGATTGAGGGTTGAAATATTTCTTCAATGATGGCTCAGGTGTAGATGAAGAAACTAGGGTTAGGTTTCCAATCTTTGAAAAGTATTCCTTCAAAGGCCCATTTCTACAATAAACCCTTTAAGCCTTGTAAACTTCTTGTAAGTTATCAAAATTGATGGTCTCATGGCAGGTGGAATGGGGGTGTAACATAAAAACCTCACTAATTTCTTCTGTTGTGACTTTAAAAATATCAATTTGAGTATAATTCCTAACTAGATGTAATATTGGATCATATCTTTTTACAAGCAAGGTTAAGAGGTCTGAATCCATGAAAATCCCTTCAATAGCCAACTTCCCTAAATTAGAATTTCACATATTACTGTGAGGGGTATCTTGGTTTCTCCGAGAGAAAGATATTTTGAAAAGTTCAAAACCACTTATGGTTGTCTATGAAACTCTGAAAAAATTCCCTTTTTCATACAAATCCTCATCAATTTTTAACCTTGGAGACTTAGGGATTAATATTTTTCCTTTAGAAGAATCGTTAGTTGACATATCTAATTGTTCCAAAAGACTGTCATGCACATTTCTCTCCTGGTACTTTGTTTTTCTATTGTATTCTCTTTGGGGAGGAATTTTGGGGTTTATATTATTTCACACACAAACAAATATCTTCAATTATCTCTTTGCAAATAGAATTTCAAACTAAGAGAAATAGACTTACTGCATTTTTAGAGTACAATCTCTATGATATCTCCCCTGGATAGAACCCTAGATTTTCTACAACCCTCTTAGGTAGTGAACACTTTTATATCTGTTTGCACAATCCCTTTTTTTGCCAAATTTGTGATGCAAGCTCAATATTATCCTTAATGGTAGTCGCATGAATTTGAATTTATTTACTATCATTTGGTTGCAGGTAGCAATCACAAGGCTGCTTAAAATGTGAATTGATAATCTAGGAACGGTCCAACGATCCTAATTTAACAATCAAATACTGAACAAACCTTTACATAGTGACAAGGCAATCAAACCAACAACACAATGAGAATGTACATGACCTCTCTTCCACAAGACCATATTTAACCTTTGAAACATCTAGTACACGTGTCATGATGTTTCTTTGTTGCATTCAGTAAAAGACAAGTAACTTCTCCTAGAAAAAATGTGATAGACCTTGATCTCACTTGATTGGATGATTAGAAAAGGGGAAACATCATCCCATAGATTGGCCCACTAAAGACATGTTTCAACATGTCACATTTTTGCAAAACTAAAGAGAAAGTAGATTCGCATAACGACAATGCAATAACCATTTTATGTATCCTTATCAAATGACTTCAAATAACCATGCTATAAAACTTCATATCCCAAGTTCCATCTCCAGTGACAACACATGAAATTATGCTATTTATAAAAACAAGTGTTCTATCATTCCTCGACCCCATCACATACACATTTCATCGCATCTCTTTGTCACATTCACAAAAACTTGATCATCCTTTCCTAGCAACAAAGTGACAATCCTAAGATCTTGCTAAATTGAATGACTATCAAACATAAGGCATCAATCTAAACTAGGGACATGTGTCTGCATATAGAATTATCACAAAATTTAAACTTCTTGCATCTTTTTATAGCGACATCATGACATCCCTTAGATCTACCAAGATCTGATGGTGCATAAAATAGACATCTTGAGTCCACTCATTTTGTTGGAGCACACCTTGAACCAATAGCACAACACTATGTGGACAAGGGAAACATTTTATAAATTATAAATATTAGCATTAATCAATACATCACCAAATCTAACATTTTAATAAATCATATGACCTGAACCTTTTAATTTTTGTAAAAGAGACTTTCCCATGGACAATACCACGTTCACACGTTTCTTAGGATCTCTCTAGATACTTATTACCTTTTGGGATAAAAAAAAAGAATAACTACTCCTAAACTAGTCTTAAGTGGTATTTCATCATTTGAAACAAAAATTTCTCTTATCCTTGGAGAAAGGAAAACATATCATAGCTTCTAACTCTTCTAGCTCCCTTGACTTCATGGTCACCTAAGCATACCTAACCTAAACCTAAAGACCCCTATTAATACTTTCCAAAATGGCTTACAAAAGATTCCAGATCATTTCAAAATAGAAGGCTAACCTTAAAATGCTCTTCACACATCCCAAGACAAGATCCTTACATTAAATTCACAATCCAAATTAAATACAGAAGTTGGCTCAAACTAAGAAAATATTATAGATAAAATTTCTCAAACAAGGAACTATGAATCAAAAAACATTAGGTTCACTCAATACATGAAGTTACACTTGGCCACTAAAGCACTCAGTTGATACTGGGCAACTCGGCCAACACTGAACAACTCGATAGCCACCATAGCTTAGAAACCACTAGAACTCGACAGTAATAGGCAAAATAAACAAAAATGAGTAGGATATCAAGGCAACCTAGGATGCTCCTACATTTTAAAATTTCATTGATATTCTTCTACAAATATTGGTACTATGATCAAGCATTCCATAATTATAACAAGTAGGTTTATTAGGCTTCTCAATTCACATATTGATAGGATTTTTAAGATATTGTGATTATTTTTTAGCTCTAGATTTGGATGAATATCCAAGTTCAAATTTTCTATTACAAATATATCCTAGTCTAGACATATCACAAGGTTTCCTTTGACTCCTAAAATGATCATCAATCTTCTACATGTTCTATGATAGCCCTTATTTTCACTAGACTAAATTTGCAAATTTTGTGGTGAAAATGTTTCAAAAAAGAGTGTTGTGGGCCATCCTCTGAAAATGAAAACAAATAAATCATGAACCCTAACATAATAAATTTTCCCTAATCTAGTTATAATTTCCCTTGTCCTAGTGTAAAAAATGATGCCCTAGGGTTGTGTTTTCATCCTATCCCATGAGAAATTTCATAAAAATCAAAGTCTGGCCCTTACCCTAGGTTTTATATCCAAGCATGAGTTTTTTTGTCTTTTAAATCATCTCTTATGATGTTATGACATAAGAGTTAGCAGAGGATCATAGAGTGGTGTTTTTAGTTCCCTGTTCTTAAGATAAGAATGTGTCGTAGTATAGAAAATGAAAAAGATAAAGTGCCCAATCTCACGATTCCCTTTGTATCATATGATTGTAAGTCATTTTGAAGAGGTTCTAAGCCCAGTGTGTGATGTTACATCAAATAAGAAATCATGGGATCGTAACTTAGATAGTTGGGAAGGGTTACAACCATGTGACAAGCAGTTTGGAGTAGGATCTTATAAGTGTGAAACACAAGGGAGTATTTTAGGTTTTCCAATCCTACAACAAGGAGGTGATTAAGACATCAAGAAGGTCTTTGTAAAACTTTAAGATGTTACACTAAGCCCTAGTCGTAAGGTCATGGATGAAAAATTTGAAGTATCTGATGGCACAATAAAGGGATGATCACAAGATCATATGGGTTAGCCTTGGGCCACAAAGTTGGAATGTGTTAGCATACTAAAAGGTTTTTAATTGGTTGAATCTGCTAAAGTGGATAAAGGTTTTACGGTCTGATTAATACCATTGATCATGTGTTGATCAACATATGTCATTTTCTCATAGAAAGAAATTATGTAATGTTTAAACAATGTGACAAAGCAAGAAGGTTCCACTTGGCCAGAGGACATGTGGCATTCATTCTGTAGGTAGCTGTAAGATCAAAAAGTAGGATTGAAGGTCCTACGATGCTACTAAGAAATGGGTATCATAAAGTCATAAGGAAGATATTTTTGGCTTACGATGCTATGAGTGACTTATGAATGTAAGATTGTAAGGTAAATAATGATAAAGGAATATAGCATTTTCATGTAGTATTATAAGGGTTTGAAACGTAACTACTAAAGCTACAAAGTGCATAGATAAACCACAATCATAAGATCGTAGGGAAAGATAGTTTGAAGTAAGATGCTACACTGTTTAGTGTAAACCACTTATAGTGAGATTGTAAAGGATTTAATGGTCAGCTCTGATGTTATGATAACTAGTGTATTGTGAGACCATAAGGGTTTTTCCCATGATTTATGACTATGTGATAAGGGTTTTTTTTTCAAGGTATGATAAGATCATAGAGCCTTTGTTTCAACCATAAGATAATATGAGAGATCTCCTTCTTCAAGTGATGATTGTAAGATCATAGGGAATTTGATCCCTACCTAGGATCTTATGAAGGGTTTGACTTCTATGATGATAGTAAGATTGTAAACCCTAGTTTGACATGAAGTGTGCTATTCACTTTTTTGAACTGGAAATGACAACATACTTTGTGACCAATGAGATTTGAGTATGGTATGAAAAGTGTATTGTTGGATAATAATGGAAACACTCCCCTAAGGTGATAGAATAAGCTTTTATTGTGGCTTGAGCATGTTGAGAATCAATGCAAAAATGAACATTGATAATGTACATCAAGCTATACAGACATTATATTGATCAGTTATAGTTTATCGTTCACAAAGAGAAGAAAATCTAAGCAATTGCAGAGTTTTCAGCACATATAGATAATTTTTTTCAACACCTAAGAATAGAGTTTATACAATGTTTTCTAGCATACATTCAAGATGTCTAATAAAGAGGTAGAAAAAATTCAAGCATTAGACATAGAGGTTACAAAAACTTCAACTTCCAAGGGAGGGAAGACAAGACAAAGAAAACCTAATAGGTTTGTGGAAGAATAGATTAAGCTTTTCCTAGGATCCTCAAATGCTAATGCTACAGATGACCATGCTTCTATGGACCCATATGCTCTATGCAGAGATGCTACATGCCCTGGAGTCATGGGTTTTGAGCTATTCAAATATTTTTATCATAACAAAGAGAGGAAGATCCCAGTGTGTAATCCATGGAAGAAGAACCTGACGAAGTTGATCTTTCCAGAGGTCTTTGTGGATGTAGACTTGGTGAAGGCCATAATTTGATCATAAAATTTAGCCACCAAATCATTCCATAAGAGAGATGGAAATATTCTTTGTACTCTGGACTGAGCCTCATTCATTGAAGCTTTCAAATTAGATGGTGTCATGGGCTAGCCTGTAGACTTGGAGGATCTACAAGATAAATTTGAAAGAAATACAAAAGTTTATACAGGGAAATCTATGCTACAACATATCCCTATGAACTTAAAGAGTGTGGGTGATTATCCTAAGAAGGTGGATAAAATGATTCCTTTGGACAAATTTGAGAATTACTTTGTAAAAATAATATATGGTGCCCACAAGGTGGTTGGGAAAGATGGAACATATACGGTGTATGAAGTAGAGTTTATCATAGCTAGGGATGTTCAAGATTCATAGTATGGAGTGGAATATGACTATGTTAAATATATCATGGAGGTGATGAAGGGAAATATTATGATTGCTCAGAGTGGAGAAATGAATTTTTTTAGGTTCCATCAGTACTCATTGCTAATGCACCTATTCTTTTACAAAAATGTGGGGTACATAAGCCTTGATTTCATTGATCATACAACTGATGCAAGTGGGGAGCTTCCAGTTTAGCCATGGACATAGGTATGGGATAGTTCATACCATTTTTCTGATTTTGTTTCTTTCTTCAATAATTTAGAACTGTTATTATGAAAATGTTAGAACCAAGATAATTTAGGGCACCTAAAATATTTAAGAGTTTCTTGAGGCCTACCATGCTCCCATAGAATAAGATATTAGACCATAATTGGGGAGATATTTTCCTATTTCCAACCTTTTCTTTGATGAGAGTGTATAGTTGTCCCCAACCACCCCATGTATTTCTAAATTCATCCCTCCTAGATTGGCTATCATTGAATTCATGTGGTAGTTATTTATGGTTAATAGGGAATACCTAGGCCCTAAGGTTCATAGAGGCACATTTTTGTGTAGATGTTTTAGGATTGGAGACCTTTCAATTGGAAAAGAGGCCCTAGATCAAATTCACTCTTTCCTCCACCATTTCAACTTGTCAACTAGTCCCTACATGATGTATGATCTTGATAATTACATGAAGAAAACCATTAAAGAGATAAGGAATTATTTGTTTCCTAACACCAAGGAGCTACCCCATGAAGATGTTATTATTAATATTGTAGTAGAGAGGGAGGCAACAAATAAGATGGCCAATCTTGATGATGTGTTAAGGGTAGAAAGGGAAATGAAGAGAGTAGATCCCAATTTCATGGGATTTTACATGGATATCCCCTATCCTTAGGATTAGGAAGATGCTTTTTGACCATGCTAAAATCATGGCCAAAATGCCAAAGGGGCCCATGAGAGAAGAAGAGAGGATATTTCCTAACATCCCTAAGCCTAATGTGACTCCAGATGATGAAGAAGAGGAAGATGAGCATGTTGAGGCATCATGGGTCACAAAAGGGAACAAGAGACAAAAGGTTGTCCATATCCCTACAGAGATAAAATGAGGACTTTGAAAATTTTACTAGGCAAGAGTAAGTATTTTTGTGACTTAAGGCAAAGCTATCTCCAAGATAGAATTAATGCAACTGAAAGCACGACCATAGATTTACAACTAGCAATAGCAAGGTTGGATAATAGGATCATTTAGGCCCAAAAATTCATAGAGGATGATGAATTCATCAAATCAACTGAGTTTAAGAGCTTCTTGTATAAGGTAAAATAGAGTGAGTTAATGCTCAAGATGAAACTCGAAGAATCAGATAAATAAAAACTAGAACTAGTTGAGAAGCTACAAGCCTATGATCATGAGAGTGAAGTCATGACTCTAGAGGGGGAAAGAGACCTTGTGTAAAGGAGTGGTATGTTGTTGGTACCTGGATGGGATTTGGAGCAAGCATTTATACTTGATTAGATAAGGAGAGAGGAAAATGCCATCTCATATGAGGCATATGGTGCTGATGGACTACAAAAAGGAACAAGATTCAACATTGACACAAAATCTTTGGCATTTTGGAGCATGGATCCATCATCAAATAAGCTTAAGATGATGGATGTGTAGAACACATAACATGGTAACATGATTGTGTGGACTTTGCAAGGCACCTCTGGTAAGGAAATCTGAAAGGCCATGAAGCATTTCTCATTCATGAATGAGGCCAAGGTAGAGGAGACTGAGACCAGACTTGCCAAGTCTATACATAATTACATTGATGTGAGAAATCTCTATGAGTATGAGTGTAGGAAAAGCCATGTCTTCAAGGAGAAAATTGAGGATCTTGAGGCTAAGGTCAAAGCACTAAAATTTGAGGTTACATCTCTCAGAGAGCAACTTGTAAATGCATAGCAAGTGGTTACTGCAAAGCAGATCCAAGCATAGGACAAGCACGAGCAACCAGCTAAGGACACAACCGAGACCCCAACACAAATAGATGAGTTGGAGGCTAAGGATACAACATAAACTAGTGGAATGAGCATTGATGCGCCATACAACTATCCTTAAGAGTTTGATGAGCCATAGGGTTGAAACTATGAAGAGTATATCAAAATAGGCTCATAATTTTTATGTTGCTTTACAAAGTGCTGAGCAATTCTACAATGAGGCACTTTCATGGCTATCACCCACATTCAATTTGTGGGGGCTATATGCACCCTAAAATGGTTGCCTAGACTATGGGCCCCCATTATTCAATTTATCAAGTTTCCTGAATCAATGGTTTGCAATATTTTATTAAATTAATTTCTTTGATCAAATTACAGTTAATTCAATTATTTCAACATTTCCTAAGGTTTGATCATTTTATCCTAAGTCTTATTTAATTAAAATAAAACCTCTCTTTTAATTAAATAATTAATCCACATTTAATTAACTAAGAGGAAAACCCCTCTTTTAATTTAATTAAATATTTCCTATTTAAGGACTTGCTCCCTTTTAATTAAATAAAATCCTAGTTGAAAAAGGAAATTAAATATATAAAAATTAAATAAATTCTTTTTTCCTCTACACTTAAATGCACATATTTCTAAGTGGGATTCCATTTAATTTTCCTCCTCTTTTCTCATTGGTGGAATTTTGTCTCACATGGATCATTCTCTCTCCACCCTTGATTAAAATCTTATTGCCTCTTATTCTTAATTGTCTATTCTTCTTTATAAGGGAGAGCCCTCTCCTCATTTTTGACATCCACAATTATGCTATTGTTATGTTGCAATTTTGGAGAGCAATTTTTGGAGGAGTTTGAGCATTAAATCTTGTTGTGGAGAACTTCTATCTTCTTCTCTTCTTCTCTCATGCATCCATGGCTTCCATCATTATGATCCATCCTTGCATTTTTATATTATCTTAGATCCATATTTGTTTTCATAGATTAATATTACATAGTTATTTCCTTTCATAGATTAGATTTCCTTTCTTGCATTGTTTTGCATTATCATCATTTAGATTAGTTTAAATCTTCATTTGCATTCATATTTTGATCTTTGAATCTCTCATTTTATGGTGTACTTGTATGGGCACAAACTAGGTCAAACTAAGGGCCTCCATGACAAACCCTTGCACTACATGAATAGAGAGTTATGAGTCACCACTCAAGACCTCATCCTTGAGCAATCTTGGATATAATGACTTATATAAGTGTGTCAAAATTTTAGCACAAATAGAGGCCATATATACATATCTTAGAGAGGCTTATTGTACCGATGGCTAAAAATCCATATATGCCTGATAAGATAATCATAGTGAAAGATGGCTTAGAGGTAGTCAAAGAACTAATTGGCTTCTTCAATAGAAAATTGTAATTCATATAGGGGAGGATAAAGGTTTTATCTCAGGGAATTCAACCCTGCATACCACCAATTTTGGATGCCACTAATACAGTGAGGGATTGGTAGAAATGGTTTGATTCCTTTGGTGCCATTTTGACTCAGGAGGCCATTGTGGCAATTTTTGAAGACAACTCTGATACCCCTTATAATAAGTTAATTGATTGCCTATTCAGAGCAAAAATAAACTTGAACAAAATATCTATTGAGTCTAAAGCCATTACAAATGCTAGGTGGACTAAAGCCACAAAGGACCTAGAAGAGGTTAGAACTATAGAGTGGCCCACCAAAAGGGAGTTCTACATTTGGGAAGTGACAGGAGAGATCAAAGCCCTACCAGTAGGATGTAGCTAAGATATTTTTGTTGAAGACATTAGAAGACAAAGGGGAGTAAAGTCAAAAGAGCATGACATAAATTTTCACTTGTTGACTTTTTTAGCTACTTCCTCTTTTGGATCAAACACTAACGAATGTCTTGCATATATTTTTGTTTATTTCTTGCACTTTTTGTATCCATCCAAATTTTAACATGTGTCCTCCTCCCATTTTAAACTTGTTGCAATCCTATATAAGGATTTCCAGGATGTGGAGTAGAGGTCGACTATCTGTATAATTTTCCTATTTTCTTATGTATTTTTTATAGTCCATCCATTTTTCTATATCTATATGAATGTTATCAATTTTTTTATACTTGAATATATGTAGTGAACATTGAGTATTAGTGGTCAAGTTCTGAGTTATTTTTGAGTCTCTGTCAGTATTGTAAGCATTTTCAAAGGAAATCAATACAAGAAGAAAATTCTCTATATATCTGTGTCTTTGAGTTTTGTCTTCTTTCTTATATATATATAATATTGAGATAGAAATGAACAAGTTTCATTTAGTTTAATGCAATTCATATAAATTTTATTTCTCTTACTAATTGCTACTAATTCAAAGAATTAGATAATCGCTCTCTATAATTGATAGAGTTTAGGGTTTATAAGAAGGATATGGTAAGAACAAAATTCAGAGGTCACTGTTGACAAATTTAATTACAAGTTGATTAAATAGGTCCAAGATTTTTTTTTTGACTCTACATATTGATGGATAAGACACTAGTCAATTAAGTTCAAGAACAAGTTGATGATTCATCTAATTGTAGAATATACATAACAAACAAATAAATCAATTTACCATTTTTATGTAATGATGAACTGGAAGTGATGATCATTACTTATTTTCTTTTCCTTTCATCTTGATTATAGTTAGCTACTAAAATTAAGAAGTTTATAAGAAAATCATATAAGAACATTGACCATTTCTACTATAGGGGATAATTTTTTGAAGAGAGGAGTATCAAATTAGTAAGATCAATCCCTAAGGTTTTCCTACCTTGGTCCTACAGAGCCTAAAGTGAAGTGAGTCCTGATGAATCTATTAATGTTGGCCCATAACTAAGATTTAGCTCAGTTGAATACAAGATTTAGTTGATCCTTGGGCTTGTTCCTTTCTTATGCTTCTTGGTAATAGGTTTAAACCCACCTGATATGTTCCTTACCAATAAGAACTCCAACACACTGCTCAAACTTTGTGAGCCTTGCATTAATTTCCTTCTTAAATTTCATGTTACTTCTCAATTGTTCATTCCCTTACTTAAGTCTTTCATTCTATGCTTCTATTAGCAAGCTTTTATTACATATCCCTTTGACCTATTTATGCAATGTGCAAATATCTTGTTTTATTTGTAGGATTGGATCTTTGATTTTGATAGTCTCTTCAATTTATTTATTCATTTATTCAAGGTTTCCTTTTTTACTTTCAATAATTCTCATATTTTCAAGTACTTTGGTCATTCTAAGGGCTTGAATTTCTTACTCTCTTTTCATCTTGGTTACCTCTTCAAGAATTATTTTTCCCAACATATTTGCAATAGAAACACCATCTTCCTAAGAGTTAACAATTCCTTCAGATAGTTGTTCAATGTTTTTAGACTTATCTTTAGCTTTTTACACAATTCCTTTCTTTTGGAAAATGAGGTCTTCAATTTATCTTTTAGATCTTGTATCTATTCATTAGCAACTTTTGGGCTACTTCCAATTGCCTTTGATACCTGTAACTTTCTATAATCTTAGATCTACTCTCAAGTTGTTAAACTTCCCCTCTAGAGAATTAATTCTATGATAGCAGTTGTTGGAAAGATACATGCTAAGAGGGGGGTATGAATGAATACAACATATTATTCACCAATTTAAACTTTTAACCTTGAAAAAATTAAATTCATATTCATAGGCTTAGCTTGCTACAATGTAATGATTGTTCTCCTATTTCTAAAATATAAAATTGTAATGCAATAATCATCAACAAAAATCATGAAGACACATAACACATGATTTTTTGTCTCACAAAAACCCTTGGTTAGAGAAAAAAATTATGATAGTGATGGTACCCACAACTCATCATTGTAATAGATAAGGTTTCCCTATTAGGAGCTACAATGTTGTCACCTTCTAAGTGACTCACCTTATTAGGAGTTACTAATAACCTATTAAAATTATCCAACAATCCTATTAAAGACTACTCTTTGAATATATTTTATCTCACTTTTACAATGTTCAACCTATTGAAGGATTTATAATTAATCTAGTTAAATAATTTTAGTCCTTTTAAGAACTACCTGGTCAAATATTTTTACTAAGTTATTGCAAACTAAAGAAAAATAACAAGGGTATGACCTGTAATTGCCTCCTCCAAAAGCATGTTAGATCCTTTATGATTTATCTTTGTCCAAAAAATCCTTTTTTAAGCTTTCTATGACCACTCCTTGATTTTAAAATTATTCCTTACTCATTCATTATTGTTTCATCTAATAGTTGTTCATTATCCTCTTCGCCTTTTATTTTGATCTTTCTTTCAATTAGAAAACCTGATTAGGGTTTTTAAATATTTCATAGCTTCCATTTGAATCTTCATTATTCTCAACCTTTCCTAAATTCCTAACCGTTTCAATTACATTTGATCCATTCTATCATTCTATAGGTGGTAAATAAATTTATTTTCATTGCCTAAAATTTCCTTGAATTGATTAGTGAAATCTACCCACAAATCTCTATAAATTGTTTCCCTTAATTCCTTGATTTATGTAACACATTTCATCTTTTGTATAGATTCAATGAATCTTACTCCATCGTAATCACACATTGATTTCATCACAAATTTTTATACTTGATCTACTAATTGATCAGTTTGTCTGTTTACCCATTCACTCCTTTATTTACTAATAATAAACTTGACTAGTTTGTACCAATTGTTTTGTACTCTAGTTTACAATAATGCTTAGGTTACATGTTTGCTACTTTTCACCAATAATGTATATTATTTTACTTATCGTCTCTCCCAAATTTACCTGTTGGTCTAACTTCTCAATACTAATTTTACCTCTTTAGTGGTTTGCAACACCATGAAAATTCAAAATCTTCATCAATAACCATGTTTAAGAATTTTCAACCAACACTAATGTATATACATCCTCCTTTAGCTAGGTCCCACTTCTTGATTTTGGTCTTGATTTCTTAGTACCTAATGTACATTACACCTAGACCTTTTCTAGTCCTAGGATCCTAGGGTATCTAACTAAGATTATAAAATATCAGGGAATATGTCAACCTGGTTGACCTATATTGGTATAGGTTGGAAAGGTCAATATTTAGTCCCAGGGTTCTAACTCTTGGGCCTCTATTCAAATTTAAAATTTAAGTAGTTTTCCACCTACAATTGTCAATTACTGCATGGGTAATCTTAGAAATTTAGTATAAAAGGATATCAATAGCCTAATTTGGCATGAATAGAAGCAAGGTACAAGCATGCACATACACCCAAATCTGACATTGAGAAATTGCAAGGTGGAAGCAAAGGGATGGAACTCATTCATTTATTGTTGAATGAAGGTTTTCATCTACATTCTTCAACTTAGGATTCAAACAATACATGACATTACATATATGTAAGGGGATCATGAACATGGGTAGAGTACTTTGTAGGGCCCATTTGCCGTTGCACCAAAAGCCATGACTCTTAGTGAACATGGAACAGCACATAATTAACCACCTGTGGGCAGGGGAGCGTGTCGCATCACCCAAAAATCTCCCCCTCGACGCGCATACCAGGTGCTTACGCGGGTCGGGAAGGCATCGGGGAGATTTGAACCCATGACCAGGCCAAAACCAGGCTCTGATACCACTTGTTAGGATAAACCACAGACATAAATATAAACTACATGCAAATATAGCCAATAACAAAAAATAATAGAACACACAGAAATGAACACAAGGCACCAAGATTTAACGTGGTTCACCTAATCCCTGGGCTACGTCCACCAAACAGCAAGTCCGATCTTATTACAATCCAGTGATTACAACCTGATTACAATCCGTAATCCCTTACAGCTCAATACCGCCGCAAGAACCAATTTCGTATCACCACATATCAAAAATACCCAACCCTAAGCCCTTTTTATACAAGTATTAAACCGCTTTAGGGTTATAACATGTCGGCCATATGTCGGCCATAATATGTCGGCTACCATGTCGATGTCGGCTACTTCCAAATTTTTTTTTTTTCGGGGCGATGCCCCGAACCCCACTATTTATGAAGTATGTACAGTACTTTCCTGATCAGTCACCACAATCTAACAATCTCCCACTTGGGGACTGATCAGGCTCCACACTAAACAACAATCTCCCACTTGGAGACTGATCCTGTAGCTATACAACTACCGCATGGGGCTCCCACTGGATCAAACCACCCTGGACTCTGCTGTTCTTTTATTCACATTTAGTCTAAAAGACCAACTGAAGTTGAAGAGGAGTTCAGCTTCTCCCTTGTGACAACCTTTGTCAACATATCTGCTGGATTTTCATTGGTATGTATCTTCTCCAGCTTTAACTGTCCATCCTCCAAAACTGACCGAATGAAATGGTACCGCAACTGTATGTGTTTGGTCTTAGAATGCAGAGCTAAATTCTTAGCAAGATGAATGGCACTCTGACTATCTGTGAACAAAAAATTATCCTTCTGAGGATGTCCCAATTCTTCCAAGAAGAACTGAAGCCATATCATCTCTTTGGCGGCCTCTGTAGCAGCAACATACTCTGCCTCTGTAGTGGAGAGAGCATTAATCTTCTGTAGCCTAGAAACCCAGCTCACGGCTGCCCCACCAACAGTAAAGACATAACCTGTAGTACTCCGCCTGGTATCAATATCCCCAGCCAAATCTGAGTCAACATAGCCTTGTAAATCAGTAGTAGAGCCCCCAAAGTGTAAACACTTATTGGATGTTCCTCTCAAATATCTGAGAATCCACTTGACAGCATTCCAATGCTCAAAACCTGGATGACTCATATACCTGCTAACGACTCCCACTGCATGTGCAATATCTGGCCTAGTGCATACCATAGCATACATCAAACTTCCTACAGCTGAAGCATAGGGTACCTTGGACATCTTATCCTCCTCTTCCTGTGTCTTGAGACACATCTCCTTAGTCAATTTCAAATGACTAGGTAAAGGTGTGCTGACAGCTTTAGCATTCTCCATAGAGAAACGTTGCAACACCTTCTCAACATAATCAGCTTGAGATAGCGTCAATGTTCTGTTCTTCCTATCTCTGCAAATCGTCATACCAAGGATTTGTTTTGCTGCCCCCAAATCCTTCATAGCAAATGCATGTGCTAATTGGCGTTTTAGCCCCTTAATATGATCCATGTTAGACCCAGCTATAAGCATATCATCAACATATAAACATAAAATAATGTAGCTATCATCATCCAACCTCTTAAAATAAACACAGTAATCTGAATGACACCTATTATATCCATGCTCATGCATAAAACTGTCAAATTTTAGATACCATTGCCGAGGTGCTTGCTTCAGGCCATATAAACTTTTCTTCAATTTGCACACTAAGTTCTCCTTACCTTTGACCTCAAAACCCTGTGGCTGAGCCATATATATTTCTTCATCCAAATCACCATGAAGAAAGGCTGTTTTAACATCCATCTGCTCTAAATGCAAATCTTCAGTAGCCACAAGACTTAAAACAGTACGAATAGAAGTCATTTTAACAACAGGAGAAAATATTTCATCAAAATCAATTCCTTTTTTCTGTGCAAATCCTTTTACAACTAACCTGGCCTTAAATCTTTTCTTACCTCCTTCCTCTTCTTTCAACCTGTAAACCCATTTATTCTGTAAAACCTTTTTACCTGCAGGCAACTTGCACAAATCCCATGTCTTATTTTTCAGCAAAGAGTCCATTTCATCTTTCATTGCAGACTCCCACTGAATCTTAGTATCCACCTGCACAACTTCATCATAACTTTCAGGTTCACCAGCATCAGTAAGTAAAATAGAATACAAAGAGGGAGAAAACCTTTGTGGAGGTCTAATTGGTCTTGTTGACCGTCTAACATTCACTGGTGTATGTGGTATTTGATGTTGCGGTTGTTGCACATCATGAGGAATGGCTGGAACATCAGCTTTTGGAGTATCATCCAGCACTACATAATCATCTTCTTTCTTCTCATGTTGCCGCAACAGATCTTTGTACAACACTTTTTCATTGAATATGACATCCCGGCTTCTTATAATTTTATGATTTTCAAAATCCCAAAGCCTATAACCAAATTCATTAATGCCATATCCAACAAAGACACATTTCTTTGATTTAGCTTCTAGCTTGGTTCTATTTTCAGAATCTATATGAGCAAAAGCTTCACAACCGAAGGTCTTGAGAAAAGAATAACTCACCTTCTTACCAGTCCATGCTTCCTCTGGAATACCACAGCCCAAAGGAGTAGAGGGACCTCTATTAATCAAATATACTACAGTATTGACAGCCTCCGCCCACATGTGTAAGGGCAACCCAGCATGCAACCTCATGCTCCTTGCGCGCTCCATTATAGTCCTGTTCATGCGTTCAGCCACTCCATTTTCCTGTGGAGTCCTTGGAACAGTTTTTTGTCTACGAATACCATTAGTGGAGCAATAATCTTCAAATTTATGACTGCAATACTCACCACCATTATCAGATCTGAGACATTTTAATTTCTTACCAGTCTCATTTTCAACCAAGCATTTCCATTTCTTAAAAGTTTGAAATACATCAGATTTCTGTTTAAGGAAATAAACCCATACTTTTCTAGTTGCGTCATCAATAAATGTAACATAATAATGAGAGCCACCAAGGGAAGATACCTGAGCCGGTCCCCATACATCTGTATGCACAAGTTTTTAATTTCTCCTTTTTGTTTTCCTTCCCTGTCTTTACAAAACTCACTCTCTTTTGTTTTCCATACACACAACTTTCACAGAAATCCATATTCACACATTTTAGACCTGGTAAAACTTTCCTTGAATGAAGTACTTTCATACCTTTCTCACTCATGTGCCCAAGTCTATTGTGCCACAGCGCTGTATCAGAATCCACAGTAGCTATTTGTTCTCCCTGCTCATCTGCAGTAATTGTTCCTGAATATTCATTTTTCTCTAAAACAATCAAAGTAGAAGGAACAATATGACCTGTACAAAGATATAAGGTGCCTACTTTCACACCTTTTGCTACTACAAGGGAACCTTTTGAAACCTTCCAATTTTTATCATTAAAAGTAACTACACAACCCTCATCACCGAGTTGCCCTACTGAAATTAAATTTCTACTTAGTTTTGGAACATGTCTTACCTCATGTAGTAGCCAATGATTCCCATTCTGCAACTTAATCTTAATTTTTCCCTTTCCAACAATCTGACAGGGTTCATTATCCCCCAAATAAACAAGCCCAAAATCCCCTTGGAAATAATCAATGAAATAACCTCTATGAGGTGTAGCATGAAAAGAAGCACCAGAATCTAAAACCCATGAATCATCAACACTCTCTAAAGACAGAAGCAAAGCATCCTCTTCGGATTTGTTACTTACCACATTTGCCTCTTTGTCTCCATCTGATTTATCTCCTTCATTTTTCTTTCGAGTCCAGCAATCTTTCTTTTTGTGCCCTGGTTTCCCACAGTACCAGCAATCATTTGGTCCTCTCGATTGAGACCTCCTCCCCTTTGACTTTCCTCTTGATTTCCCACGATTTCCAGAGTTACTTCCTCTTTCAGTCGTTCTGCCCCTGCTTTGTGCATTTAAAGCACTTCCTGATGTAGATCCACATGAGGATTTTCTACGAGTTTCCTCACTTAAAATAACACTGATTACATCATCATATTTTAGGGTACTAGATCCAGGAATAGAATTACTCACCGCCATTACCAAGCCATTCCAGCTTTCAGGCAAAGAACACAAAATCAAGAGAGCCCTAATTTCTTCATCAAAATTGATACCCACAGAAGATAATTGACTAGTAATAGTATTAAACTCATTTAAATGATTTGCAACAGATCCACCTTCTGCCATTTTCATATTAAATAAATGCTTCATGAGAAATACCTTATTTGAAGCGGAGGGCTTTTCATACAGTGTCGCTAGGGTTTTTATCAAATCTCCTGTCGTCTTTGCTTTTGTAATATTAAATACCACCGATGGTGCCAAGCATAACCGAATGCTTCCAAGTGCCTTTCTGTCCAAAAGATCCCATTCAGCCTCTGACATAGTTCCCTGATTCTTGGCTTTTCCTTCCAACGGCTTCCACAAATCCTTCTGATATAAATAGTCTGCCATTTGCATCTTCCATAACTGGAAGTTCTGCCCATTAAACCTATCAACCCTCAGCTTACCATCATCTGCCATTGCTCCCACTCAACCGTGAGACTCCCACTTAACCGTGAGACTTTCCTGCAGAGGATAACTGAGAAACAACTAGGCTCTGATACCAATTGTAGGACCCATTTGCCGTTGCACCAAAAGCCATGACTCTTAGTGAACATGGAACACCACATAATTAACCACCTGTGGGCAGGGGAGCGTGTCGCATCACCCAACAATCTCCCCCTCGACGCGCATACCAGGTGCTTACGCGGGTCGGGAAGGCACCGGGGAGATTTGAACCCATGACCAGGCCAAAACCAGGCTCTGATACCAAATTGTTGGGCCCATTTGCCGGTGCACCAAAAGCCATGACTGTTAGTGAACATGGAACACCACATAATTAACCACCTGTGGGCAGGGGAGCGCGTCGCACCAATTGTTGGGCCCATTTGCCGTTGCACCAAAAGCCATGACTATTAGTGAACATAGAACACCACATAATTAACCACCTGTGGGCAGGGGAGCGCGTCACATCACCCAACATACTTTAGCCTTGGGGGCTTGGTAGGATTTCTATGCTATGTTTAGATCTGGCCTTTTCTCTTAATATCTTGCATACTTTTATACTTACATGCATATTTACATGTTAGAATTTTACTTGTAGATTAGATGCTTAACATTTTCTATCTCTTTATATTCTAGATCTGCAATCTAGGATTCATGAGCACATACATGTACAACAATATTTATCATGACTATTCATGTAGGTGGAATTCAAAAAAATGCGGTGGTTGACCAAGAAAAGCCCCTGTATAGCCACCCACACGCACATTTTGTAACAAATTTATAGGTTATCCAAATTGCGACTTTGGATTTGAAAACTACATATCTAGGGCTTTCAGAAAATTCTAGGACAACTTTGTTACAATGCCCTAGGAACATGTGACACTTTTTTAAAGCCTACCAATAGGCTTTCCTTAGGTCAACCTATACTTGGAGGCCTAGGAAAAATAGGGTTTTGAATTATGATTGTATACCTACAATTGGTTTATTAGACACAGTTGCAAAACACTAATCTTGTAGGAAAAAATGTATTTTTCCTCATTTCTTTTAAGGATAAATCATTTTCCTAATTTTCCTTTGGTATCTCAGATTTGATTTCATATTTCATTTGGGTTGTACATGTCCATAATCTGATTTTCGTGGGTAAATTAATCAATTCAATTTAATTAAATCACATTTTGAATCTTAAGGTTAATAAACATTCCATAAAAGAGGACTTGTTTTGATGCAGGAGCATCCAGAGGTATAAGGGCAATCCTATGTAACCCAAAAAAAAATGTACTTAGACTTAGTTTCTGTTTCATGTGTTTTCATTTCTAGATACCCATTTGGGTCAAATAAAGGTTCCAACTCTCATAGTTCCACTATCAGTGTTCTAGGATAGAGTATTTGAACACCTTGGGATACGTGTAAATGCCAAAAAAATAGGAGTATGTAATTGAGCCATCATTTTGGTGAACTAGGATGTGTAAATTGGCCAGATGAATGTAATTTCAATTTAGAGCATTCCAGAAAAAGAATCAGGTCAAAAGGCCCCACGGTTTGAAAGTTATCGCATTTTTTTAGTTTTTGGAGACCTCCTAAGAATGCTTCAAAGTCAGGTTAGGGGCATTAAATGACCTTGAAAAGGGCTAAAAAATGGGGGACGAGCGAAGCTGGTCCATAGGGCTATAGAGCACTTCGAGAATGTTTTGGAAATGTAAAAAATTCGTCAGTCGGAGCTATGGTTCAAAAGTTATGCCTCCCAAAAGTTCAGTTACCATTTTTGGATTCTTCTAGATTTGCACCAACTTCTAACACAACTTCTGGAGCCTTCTACTTGGTCGGTGGATGCCTACTAGCACTTTCTAGAATGTACTCCTAGTCCTTAACCCTTCGGGGTCTATTTAAGGACATTTTTGGCATTGTAAAAGGTAGTTCGGAGTGGAAATTGAGAGGAGGTACCAAAAGGAGAAATTATCTCCAGTTTTGTGCTATTGTAAGCCCTTAGGACATGTTTTGAAGTCTATTTTCTCTGTACTGAATGTACTAGCTTATTTTCATAGTTAATACAATTTCCCTTTTCCTGTTGTGTCCATTCTATGCTTGGGTTGTGTCCCCATCATGTTTGCATACTTCTTTATTAAAAATTGGGTTTAGTATTGGTGTCCCTTGATCCTATTTGGGTTTTGTTAATCTAATTGAAATTTCATTGAGATTTATGTTTGGAGGCCTATCTTTCTTTGTAATGAATGGATTAGGGTGAAAGTGTTTGACTTGACTAATCTAGTTTTCATCATTAGAATCACTAATGTCATTTTCTCTTTGAACACACACACATAAACATAATCTATCTATCTATATAATATATACATACACACACACATATACATATACATATACATGCTATATAAGTATGTGTATGTGTACACATAAGCATGTGTCTATACATGTGCAAGGTGTGTTTACTTGTTTATTTAGTTTGGTTATCTTTTTGGATTGGTTATTTTAATTTTATCTCTTGATTTTGACTTTTTATTTTTTATTTTATCCTTGTTTTTAAAAAAAAAAAAAATTCATTGTTCAATTTGTTTGATCTCCTTTTCTCCTTTTGATCTTCAAATGTAGGAGTATTGAGCATAGTTTTGAGTAGACCCTATGTAATCCAGGTTGGATTTATGTTTGAGGCATATCTATGGACTATTTCCTATGTTCATGTTAGATATATATTTAATATTGAGTGGGGGGGAGGGAGAGTGAATCAATATTCTACAAACTTTTTTCCACAACTGAATATTATTAATTACTTTACAACATGCATATGAAAGTAAACTAATAATGTTGAATAGTAAATACAATGATAGACAAAGAGAACTTGTAACACCATATTTTAATAACTAAGGAAACCGTGGCCAAGGGAAAACCTTGGTGGGGATGGGACCCACAAAATGATCCACTAAACAAAAGAATTATGTTAAGGATATTGACCCTGTTAGGAGTCTATGAATTACATATAGTGTCTCGGTCCTTGTTAGAGGACTAGGCCCTATTAAAACCCTCAACCCTATTAGGAGTTGGTAGTATAATTACAACTATATGTAAGAAGAGCCCACTACCCTAACATGCAATTATACAATATAGTGCCTTTATACAAAATGAGATATATACAAAAACCTCTTTATTATTGATTTTTGTACTTCGCATATCTCTAATCTGACATTGAAATTCGCATCAAGGATCTCTCATAAAAATTTGAATGTCATATACATAGTTCACATACTCATCATATACTTTGCATTCACATTATATCACATACATGATGTCTTCATACTTCACATGTAATGATTCTTTACTTATACTCTTTTCTTTCACAAAAACTCTTATGTAGTTAGCTAGATAGATTTACACATTATTCTAACTTAGGGTAAATATATAGGATGTCTTACCTAAAAAATTTAAGTAAATTATTGTGTACCTGAAATAATTTCTTAACACTTTATCTCTCTTTTTCTGTTTTGCTCTGTCTGGTTGTGCATACTGCCTTTACTGGTGTTTTACTTATAACTTTGTCCATACTATTCATATGTGCAATTAGGAACGTCATCATGACACTTTTTTCTACCTATCCTTAATTGTGCACATTCCAAATATCTCTATAGCCTTTGCAATACCAAAAACTATATCTACACTGCTAGTGAAATTGTCTAACACTTATACAATTATTTTGTCTTTGACTATAGAATCTTCAACTGTATATTTTGTTGTCTCATCCTGAGATATATGTTTCCATAAATGACAACCTTAACTCATCCTACTTAGCCATATTTCCAACAATCTCCCCCTTTGGCATTGATGGCAACATATGGGAAAATTGGCTATGTCGCAAAATGTTATACAAAAAGAACTTTTCAAAAATTGGCCTTAAAAAATTTTCCAAATTAAAAAAAATATAGGGATCATTACATATATACCACCTTTCCTTATATCCCATAATACAATATAATACTAAGTAACATTTCTCCCCCTTAATATATAACTATTTTTATTCTATACATATTGTTACTTTATACAATTTTCCTTCTTCTTTCGCTTTGACATCAATGACAAAGGTGTCAAAACTTATTTACATGTCAAAATTGTGTTTCATTACCTCTTCTTATGCTAGAAAGTGAAAAATACAATCACCAAAACTAACTACAAGACTCTTCATGTTCTTCTCCCATGAGTCCTTTACTCCTAAAATGTTGAGAAGAGTGCACAATCCCTAAGATAATATTTCGATTGCATTCAAATATTTGGCTTCCAAGGCTTCTTCCTAGAGGCTATCCTTACTTCTCCAACTACTTACTCCGTAGGTCTATCCTCTTCATCTTTCGATTCATCACACTGATTTGATTTAGACTAATGATGAATTGCACACTATGGCTGATTTTATTCTTTCTTTAGATGCATCAAAAAATTGTTCTTCTAAAATAGTATGTGAAATTTATGGATCATTTTCTCTCACAAATACTTGAATTCTTCAACATGCTCTTTAAGTGCTTCCTTCTGACTGTTATTGATACTATTATCATTTCTTCTATCATTTCTATTATTGTTCCTTCTATAGCTAGGATTCCTATTAAAGTTCCTTCTATCCATTCTACAAAATCTCCACATTTATCCAAAGTTATTGCATAACTAACATACAGGTGCATTCCTTCTCTGATTGGTTCCATTCTTATTATATGGTACTTTGCAATTCCTTACAATGTGTCCAAGGTTGTTACATTTGTAACATACAATCTAGTTCCTTACTCCATTAGGTCTTTCTCCATCATTGAATCTTTTTTGTGACCTTATTCTTTCATTACCTAAAGGGTTAGTATCCCTAAGCATTCTATGATTTCCATTATTATTATCAAACTTAAGTTTCTTACAATCTACTTCTTTGTGTCTAGAATCATGACAATTATAAAACTATAAATTAGTGATAGGATTAAAAGACTTACCTATGTAATATCGCTTCATATGACCAACTTCATTCCATATAAAATATCTACCTCTAAATTCATATCTAGTCTCCTTAGGTGGTTCAACTTGTTTAGTTTGTTTTGGTTCATCATGTTTTTTAGGTTGATTTACTTGTTCAGCTTGTTTAGATACCTCTATAGATATGATTCGTTCAATCCTATTTTGATCAATTTAATTTGGTTTAGGGTTTTCAACAACTAGATCTAGTTCATTCCTAAATTTAGTATTCTTGGCTGATTTTTCTCCAATAAGATATCCAAGACATGTCTTATCATAAGAAGATCTCTAAAAAAATAGTTGTTCATCAATTTTCTCACTACTGGAATAAAGATTCTCTAACTATTTCTTAGACTAAGTTAACTCACCTTTAACAATGGTATTATACTTCTCTAATTTTGCATGCTCTGATATGATAGAATCTAATTCAGATGTTACTTGGGTTAGATGGGATCTTAGGTTTGCATTCTTAGATTTCAGATCTAGTTCAATGTTACTATCATCTTTCTTCAACCTCAACTTAAGTTCAACAATTTTCAACTCATGTCTTAGGATCTCATTTTATTTATTAGGGTTTACTACTTCATCACTATCATTAGTCTTTTCCTTTGATTCTTTTCTATATTTTAGGTAATCAATCTTATCTTTTAGTTTACCAATGTTATCTTTTGCATCTTCATCCCCTTCTTTCAGGTTGTCTCTTTCTTTTGTAAGAAGATCACTTTGCTCAAGGACTTGTTCAAGATTCCTCTTTAATTATTCCACATCCATAGGGATCTTACTCAAGTTGTTAAGCCTCTTTTGAGTAACTAGGCTTTGATACCAATTGTTAAAAATAGATAATACTAAGGGGGGGGGGGAATCAATATTATACAAACTTTTTCCCACAGCTGAATATTATTAATTACTTTGCAACATGCTTATGTAAGTAAAATAATAATGTTGAACATTAAATAAAACCATACACAAGGAGAAAACATAACACCATAGTTTCTTAACTAGGGAAACCCTAGCAAATTGAAAACCTCAGTGGGGATGACACCCATAAAATGATCTACTAAACGAAAGAATTCTATCAAGGATATTGACCCTATTAGGAGTCTGTGAATTACATGTAGTGTCTCAGTCCTTGTTAGAGGACTTGGCCATGTTAAAAGCCTCAAACCTATTAGGAGTTTCTTCAACCCTATTAGGAGTTGGTAGTACAATTACAACTGTATGCAAGAAGAGCCCACTTCCCTAACATGCAATTATACAATATAGTGTCTTTATACAAAATGAGATAGATACTAAAATCTCTTTATTGGTGATTGTTGTACTTCATGTAGCTCTAATATGACATCAAAATTTGCATCAAGGATCTCTCATAAAAATTTGCATGTCATATACATAGTTCACATACTCATCATATACTTTTCATTAATATTACATCACATACACGACATCTTCATACTTCACATGTAATGATTCTTTACTTATACTCTTTTCTTTCACAAAAAATCTTCTATAGTCAGTTAGATGAATTTACATGTTATTCTAACTTAGGTTAAACATCTAGGATGTCATCCCTATATAATTTAAATAATATTTCATAACTGAAGTAATTCCTTAACACTTTATTCCTATTTTTCTGCTATGCTTTGTTTTGCTATGCATACTACCTATATTGGTGTTTTACTCATAACTTCATATATATTGTCCGTACTGATCTATGCACTTAGGTACATCATGAAACTCTATTCTATATGTCCTTAACTATGCATGTGCCAAATAGCTCTATATACCTTGCAATACCAAAAACTATCTCTACACTATAGTGGAACTGTCTAACACATAGACAACTTTCTTGCTCTGACCGTATAATATTAAACTGTATATTCTTCTATCTCATCTTGAGATATATGTTTCCATAAATGAAAAACTTAACTCATTCCACTTGGCCATATTTCCAAATGTTCACATAAATATTGGCTACATCAAGTTTGAGGTACAGATCTTTTGGTGATTGTTGGTAGTACACTCTTCCTTCGTTGGCTAGACCTTGGAAATTATTTTCATGATCTTCAATCTATGGGAGTTATCTTATGAAATGTTGGATCTAGATTATTGGTTAATGTGTCAACCTATATCTAAGGTCACTTAGTATTATTTTATCTTATGAGTTACTTATGATTGTAAACTCAAGGCCTATCCTAAGTGTTTATTTAATATAATCCTCTAGGCTAACTTGTGGCTTGATTGGGTATAAGTAGAGGGTTTTGTGATGTGCTCACAATTTTTTGGATTTGATTGTATATATATATATATATATATATATATATATATATATATATATATATATATATATATATATATATACATCAACATTTTGGATCATACTACATGATCCATCATCAAGATGCTAGAGAGAAAAGAGAACATGAAAAAAAATGTTGGTTTTGTGATGTCTAGAGTAGGAGTGGTAAGCATGGCGTATCTAGGAGCATCTCGAGGGATGATAGCTTGGAGATGGAAGTTTTCATATGAGATTTGAGGTTCTTTCTTATTTATAATGGTCATAACAAGGAAGGCCTTACTACCTGACATGTTGGTTGTAAATCTTATAATTTTATTATGAGAATAAGTATTGTTTTGGATTTGAATCTCTGTGTTATTGTTCATTTTTTCATTGTGTGGTTATTTTTTGGAGGCTTTGTCACACCCATTGGGGGTACACCCAGATTGCATTGCATCAAGTGGTATTAGAGTAGATTTTGATCTTGTGATAGTCGTATAGTGGATCCATCAACTACAGATCCCTAGATCTCTCTTTTATGAGGTGGAAGATCATGGTTTTGGCTCACAATTATAGATGAATCACAGATGGATCATTTTGATTATAAATTTTGATGTGAAGAGATGAAATTTTCCTTGAGTGAACATATCAATGGATCGAGGTAGGTTGCAAGATGGAAAGAAGAACACTGATGTGAGGCAGTTTCACTTTGAGAGGAACTCGATGGTTACATTGGACTAGTTTTGGGATAAATTCAATGAGAGTATTGAAGAGATAAGACACTCTTTTTTGAGTTGGAATATATTGATAAGAAAGAGAGTTATTTGGCTGGTTAGAAGGATTATTCAGGGAAGAAGATACTTTGGTAATGAGGAAGAGGTCAATGTTAACTTTGTTGATGTTGATGAGGTATCTTTTAAATTTCATAAGCAGATGGATGCATCTGACATGGAAATTGTAGAGCATCTTATTGTGGACAATGAGATCACTGATGATGAGAGTTTCACTTGTGTTGATGAGAAATTACATATCGATGGTGATGTGAATATGCTTTTGGATTCACATGTTGCTTCTGATATTTTTGAGGATTCTATCGTAGCTGATATGGACATGGATTTACATATTGCTGATTTGAATTCACTTATTACTAATTTAGGTTTACATATTTTTTGTAACTTGGTTTTGGATTTCCATGATGTTTCTTACATGGATTTCATGTTTGAGGATGTTACTATTGCTAGTTGTGATAAGTTGTAGAGATTATTTGTGAAGCCCTATGATGTTTAGTTGGTTCTTGTGAGTAGGCATGTTGATTGGGTTGTTGAGATTCATATGATTTTGAATTTTAAATGGATGAATTTTGGATTCACATGTTGCTTCCTATATTTTTGAGGATTCTATTGTAGCTGATATGGACATGGATTTACATATTGCTGATTTGAATTCATTTATTACTAATTTAGGTTTACATATTTTTTGTAACTTGGTTTTGGATTTCCATGATGTTTTTGACATGGATTTAATGTTTGAGGATGTCACTATTGCTAGTTGTGATAGGTTGTAGAGATTATTTGTGAAGCCCTATGATGTTTAGTTGGTTCTTGTGAGTAGGCATGTTGATTGGGTTGTTGAGATTCATATGATTTTGAATTTTAAATGGATGTGGTTGATTTGCATATGTGTTCTCTTGTCTTTGAGGAATTGGAAAAATTTGGTGAAGATGAAGTTGGGTGCAAATATTTCTTTTGGTATCAAAGTGTGCGACACACATTTCTATTTACCTTAGGATTCTAATGCAAGAGCATCGATCATGGTTTTGAGTGTACCTTATGTTTAAAAGCTTGGAGTTATGTTTGAGGCATATCCATGGACCATTTCCTATGTTCTCATAGCTATTGTCTAGATCAAGTTTGAGTTAGAGCTCTTTTGGTGGCTATAACTAGCATGTTCTTCCTTTGTTAGGAAGACTTTGGAGATTATTTCTATGATCTTCAATCTATGGGAGTTATCTTATGTGATCTTGGATCTAGATCTAGATCGTTGGTTAACATGTGGACTTATGTATAAGGTCATGTAGTATTATTTGATCTTATGAGTTAGTTAGAATTGTAAACTTGGGATATGTCCTAAGTATTTATTTAATGTAATTTGCATGACCAACTTGTGGCTTGTTCAATATAAGTAGGGGGACTTGTGAAGTCTAGAGTAAAAGTGGCAAGTATGGAGTAGCTAGGAGTATCTTGAGGGATGATATCTTGGAGATGGAAGCTTGCATATGAGATTTAAGTTGCTTTCTTATTTATGATGGTTGTAACCAAGAAGGCCTTACTGCTTGACATGCTGGTTGTAAATATTATGATTTTATTATGAGAATAAGTGTTATTTCTGATTTTTTTTTTTAAAAAGAGGGGTAAACGCTTTGACCTGGAGCTATGAACTAGTGAGGCCACAAATTGGGGACCTCATCCCCATGAGATTTGAACCTTGATGGCAAGGATAACAATGCAACAACTTAACCATCACAACATGCCACTATTGGCAAGTGTTATTTCAGATTTGAATCACTGTATTATTGTTCATTTTATTCTATATGGTTATTTTCTTCAAGGGCTTGGTCATCTACATTGGGGTAACACCTAACTTGCATTGCATAATCTTCTTTCTATCTTAGTTTTTTACATTTTACTAGGGTTCTTCTAGTTTCCTTATTTTTACCTTTGTTATTTTGTTTGGGTGTGTGCACCAAGTTGGTGTACAAAAAAGTGGACACCCCCCAAAAAAAGCAACAAATTCAATAACCTGATCAAATTATTTAAAAGTGAAATGTCAACCAAACTTGGTATCCAAGCCTGCTGGATATTATACTTAAAAAAACTCGATCAAATTTTGTAAAGTATATATTTTCTCTACTATCTGCATTTGAGGGCATTTTTATACCCTCAATTGACAAAAAAAATGTGGAGTGTATAGGAGAACATCAAAACCCAATCGGGTTTAGCATAAAAATGATTTTTTGTTGCATGTCCATCCATTACACCCTGCAAATGAGGTAGGTCTTCATTCTATTCATCATTTATGTATTTTTTTAATCAAATTTTGTAATGTGGTTTTGTAATTCATATGTTTTGTAATTGTTTTTAATTTTTTTTAATATAGATGCATCAAGGAATCCAAGAAAATGAGGGAGAGACAAAAGACCACCTCCTACACAATCAAACCCTCCACTTGTCATGACACAACCACAAAACACCCCACCCGTTGTGACACAACCACAAAACCCTCCACCCATAGTGACACAACTACAAATCCCTCCACTCAATATTTCCATTCAACAACCACAACCTCATATAAACCCTCTGCACATACAATTACATCATTTAGCTACTACACAAGAGGACCTCATTAACCATCTCTCACAAAATAGCTCTAACAATACCCAAATGGTCAATAGGTTACAATCATCTACACTTTCTCACCACTCAACCCTAGTGAATACACTTGAACAAATGACCCAAAATGCAAATGAGGAGTTTAGGGAGGTTAGAAAATAGGGTACATGAAGGGATAGGTGTCATGCATTTTATGCTGATGGGTTATCATAACAACAAGTGGAAGATGTAGACATAAAGAAAGGTACTATATGTTCTCTTTTCATCAATCCTATATCTAGAAATTCCCTATTACACAAAATGAAAATTTTTCTTGTTCATTAGTACACTCATTCTAGGATGAGATCATGTTTTTGGGATAGGTGGTATATGATATTTGACCTACCACCATGTAACAATAACAAGGTGCCTCTATATTTTTTGAGAAAGCTATATTGTGAGTCATCCTTGGTGAGAAGACAAATTACTTTGACATCCGTCAGTTCTAGGATAGAGAGAGAGGCTCTGTGTAGGATAGGCCTGGGGCTCATAGCGTGGTACCACAACATGAGGGAAGACACACATCATGAAAAACCATGTCTCATGTTGTGCTCCCATCAATTGTAAAGGAGTCTATTGATTTACAGACTCTTCATTCGACTGCATCATTGATAGATGTTATCATTGAGCATGGCTCATAGTTAGGTGGTTTTCCTTCACCTATGGCACCTCAATCATCATCAGATGTACCTTTAGGGTCATCATATCATGTGACAACTCCATCATCATCACCTATGGCACTAGGGCCATCACAACATGTTATAGCTCCAACATCATCATCGATGGCACCTCAGTCATCATAGCCTACGACAACTCCATCAGCATCATCTACACCACCAGTGTCATCTTTGCTTGTGTCACCTACACCACTAATGTCATCTTTGCTTGTGTCACCTACACCACTAGTGTCATCCTCACTTGTGCCACTTGCATTGTCATCACGTGCATCATTACACTCTTTGGGGCCCAATCAACATTTTTGTTTTAGTTGTCAGCACATATGTGATGGGATAGATATGGAGGTGCCTAAGGATGAAGTGTCATATCATCCATGTGTAAATTGTGGACATACTTGTTATTCATATAGAGGTTTGGGATTTCACACTCACAGATGATTTGATGGCGATGGTCTTTAATGGACATGATACATAGGTTAGTTATTTTAGTTTTGACATGATATTATTTAATCACCTAAATATTGTAAAAGTAAAAAAATAAAATTATTTATAGATCACTCTAGACTGATATGTGAACAATATGCAATGTAGGGTGCAACAAGCAGTACAAGAACACCACAAAGTACTCATTTTGCTAGAGGTGTGAGGCTAGGAGCAAGAACACCTGAGGTAAAGTTTTTTAAATATTCCTAAAAGTACAAAAATACATTGGTGTAAAAATATTATTTCTTAATTGTTATGACATTGACAACTCACTTGTAGATCCTCTTCCATCTCCTATCATCTTTTAAACCCTCCCATTCATCAAATCCATTTAATTCTCATCCACATCTCTTGCACCTAGCATTACCTAAACCCCATATAATGAACCTCACGAGTTTTGATATGAAATTATTTAATCACCTAAATATCGTAAAATTATTTTTTAAAATTTTTTTATAGAGCACTTCAGATTGACATGTTCAAACAATATGCAATGTAGGGTGGAATAGGCAATATGAGAACACCACATAGTACTCATTCTTCTAGAGGTGCAAGGCTAATAGTAAGAACACCACATGTAAATTTTTTTAAATATTCTTAAAAGTAAAATAATATATTGGCTTTAAAATATTGTTTCTTAATTGGTATTCTTAAAAGTACAATAATACCTTTCCATCTCCTACCATCATTGAAACCCTTCCAAATTCATCAAATTCACCCAATTCCCATCCACATATCTTGCTCCTAGCATACTCAAACTCCATCTAATTAACATCGTGAGTTCATCCTACATATACCCATCCACATCAAACAACCTCCATATCACATATGGTGTCTTGTAGGAGTGTGGAGATCATGAATCTCCACTTTTATTTGTTGACAAGGTGCCAAAATTTCATTCACATCTCTCTTTTCCTTTTTGATCTCTTTGTTTTCAATTTTGGCCTTGTAGTCTTTTTGAACCTCAATTTTTCCTATGTTTCAACTATCCTTCCAATATCGTCCTTCAAGTCCTTCTTGTGTCCTCTTTACTTCCTATGATCTTCTTGTTGTTATTGTGCCTTCTTTCCATTTACAAAATTATCTCATATTTATAACAATACTCTTTACTATTTTATAGGGATTGTCAGGGGAATTTCTCAAATTGATGATGCCATGTTTTCTGCCATTAACTTTGGCATTGAGAGCTATGCAATATCATAGGTTGCACACGTATCAAGTTTATGATTTGAGTTGAACTCATGATGTGTCTTATTGATTCCTCTTATTTTATATTTCTTTCTTCTCTAGGGTACTCCACATAGCTTGAGGTCTGGAGGAAGGGAAAGAAAATCAACAAGAACAACGAAACAAAAAAAATTGTATTAAATACAAGTCAAGTTTATATTTTGAAATTTATTATGAATGAATGTATATATATGTATTCAATTTAGATGAATATTTGTTGACTTGTTTGCTGTATATATGTAGAAACAATTTAGTTTTATAGAGTTGATGAATGCACTTGAGATTGTTGACGTTGAGGCAATGGAAGAGGTAAAATTTCATATTTTCTTTCTCATAAATTTTAGGTTGTAGTATGCATTTGTTCTATATACATATTAAACAAATGTATTTACAAATGAGTACATGGTTTTTTTATATAGTTTTGTTTTAATTATCAATAATTTTTCTTATTAACATATGTTATTTATCTTTTACCTATTACAACACTCTTTAAGACTTCGTGTAAATCCTTTCCCATATCATTTTGTTAGGAGTCCCAAGCATCAAAGACAGGGTCAAACACAAAAGAGGCCAGAGGTATGTATATAGAGTCTTAGTTGAAGCCTTCTTGTGATCTCAATTTGGATTTCTTGTGTGTGTGATAGAAATCCCTAATGCCTACTCTACAATTCTAACATTTTATCACTTACCATATAGGCTATGCCTCATACCAACATTGATTCATCAATGGTTGTGCCTCTTGCTAGCACGTGAGATCTAGGTCAGGTTGCAATATGTTGTTTTCTTTTTTACTCTGTTTGGAATCCCTAATGCCACTCTATAATGCTAACATTTTATCCCTTACCATATAGGTTGTGCCTCATAACAACACTGATTTATCAGTGGTTGCACCTCATGCTAGCATGGGAGATCTAGCTCAAGCTGTAGTACATTTATTTTTATGTTTTATACTATTTGGAATCCCTAATGCCTACTCTACAATTCTAACATTTTATTTCTTACCATACAGGTTGTGCCTCATACTAGCATTGGTTCATCATTGGTTGTACCTTTTGCTAACATGGGAGATCTAGCTCAGGCTGCAATACATTTTTTGTTTTTTTACTCTGTTTGTAACCCCTAATTCCACTATACAATGCTAGCATTTTATTGCATACCATATAGGTTTTGCCTCATACCAGCATTGATTCATTAGTGCTTGTACCTCCTGCTAGCAACAAAGAGCTATCTCAAGCTACAATATGTTTTTTGTTTTTTTACTCTGTTTAGAATCCCTAATGCCACTCTATAATGCTAACATTTTATCGCTTGCCATACAAGTTGTGCCTCATACTAGCATTGATTCATCAGTGGTTGCACCTCTCATGAGCATTGATTCATTAGTAGTTGTGTCTTCCATCATCAATCTACCTCATCATTTTGTTAGGAGTCCCGCCCATCGATGAAGGAGCTCATTACTATTATCATTTAGTCCAACTATGGGACAAAGGGATGAGGTGATGAAAAAATCAACTATCTACAATTTAGAACCCAATTTCTAGTTATTTTCATTTTACTTATAGATAAGATATTTGATAGTGTATTTTAATTTTTCTTCCGTAGACACTTGGTGAGCCACAAATTGCATCAAAGAGGCTCAATTTTGACGATCCTACATAGTTGTAGATATTGGTAGTGATATACATATGTAATTGTGGTCATCACATGACATTGACATATATTTGACTTTTGTATTGTATATATTTGAGATTTGTATTGTGCACATTCAACATTTCTATACATTTGTTAGGTATTCAACTTTTGTATTGTATACATTTGAGATTTGTATTGCGCACATTTGACATTTGTCAAGTATTCAACGTTTGTATTGTACCGATGAGACATAACATCTTTTTCTAACTATATGATTGATATGGCATAATATATTGTTCATTTTGATATACATTAAACTTGGATTTCCATCCAACTTGTTCAATGTGTGCATACAAACTTATGTCTCAGCTTACTTTCTTGCAATATATCAAACACATGAATGTTCATTATTTTATATAGAAAATGTAACATGTTTATCAAATTCATTATAACATGTAATCATATGTCATTTATTTTGATGTAATAAGACATGAAAAATAAAAATATCTCATGATTTTTGTATTTGTGTCAAAGATTGCAGCCCGATAGTGCTTAGAGACCCTTAGGGACACTTCCATTTAGTGTGGTCGATACCATCGGAGAGATGTTGTGGTTGAAATGAGGTTGGTCCTAGGCTAAACATGATCAACTAGAGCTAACAAAATAGACAATTCGATCCTAGGACCAATGGTTTAAAATATACACAACTATGCTCATTTTAACTGAACAACATTGCAACTTTGGGCAATAGGAGACATACAGATGCTAAATCCAAACAAAATCAAAATCTCTAAAAACTGAGATAGTTTGTTGTAGGCCTAGATAACATGTTCCTTTAGTACCTGATAGTTCATCAATACCTCACATGAGCTCAGATAAATTCTCAATCAAAGATTGCAGCCTGATGGTTCTTTAGAGATCCTTAGGGATGCTTTTGATCAATGTGGTTGATACTATCAGAAGGAAATTGTGATGTAGACAAGGGATGAATAACTAGGGCCAAAGGCTCACCCAACTATCCAAACCACCTTGCAAGATTTAACACAATGGAAGAAAACACAAGGAACAACAACCAAAGGAGGAAGAAGAGTGAAATATTTTTATTGATTCATCAAATAATCTTCATACATGCCCAACTGTAAGGCCTTCTAGGTTATGACCAATTAAAAATACACTCACATTTAAAATCCAACTCTGAATTCATACTTTTAGTTCTACTCTCCAATCTACTCCCAAAAACTTTCCTAACTCTAAGCCTAAACACTCTATATATACTTGCCAAAAAAGATTACAGATTATTCTAGAACATTACATAAGAGGAAGGTTGACCCAACAATGATGTGGACACATCCCAAGAAAAGATTTTGACATAAATGTTGCGATCAAAATAAATCTCACAAGTCATCTCATAAAAATCATGTCCAAATGCTGACACTTGGCATACACTAGGTAACTTGGCACATGAAGAGTCACTTGGCATACATTGGGTAACTCAGCACATGAAGGAATTGCTACAGTAGCTCCACACATAAAGGAATTGCTAGGCACACGAAATAATTGCTATAGTAACTTGGCACATGAAGGAATTTCTAGGTACATGAAAGAATTGCTACAATAACTTGACACATGAAGGAATTGCTAGGCACATGAAGGAATTGCTAGGCATCAACTTGTAGAATGAACAAAAATGACCAGAATAAAAAGGCAATCCAAGATGCTCCTGTATCAAACAATTGGGGTTGAAAGAAATGAATCTCCTAAATCATTGAGATGTCACAACCTGAGTTGAATTCAACTCAAATTGAGAAATCCATGAAGCATCTTCAATAGGTCTATTCTTCCACTTCACCAAATATTCATAGTAATCTTTTCCTCTTATGCTCTTGGCAACTCTCTGATCCAATATCCATTCAACTTCTTCAATCTACTTCTTAGGATAATCATCTGATACAACAACTTCATCCTTTGACTCATGATACTTATACAAATCAACAATATTGACTATAGGAGATATATCCATGTCATCAAGTAACTCAACTTCATAAGCATTACCACTATCAAACTTCTTTAGGATCTTACAAGGTCCAAATTTCTTAATCTTCAACTTACTGTATGTTCCAACTAGGAATCTTCCTTTCTTCAAATGAACCATCACCTCATCACCAACTTGAAAGTCATGGTGTCTTCTAGACTAATCAACATTCTCCATATACTTTTGATTACTTTGTTCCAACCTCAACTTCACTTCCTTATGCAAATACTTCATAAAATCATCAAATTTTTCTCCTATAGCACTTTTCTTTTCTTCACCAGCAACATCTCTCAAATCTGATATACCTCTAGGATGCATTTTAATAATAATCTCAAAAGGTGTCTTTTCTATACTCCTATTCATAGGATTATTATATGCAAATTTAGCTTGTGTGAATACCATCTCCCAATTACTTGGCTTATTCCCAACTAAACATCTTAGAAAATTACCCAAGCTTCTATTCACAACCTCTGTCTATCCATCTATCTGTGGATGGAATGTAGAACTAAACTTCTACTCAGTACCCATCTTCTTCACAAAGTCTTCCAAAAATAACCAACAAACTTACTATCACTGTCAGAAATAATGCTTCTTGGTAATCCATACAATCTCATAATCTCTTTAAACAAAAGTTCAGCAACATGCTCAGCATTTGATGTCTTCTTACATGGTATAAAAAGAGCCATCTTCAAAAATCTTTCCACTACAACAAATATAGAGTCATACCCCTTCACTGCCTTAGGTAATCTAAGAATAAAATCCACACTGATGTCACTCCAAGGTTTCTCAGAAATAGTAATAGGTGTATACAAACCAGTATTTTGACTCACTCTTTTTGCAACTTGACAAACTCCACAACTCTTTACAAATTTTTGAATATCCTTATACACTTGTGGCCAATAATACTTCTCTTTCAGCAAACTCATTGTCTTATCAATTCCAAAATGTCCATCCAATCCACTATTGTGCTTTTCTTTAATTAGATTCAACCTCATAAAACTTCTAGGAATACACAACTAAATGCCTTTGAATAACATACCTTCTTGAATGAAATAAACATCATACTTATGTGATCTGTTAGGTTAGGTACTCTACACTCTCTGTACGCCTCAAAAAAATCAAGATCAACATCATACAACTCTTTCATTTCATCAAAACCAAGAACTTCAACCTTCATTTTAGTCAACAAAGAATGTCTTCTACTCAATACATTAGCAACTCAATTAGTAAATCCACTCTTATGCTTAATAAAAAATGTAAAACTCTGCCAATACTCAACCCACTTCATACGTCTCTGATTTAATTTATGTTGACTTCCCAAGTATTGTAAGGCTTTATGATTAGTATACAACACAAACTCCTTGGGAATGAAATAATGTCTCCACTTCTTCAATGCTTGAACACTAACATAAAACTCTTGATCATACATATAATACTTCCTTTTAGCATCATTCAACTTTTCACTAAAGAAAGCAATAGGTCTACCTTATTGACTTGATACAATTCCTACTGCATTACCACTTGCATCACATTCAACTTGAAATACTATGTTGAAATTAGGCAAAGCCAATATAGGTAATTCAACAACCTTTTGTTTCAAAGTCTCAAAACTCTTATCAGCTCCATGTTTCCACTTGAATTCCTTTTTATCTCCCCTCACTGTCTCAATTATAGCATTACAAACAACATTGAAATTCTTTATAAATTTTTTGTAAAAACTAGCCAAACCATGAAATGATTTTACCTCACCCACATTCTTAGGTGTAGGCCATTCCAAAATTGCTTTAACCTTCTCAGGATCCATCTTCAATCAATCAGCTGAAATCACAAATCCCAAATACACAATCTCCTCTTGCATAAAAGAAATTTTTTTTAGATTAATCATCAACTTTTCCTCTTTCAACATCTACAATACTTGCCTAATATGCTCAAGATGTTCTTCCTTAGTCTTACTAAATATCCGAATATCATCCAAATAAACAATCACAAACTTACGCAAAAATATTTTTAGAACTTCATTCATCAACCTCATGAAACTACTAGGTGAGTTAGTCAAACCAAAAGGCATAACTAACCATTTATACAAACCATCTTTTGTCTTGAAAGCAGTCTTCCATTCATCACCTTCTTTAATTTTGATATGATGATATCCACTCTTCAAATCAATCTTGGTAAAATACTTTTCTCCACTCAAACAATCCATTATGTCATCCATCCTCAACATAGGAAACCTATATTTCATTTTTATCTTGTTAAGGGCTCTAGAATCAGTACACATTCTCAATTCTCCATTCTTTTTAGGTGCTAATATAGTAGGTACAACATATGGAATCAAGCTTTCTCTGATCAAACCTTTTTGCAACAACTCATGCACTTGTCTATTAAGTTCTTCATTCTCTATAGGTGTCAATCTATATGGTGCTTCGTTTGGAAAACTAGCTCCAGGAATCAAATCCATACAATGAATTATACTTCTTACTGGAGGTAAACCATTAGGAACATCATAAAAAATAAAGTCTTTATACTCATTCAACAATTCTTTAATTTCTACTAGTACTAGACTATCCCTATCTATTATCACTCAGTCATTACTAGCTTTTGTAGCTTAGTCATTACTACCAATAGTCAGTCCTCTAGGAACTATGGAAAAATAGACTTGATTCTTTTTCATTTCCTTTTCAAAAATTTTCCCATCAACCATGCAAATTTTTACAACAGTACAATTAACCTCATCTAGACTTTCAATTAAAGGTAGCAATGTTTGTTTCTTCCCATTTACCCAAAGAGTATATTGATTCAATCTTCCATCATGTAAAACATATCTATCATATTGCCAAGGACTACCCAAAAAAATATGACAACAATCCATGGGCATAATATCACACAAAACTTTATCAAAGTAATGTCCAATCTTGAACTTCACAAGGCATTGCTCACTTACCAATATCTTATGCTTATCTTTGATCCATGAAACATGGTAGGGTTTAGGATGCTTCAACCTCTACAATTGCAACTTCATTACCATCTCTTTTGATGCCAAATTTGTAGAACTTCCACTATCAATGATCACTTTGTTGCATTTTCCAACCATCTTACATCTTGTTTTGAAAAGAATTCTCCTTAAAATAGGTTCCTCATCACTTCCCTTATTATATAAGGTTCTTCTCACCATCATTTATTTCCTCTAGCCTTAGGTCCACTTGGTGAACCCTCATAATCTCCTTGAATCATAATATTTCTGTTACCTTGCCCACTTTCAGAGGATCTACATTCAAAAGATCTATGTCCCTTTTTACCACATCTGAAAAAATTACCATGAAATCCACCTCTTGAATAAGAATGACCTCTTTCTCGGTAAGAATTAGTGCCTCCTTGGTAAGAATTACCACTTTTCCATTCAGTTTATCCTTTTTCATCATTCTTCCATTCAAAATTTCCTTTATCCTACATAAAATTGTCAAATCTGCCACCTTCACCATAAGATCTACCTCTGCCTCTCTGGAATCTACCATCTCTACCTCTTTGTCTTTATTCATGCTTCTTTGTCAAGATCTCCTCAACTTTCAAGGCATATTGATATTCTTCTTCTACATTTTCCAAGTTCACAAAACTTATTTCATCTTATATTATAGATCTCAATCCATTAATGTACCTTGTAATTTTCTCAACATCATCATCCACATGTCTAGATCTGATGTCCAATCTATATAATTCCTCAGTATATTCTTTCATAGTCATGTCCTTTTGTTTCAAATTTTGCATCTTTCTCAACAAGCTAACTTGGTAATCAGTAGGAAGGAATTTTTTCTTTACCTTGTTCACCATCTTTACCCAAGTTCTGATCTTTTCCTTTCCTCTCCTTGGTCTATCAGTTTACAAGTACTCCGACCATAGTGATGCATGACCTTTCAATCTAGTGACCACAATCTTCACCTTTCTATTGTTAAGAGTGTTTTCATACTCAAAGAACTTCTCCATATCAAAGATCCAATCCAACACAACATTGGCATCCAATTTTCCATCATAAGGAACAACTTCTATATCATGCTTTGAATTTTCCCTAGACAACACTCACAACAATCTTTCCTCATCTTGATCTTCTTTAGGTTTTGGATTATGGTTTGGTGTTGTTGCTTCATCATCACTTACATCATCAAGATGTGCTCCTCTCCTCTCGACTGTCTCCATGACATCTAATCTGGCTACAATTTGTCTTAATTAATCCAATATAGCATTATCAACATTATTTCATTTACTATGAACCATCTTTACAAATCAGGTTCCTGCAAGATCGTAACCCTCTACAAGTTATAGGCCAAATCTATAGATCTACAACCCTACAACCAAATCTGAATAAGGGTTCTACACAATTTAATCTCCACAAGGATGAACCTCAAGCTCTGATACCAATTTATGTAGGCAAGGGATAAATAACTAGGGCCAAAGGTTCACCTAGCTATACAAATCACCTTGCAAGAGTTAACACAACAGAAGCAAACACAATGAACAACAACCAAAGGAGGAAGAAGAGTGAAATACTTTTATTGATTCATAAAAAAATCTTCATAATGCCCAACTATAAGGTCTTCTAGGTTACGACCAATTACAAATACACACACATTCAAAATCCAATTGTAAATTCACACTTTCAGTTCTGCTCTCCAATCTGCTCCCAAAAACTTCCCTAACTCTAAGCCTAAACACCCTATATATACTTTCCAAAATGGCTTATAGTTTTTTCTAGAACATTACATAAGAGGAAGGCTGACCCAATAATGATCTGGACACATCCCAAGAAAAGATCTTCGCATAAATGTCACAACCAAAATAAATACCGCAAGTTAGCTCGTAGAAATCACGTCCAAATGCTGATAGTTGGCATACACTAGGTAACTCGGCACATGAAGAGTCACTCGACATATGAAGGAATTTCTACAGTAGCTTGACACATGAAGGAATTGCTAGGCACATGAAGGAATTTCTAGGCACATGAAAGAATTGCTGCAATAACTTGGCACATGAAGGAATTGCTAGGCACCAACTTGCAGAATGAACAAAAATGAGTAGGATAACATGGAAACCTAGGATGTTCTTACATCACATTGTGGTTGAAATGAGGTTGGTCCTAGCCTAAACCTGACCAACTAGAGCTAACAGAGTAGATGATTCGATTCTAGGATCAATGGTTTGAAATATAAATCTATCATCTTAAAATGAAAGAACTTCATTGGTAAGAGCATTTAGACCTCTGAGTAGGTGGTTTGGGGTCATGTCAAGCACCTTGAATGGGTCTTGGCATGGATCTAATTGTTTTTCCCCTATTATTCTTTTCTCTCTTTATTTTTAGACTATTTCTGACAAAGTGCTCTGTGAAACTTAGGACTTTGGCCTCTGGGTCAAGGACAACGTTCTAGATCAAGGTTGACCTTGACCCTAACCTAGGTCAAGGAAAACCTTGATCCTAACCTAGAATAGGTTTGACCTCATCCCTGACCCCAAGTTCTATTTTCATTTTTTGGGTGTTTCGAGATCTCGAGCTTAAAAAAAGTTTCTTTTCCTGCTTCTAGGTCAAATATTTCAAGTTTAGAATGATAGACTCTTAAATTTCATTTAACCTAGGTATATTCCTAAGGGTTAAGGTCAAATGGTATTTAATGCTCCTATGTAAACCTTCTCTAGGAGTTAGTACCCTAGATCTCTATATAAAGAAGCCTTCTTCCCTCATTTTGACATCCATCTATTTCTCCATAACTTCATGAGCACATCCACTATCTACAATCTATGCACAATTGATTTAATTTCTATGAGGTAGGAGCTACACTTTATGAAGTGTATCCACATACATGAAGTGATGTTCTATCAAGCATTCAAGTGTTCATGCATCCAATTCATCAAGGAGGACCATTTTTAACCATTGAAGGATTCAATCTCTATGGAGCTTTCTTGTTGAAGATTTCTATATCCACATTCATCCAAGCCTTCTTCTATGCAAAGATACATTCAAGATTAGTGTTGGAGATCTAATGATATTGATTTAAGACATCCTACATACATTCTACATACATTTGGAGCATCTATACTTGTCAATTCAAGGATTCAAATCCTCCTCAAGGATTTTCATATAAGCAAGGAAAATAGTTCCATTTGCTTTGTTTATGCATATATATTGTTTCAATGATATTTCAAGGTTAATTCCAAACTAGGGTTGATTGAGGCAAACTCCCCAGCCAAAAAATAAAACCATTTTTCTTGTAGATACAAGTGTGGAACAATGAATTAGAGAGTAGATTTAGACACCCTTTTTGTTGAACTTATGAAATCTATGAAATTTTTTTTTGTTAGAGTAGTGCAGGTCAAGGTCAAATTTTTAGGGTATAATCATGCCTTGGGGTAAGATTGTGGCCTACCAACAGGGTCAAGGTCGACATCCCTTCAAAAAGACAAAATATTTCTAGGTTTTCTTCGTCTTGACATTTCCAATCTAGAACAGTTTGTAGATTTTCCAGTAACTACATACAGACATCAAAAAACAACATTTTCCAAATTCAAGGTGAGTGTTTATCTTTTATCTATTTTAGGTTTTTGGCACATACTCTCCCATAGTAGAAAGACCACACATAATCCCCCTCTTTTCCCCTATTTTTCATCACTTGATCCATTTCTACATTGAACACCTTCTTGTGTTTAATCAATTTTGGATAATTTCTTTTGAAAATTAGGGTTGGGAAGAGGGTTCCCATTTTCTTTCTATTTAGTTTGGTGAACCCGACACACTTAATCTCTTTTCTTTTGTCAATTAGATGCCCTATTATGCTTTGTGGCATTATATTTCATATTTTGTAGGTCTTTTCTTGCCTTGAGATTAGATTTACTTTATGCTCTTGCATTTTAAATTCAAAAATACAAAAAATTGCAAAAACTCTTTCAAAATAAAAAAATATTTTTGTTTTATAGTTTAGTTCATTTGCTTTGCATTGGTTTATAAGCTTTATTACTTCTAGTCCTACTTCTAATTTTAGCATTAGACACAGTCGCAGACTTATGGGTGCTTTTGAGCTTGAGTCTTCTTCTCCTTTCCTTTTGATTCTGGCTAAAACTTTGATTCTTTCTAATTCTATTCCTCTTATGGAGAAAAAATATTCTCACTCATCTCATTAACAAGGATGATTGTTTAAGAGTTCCTCTTTGAAAAGTCCAAAAAATTTCAAACAAACTTGATAAAATAGGTAGTTGGCTTCTTCAAGAAAACTATAATCAACATTCTATTCAAGCTATAGAGGCTCTTATGAAAGTTCTTCATGATAGTTACCTAGGTGTTGATCTCTTGTGTGGTATTACTCACCTTGTGCATTCCAATTTTAAACCTTTAGCTCAAGAAGCTCAAGATTTAGGGTTGTTTCCTCCTATCACTAGTGTCAGACTTTCTTTTGTTCCTCTTCCTAGTGTTCCTACTTGCACTCCTTCTTTGGTGACTATGACAGTTCCCTCTATTCTATGAGTGTTTCTCCTATGTCCCTTCCTACTTCACAACCTTTTTAACATAATGTTCCTTTTACTTATTCTACTCCTCTACCAATTGTAGTACCTAGTGTTCTTCCAGTTATGTCTTCAATTCCTGCAGCTTCTTACACTTTACCTAGTGTATCTAATGCTGCTAGTTATCCTATTTCTTCTCATGATTCTACAATTATCAGTTTGGCTCAAATTATGTCATCTTCACTAAAAAAATTGCATCCTTGACTCAAAACAAGTTTAGTATCCCTACTTATGACATGGGAAGTCCTTTGTGTTAGGATATTATTCGTACTCCCATTCCTCAACAAGCTGATATGCCTTGACTTGAGAATTATAATGGTAAGGGAGACCCTTTTTATTATGTTAAAACATTTCAAATCCTTTGTAGTGATTATGCTCATGATTATAGGATTTTAGCAAATTTGTTTGCCCAAACTTTTCATGACAAGGCCTTACAATTGTTTTTTTCTTTGACTCCTTATTCTATTCATTCATTTCCTCAACTTGCTAATGCTTTTATTCAAAAATTTCAAAACAACATTAGCCTACAAGTGTCTTTGACTGATTTGATGCATTGCAAACAAAACCCTAAAGAATCATTATTTGAATTTAATGGCAGATTTAAGCATTTACATGCTTAGATTTCCTATCCTATTCTTGATATTGATAATCAACATATATTTATTTCAAATTTGCAAAAAGATATTAGAGATAAGATTCTTCTTACCAAATTTAGTTATTTTCAACAACTTGGTGTAGCACTTCATCATTATCAATTACAAGTGAGCCAATTTGAGAGCACCACTCCAATGGCTCTTGTTCCTATTGATCAAAGTGATGCTGCTCTTAATCCAAATAAAGTTAAAAAAATTCAAAACCTATGTCAAGATAAATAAACAAGCAAATGTATTTGTCAATCAAGTTGTTGTTGCATCTTACAATGCCACTTCTGCATCCATTGCTTTTTGATTTAATCGTACATTTACTCCTCTCTATATAAATCTTTACATTCTATTATGAATAGGTTGTTAACTGCTAATATGATTACTTTACCTCCTATTCAACCTATTTTACTTGCTACAATGGTAGATAAATCTTTTGATTCTAAAGCTTTTTGTCAATATCATCACCATAATGGTCATGATATTGAGAAATGTTATTCTTTAAAACATAAGGTTCATGATTTAATTTATTCTAATGCTTTATTTGTTGATATGGTAGTGGGAATAAGTTTGTTTCTCCTCCTACTCAAAATTTGAAAATCTATACGAATCCTTTACCTATACATGATACTAATACTATTCCTCAACCATCTTCTATGGATATTATGTATGATTCAAAGATGGATGATCTTAATCATGTGGTTAATCAAGTGGAGTATGTGGTCCCATCTTTATCTCAACCTCAATCTCAACCTCCACTTCAATCTCAAGTTTCAGCTCTACCTTAACTAAAATCTAAGTCTACATTGAAGCCTCAACCTAAAATTCAACAACAACCTAAGAAAAAATGACCTTGAGAACTTTTGATTACCTTTGATGATTTTGAGACTATTAAATCTCTTGATGGTCACCTTTATATTTATCTTAGGATTGTTGAGATACCTACTTGTGGTTGTCTTGTTGATCCTACTTTCTTAGTCAATGTTATTATAGAAGAAAACCTTTTTATGAAAAGTTTGCAACATGATTTTTATGATACATCGGATTTATGGATTCAAACTTTTTAATGATTTTCTTTATCCGTTATTTGGTTTTATTGATTTACTGATTGAACTTTGTGGAAAGATTGTGAACAACACCTTTGTTGTTGTTCCTACTTCTGATCAATTTCAAGTTAAGCTTGGTTTACCATGGTTAAATGCCATGCATGTTGTTGCTTCACCTATTCATAAATGTCTTAAGTTTGTTTATGATGATGAAGTGAAGATGGTTAATCATAGTTTATACCATACTTCTAGTCCCATGGATGCTACTACCATTGATTTCTTTTGGTCTTCTTTACGTAATTCATGTCCTGCTCAACCTAATCATCTTTTCTATTCATATCAAGTCTATAAGCAATGGAAGATTCTTGAGTTAAGATTACCTCCTAAGGATCCTAACCATGGTCTTTTTCCTACACCTTCTATACCTCCTTTATCTATGGCTTCTATAACTATTAATCAAGCTTCTCCTATTGCTTGTCAGTTTGCTAGTAATCTTATTAATCCTCCTATAGAACCTATGAAGGATCCTATAATTGTTCTTGTTGGTTCTCATCAAATTTCAAGTAAAGAAAAATGTAACTGCTCTGTTAATGAACATCATAAAAAGTTTTGTGCTCAATCTAGAGCTCATAATTCTACTATTAAAAAATATTATGTGTTAGAAGAAGTTGTGACTAATAATGATGTTAAGTTACCTGATTCTACTGATTCTATTTGTATCTTAGATCCTATTTTGAATCTAGATGATGAAGATACTCTTGTGATATTGATGATGTTATTGATGAATATGAAACTATTGACATTGATGTTGATTCACCCAATATGATTTTTGCACAATTAACACTTACACCTAGTATTGAACATTGTGATTCTCAAGATGATCCTTGTTTGGAATTGGCTATCATTCCTACTATGTGGATATAGTCCCTCATGTGAGTCACCCACCTTCCCTAAATGATAAACAATGAGATGGGGAGAGTAGGTGACACACTTGATTGGCTAGTTCTTCATGGTAGTCTTTATTGTGTGTTTGTCTATTATATTGTGCTTCTCCATAATATGTTTTCTAAATGTTGTTAGATTCTTTTAAATAATCTTTGTTGCTTTGTTGGTGCAAGGTGATAAAAAGATTAAACCTGTTGTATTATTCCTCTATATGTATCTATATTTCTCCATATGTTGTTTCATGTTATGTTGTACTTGTGGTATCATTTTTACATGTTTCCTTGTGTAATCTGCTTGGATCTGCATTAATTCTTTTTGGTCTCTAGGTCATGGTCCAAAAATATTCTTCTCATATTTCTTATGTGATCTTTCCTCCTTTGTGATTGTAGTTCTAATTTCTTTGGGGAATGATGTCAATTAATTTGCAATAATATCATATCTATATTATCTTATGATCATATTGACCCCATAGTAGGTAGATCCTTTCTATGTTCTTTGTATGTTTATGTCATATTTCCCTTGATTTGTCTTTGTTTGGGGGCAACTCATAGTGAAAAAATAATCAATAGAGTTGTTTATGTTTCTATCAAAGCCATTGCTCCTATTAAAGTGTTAGCATGACTTTAATGTGGGGGCATATGCTCTGCTCACTTATTGCACACACACTTTTCAATACACATATATTATTTTTCAAGATAACTTCTTTCCTCCCTTTTCAAAATAGTGAGTAATCCTTAAAACATGGATTTATATTTTAGGATTTCTTGATCCCTCCAGTTTCAAATATTGTTGCTCCCTTACTGTTGAAGGTGTCCTTAAGATTGGATCTCTTTTCAATTTTACTCTTACATAATAGAATATTCTTGAGGGTGAATCCTTGATGGGCTGACTAGTGAGTAGGCACATTCACCAGGCAGTTCAATTACATCTTTCTAGTTGTACAGTTCCTTGTATGGTTCACAATGGGACATAAGTTTTCACTGGGCAAGATAATCACACTTTTTTTCTAGAGCTATCTCTCTTATTATGATCTTGGAGTTGACAAAGACTTGAGTCTCTAGGGGCTTGAGGATTTCTTTATCCCTTTGATTTAATAAGATTATGTTTTTGTTATGATCTACTTTACTGAGAGTTTGTATTGAGTGCATACTCTTTCTAAAGTGGGGGTTTAATGTATCATATTAAAATGGAAGTACTTCCATGTTAAGAGAGTTTAGCCCTTTGAGTAGGTGGTGTTAGTCTCAGATTGGTTTTGACATTTGAGTTTCAACACACTTAACTAATTCTTCACTTGATGCCAAGTATAATATAGAACCCGAGCTACAATGTATGTTGAGCAAAAAAATTCAATAGGTGCTGATTGAAATTTAGGTGCCAAGTAATCTTAAGGTGCTAAGCAAAGTTCAAGTGTCGAGAAAAGTATAGAAGTTGAGTCACTATAGATGCCAAGTGAAATAGAACTACTATAGGAGCCGAGTGAGCCAGTTTTCCTATATGTGCTGAGCATCAACAACTAGTAAGTGTTGAGTAACACATAATCAACATATGAGTTTATGCTTTCACAAACTCAGATGTAAACTATTTTTGGAGTTGACATAGGATGAATCTCAAAGGATCTTGAAGATAAGAAAAAATCTTTTACATTACCTATGTAATCAACATGCAACATAGGATGAATCTCAAAGGATCTTAAAGATAAGAAAAAATCTTTTACATTACCTATGTAATAAGAAAAGTGCAAGAAATGAGTGGGAAATGAAGATTTAATATTGATCTTAGATTCATTTCTAACCCTAAGTCTTTGAAATCTTTAAAAAGGAGAATGAAACCCCATTGTATGTAAGGATGAGAGAAGTGTATGGGTGAACTATAGAAACATTCAGAGGGGAGTTTGAAATAGACTGAGTAAAGAATAAAGCAGCATCACCGAATATAGTTGATTAAGAATAGAGTATCAGAGTTATGAGAAGTGATATCAGATCAAGCAAGGGTTAGAAAAAACATAGCAAAACTAGGATCTAAAATCAGCAATTAAGGATTGCAAGTTATCAGATCAAGACTTTCTAATACTCTCTAACAATTGTATTAGATAATGGAAATCTTATGGACTTAGGTTGGCCTAGTAGCCATTTGTAAATTCCTTAATAGGGTGGCATTCTAAGTGAATGTACTAAAGTCCTTTAACTAGGCCTACTTTTAGTAGGGTAGTGAAATCCTTTAACTAGGTCACCTTTAATAGGGTATAAAGTCTTTAATAGGATAGGCCTTTGATAGGGTAGACCATTGGAAGTGGTCAAACATTGTAACCTTAAATAGTTACACATTGTTGCAATGATATTTGTGGATATCATCCCCACCCTAGTTTTACCTTCTTAATTTTAGGAGGCTATGTTATTAGTTTTCATATATGTCTTTACTTTCATGTTTATTGGATGAATTAGATGCATGTAAATGGTTTGAGTAAAAGGATTTGAAAAGGTTAAAGTTAGTTACTTCAAATTCACCCCCCCTCTTAGAAGTAAATCTTCCCACTTGTTAATTCCAATAATTGGTATAAGAGCCAAGTTCTTAGAAGAAAGAGCCTTACAACTTGGAGAGAAGATTTGGAAATGGAAGTCTACAAACTTTGGAAGATCATAGAGAATCAGGCAATTGATATACAACTTTCTTTACATGCACTGGAGGAAGCTCGAGAGGAATTCAAAAAATCTTTAAAGAGAAGAAGAGAGATATCCATAGCTGAAAATGAAACACAGTACAAGGAGATTGATACCTCAAATATATTTTCAAATGGAGATTCCAAAGAGTTTGATGCAGCAATAGCAGATTTGATGGAGAAGAATAGAGCTCAAGCAGAAGGAATCATAACACTCAAGCTTGAATAAGAATCACAAGCCATAATGCTATGTGAAGTGACTAAATAGAAGAAAAGAGCCATTGAAGACAAGGCTATGCTAGAAGAAGATAGGAGAAATCTTGCCAATAGACTAGAAGAAAAATCAATTGATCTTGCAACAATTTCAAACATGTAGCTAGACACCCTGAGCTAGATGATGAATGCACATCATGAACTAAATGTCAAGGATATTGAGATCTCTACACTAAAGATGCAAAATGATCAACTAAAAAATGACCTAAAAAGGGAAAAGGAGATTTCAAAAAGCTTCAAAAAACCTAATGAGGCAATCTAGTACTTTGAACAGCTACTGAAATCACCAAGGGAAAGCAATGATACTTCAGGACTAGGTTACACTAGCATTGAACAAGGAGAATCTTCCAAGACTGTAGAAGAAAGGAGTAACAAAGGTAAGAACATTAAACCTACTTGTCATTTCTATGGTAAAAAGGGACATACCTCTAATGTATGTAGGAGTAAAATGGCGCATCAACATGACAAACCTAAGAATTCAAGTTATTTTCATAAGTGCAAAAAACAAGGACATGAAGCACATAATTGCATGACTAGAACTATTAGGACACAGAGATTTGAAGGTCACTACTACAATTGCAAGAAGTATGGACATGGAGCTTTTGAGTGCAGATCAAAGCCTATGTGGACACCAAATTAGGTAGCAAGAGAAAGTAATCAAGGACATCACTACAATCGGGACTACAACACCAAACATAGCTATTATTACTATTAGGAATATGGACACATTCCTGAAAATTGCATAAGAACACATTTTAGAGGGAACTAAAATAGATGGTTGAGCCAAACTACATGTTTTAGTTTCTTGAAGACTAGTCATATCAATAGGAATTTCCCTTCAAGGTCAACGGCACCAAATAATGACAAAGGTAAAGAGGAGGTAGATGTTGAATATATCAAACAAGAAATGAATAAGACATGGAAGAGGAAAGATATGCGTAACACATCAAATGAAGAGATCACTTCACCTAATAGGTCAAGTGATCACACTTCATCAAACTAAGAAAAGAAAAGGCACGAGGAACTAATTTACAAAGCTTTATCATACATCAGTTCCTGGACAAACAAGAATTGAAAAGAAGAGATTAGCATGAACATAGATGCAAAGTTAAAATTTCAAGATTTCACAAGTGTTTCCTAGTTGCCCTCAAATGCCAAGTAAAAATTCATTACAAGCCGAGTTGATTGTCAAGACTACAAGAGCCAAATGATTAGTAGGAGCCGAGTTGGTAGATGAAGTTGAGTGAAGAAGAAATTTTTAGCTGAAGTCAAGGAAAGAATACTCATGTGAAAACCAAGTGATGAAAAGACAATAGAAGTTGAGTAATGCAGTAATCCTTCAGAAGTTGAGTGGACAGCTGTAAATGCACTAAGCATTACATGCAATGAAAATAGGGTATATTATCATATTTTCAATCATTTTTCCTCATTGCAAACAAAGAGCAAAGATCAGAAAAAAGTGCAAAGTGAATCCAAAGTAGAGATTCTAGTGATCAAGAAAAATTCAATAGCATCCCAACATGATTCCATCAATTTCAAGGTATTTACAACTATGCCAAACTACACAGTTTCATGTTTTCTTCATGTTAAAACCCTAGATTGTGTAAAATGGCTCCTGGCTCTAGAAAAAATTAGGAGAAGGAATCATTTGAAGTCTAGCTAGTGTCAAAAGAGGTAAGACAACCCAATTTCTATCCAATACCTGAAGTTACATATAAGAACAACCCAACTAGAGCCCTATCCATCATACCCCCTAAGATTGTAATGGTTCAAGATGTAAGGAAATGCTACAATTACAAGATAGGAGCCATAGTGACATGGAAATGAGGGAAGCATATGAGAAATTATGTGAAAATGGAGTGTTGAAGGAAGAGTATAAAATCATTGAAAACAAGGGTTTAATGCAAGCCCTAGAATTCCCTACAATGTTCAAGACTAAATGGATTAACCTAGTGTTGAGAAAAATGCATGATGGCAGCTTATGGTTGGAGGATGGTCCTATAAAAATCACAAAAAGAATTGTACATAGAGTGATAGCATACCCAACCCTAGGTCAGCCAAAGACCCTTAGGAGTGATTCTAAGGAGGCAATTGAGAAAAATACAAGTGCTAAGTAGAATAAGGGAGGGATGACAATTGACACTATCCAAGACCCTCTAGTTGATTTTGCTATTAGGGTCATTGCACACAAATTCTATCAATCTAGTAGACTCAACAGTGTGTAGTGCATTGTAGTGGATGTAGGATACAAATTGGTGAAAAAGGATCATCCCTGTGATCTTGCAGAACTGCAACTACAACAGATTAATGAAAATCTAGCAGCAATTAGGAGAACCAAGTGAGCCCAATGCAAATTTGGTGCCATTTTGATATGTATTTTCTTTTATGTTCCATATGAATTTCCTTCTTTTGGCAAAGTTGCATGGGAAATTGATAGATCAATCATAACTCAAGTCAATGAATACATAGAGAAGATAGGAGTTAATTTTGAGACCTTGATGACTAGTTATTTTGAGGATTTTAAAAAGACAATGAAACAAAGGTTCAGAATTCCAATTTCCTTAGTATAAAAACATATAAATGATGTATGTTTTCTTGTAGATATAGATTATACATACATACGAGCTGCCATACCAAGAGTGAGATGGATGAGACCTCTTGGGTATGAAATAAACATAGATGAAGCATCAACAACAATAATTGCACTATTGGCGGAAGAAATAGACAAGGATGCACCACATTTTGGAACTTATGACATGGTGAGACCAAAAGTGGATATGGAGCTGAAGACTACCTCCACTTTGAAAAAGAAGGACAAGCTTGTTAAGAAGCTAAAAGCTAAATTTGGGGAAGGTACTACAAAAGAATCAAAAAAAGAAGGTGAAGATGTCGAGGGTGATGAAGAAGAACAAGATCAGGGGCCACTTGCCTTAACCAAAGGTATGGGGAAGGATGTAGATGAAGATGAAGGTTCCAAGCTAGAAGCACGAAAGCTTGATCCAAAGAAGAGAAAGGAAAAAAAAACAACCAGTTGCACAGTCCAAAGGAAAGAAGAAACCAACAAAGCCAAGCACAGCCAAGCCAACTACAAGAATAGATACCAGGGCTACAACTCATGTAGCAAAAGAACATGAGAAGAGAAAGGAAATATTATAAGGAGTGCCTACAGAACCAAAGAAGAGAAGAAAATATGTTGCATCTCATGAATTAGATGAAGAGAGGACAGAGTCAGATGAAGGTCAATTCAAATTGGTAAGCCATTCTACCACATCTAAATTGGAAAGCATTTGTAACAATATTAGAGACAATGTTGGTTTAACTGGTCTAAAGACCATATATTTTAATAAGTTTTTAAAGGAACAACAGAACATAGTGGAAGAGTCCATCTACACTATGATGGCTAAGTTCAAGACCACCCCACCTGAACTAGACAGCTCAATGCCTAAGGAGCTAAGCTCATTAGTTGAGAACAAATGATATTACTATCTCAAAATGGAGAAAGAAATAAGGGAGTTTACATTGGCTCATGTAATGCCAGACCTTACTAAAGGTCAAATAACAAAGGCTAGCAAGAAGCATGTGAGAAAATTTGCACCCAAATATAGAGCCTTCAATATTTTGCAAAATCAAACAGAAGATGTCTAAAAGTCGACACAAATGTTGAAATTAAAATATGGTTTGACAATAGTCAAAGAAGGATAGGAACACCCATTTGAAGGTAGAAATGATGAAGAAGATGAAGGAGAAAAAGAAAAAGATGAGGAAGAGGAAAAAGAGACAAAAAAGGAGACAGTGGAGAAGACACATGGTGAAGAGGCAGTAGCTAAGGAACAGAAGGAATAACAAAGTGTCCAAGACACCCAAATACCACCGCTAAGCCCTCCACATACAACACCTGTAGTCACAATAATTGTAAAGGATGTTCTTGACACTTCAAATAAGAATACCAATCCTTTAATTATAGAGAATCTCAAAAAGATCCTTCACTAGTCTAAATTGCAAGCACAACTTTGTACAAATCCAATTTTTGTGAGTGTTGATGAGTTGCAAAGAGTTGTAGCAGAGATAACAAGGGAGAAAGAAAGCACACAAGAATAATCTACACAACCTCCCATAGCTACAATAGATCAACCCAAAGAGCAAGATGAATAAGACAAAATTGCTAAGGTTGATAGTACAATTACAATAGCAACAACTGCTAAGGAGCAAGCCAAGGAACATACAAGACAAGATGTTCATGCAGCACAAACCCAAGGTGCACCTCCTCAAATTATCATTATTGATCAAGGTAGTATAGAAGAGGAGAAAGAGGAAGAGAAAACCCCTAAGGAACATGAGACAATACATACATTGGTAAACTTTCCTACCTTGGGGACTCCTAATAAGAAGTCGAGCACTGATGTAGTCCAATTGCAGATTTCAGCACCAGGCTCGAGCTCCACCAAGGTTGCAAGGGTACTTCACTATAAAGTTCTTGCACTTGATGAAGAAATAGTCATACCTAGTTATGACTCAAGAAATGTGAACCTGTAATAGATAAATGAACTGCAAGAGGCACTAGAGAGGAGGAAGAGACAAGAGATACTCAGAAATGAGTATAAGCAGAAGTAAACACTTGTGGAAATAAAAGATATATTTCTCGATGCATTCAGCTTGCAAGGACCTGATGAAACCAAACCCATCATGGAGCAATTGTCCAACATTGTGGACCAGGTATAGAATGAGGACCTTGACACTAATTTTAAATTATTAAAATGGTCAGAAAAGAAATTTAAGATGAAAGTGAATGAGGAAATATCAAGTGAAATAGAACTTTCATAGGCTGAATTGGCTAAAAAGATTGAAAAGTGAAGAAAGTACTTGAGAATGTATTCTCATTGTACACCAAGCTATGTGACTCATCTTATTTCACACAGAAGACTAGCCAAAGGATACTAAGCTTGGAATGAAATCTAAAGATTTCCTACACTTAGCTACCCAAAGATCTGGCTCAAAGTGAGAAGCATTTTGCAGCTACGCTTGACACACAAAAAGAATTTTTTGTATTGACAGTAGAAGAGGCCAGCATTAAGGCCAAATTGATGCAAATTCAATTTTCCATTACCACACATCTGGAAGTACTCCATAAGGAACAAACATATGCAGAGAATGTTCTAAAGAAAAATCCTAATCTTTCTATTTTAGAAGGCCTTGTTCATCTTGTAGTAGAGATCACCATCTAGCACAAGTCATTGGTAATTGCTTTAGATAATTGGAATGCTTCTCTCAAGATGATTATGGAGGTAAATAAAACATCTTTGGAAAATTATTCTATTCACCCTTAGGACCCTTTGACATAAGTGTCAAAAAGGGGGAGAGATAATAAATGGGGAGATATTTGCAAATTGCATTATGTAAATAGAAAGGGGGAGATATAGATATAATGTTTTGGGGAGATGTGAATAAGAATGGGAAATAATACATTCTTTGATGGAAATAATGAATATCCAAAGGGGGAGATATTCACATTTTGAGGAAGTAATATAGAATATAGGAAGCAAAAATAGGGTACAAATAGATATAGAGTACAGACAAGACAAAGAGTATCAGATATATTAGCATGAGACAATTTCAGCATAAGAGTTTTGGTTATAGGAATGGAAAAGGCACATCGACTCAAAGGGAGTCACAATATTTTGAGGTATATAAAATTTTCAATAAGTTTTTGAAGTCTTGTACATATGCCGAACAGAATATGTAGTATACTTGTAGAGATCAGATTCACAATTTCTAAGTTAAGTGTTTTTGCCACTCATGTCAAAGGGGAAGATTTTTAGTCTCAGATTGGTTTTGACATTTGAGTATCAACACACTTAACTAATTCTTTAGTTGATGCCAACTATAATACAGAAGCCGAGCTACAATGTATGCTGAGCTAGAAAATTCAATAGGTGCCAAGTGAACTTCAAGTGCCAAGTAATCTTAAGGTGCCAAGAAAAGTTCAAGTGCTAAGAAAAGTATAGATGCTAAGTCACTATAGATACCAAGTGAAACATAATTACTATAGGAGCCGAGTGAGCCAATTTTCCTATATATGTCGAGCATTAGCAACTAGTAAGTGCTAAGTAACACAAAATTAGCATGAGTTTGTGCCTTCATAAACTCAGATGTAAAATATTTTTGAGCTGACATAGGATGAATCTCGAAGGATCTTGAAGATAAGAATGAATCTTTTACATTATCTATGTAATAAGCATGCAACCAATAAGAAAAAAGGAGAAGGCATGTAACCAATAAGAAAAGTGCAAGAAATGAGCAAGAAATGAAGATTTAGTATTGATCATAGATTCATTCCTAACCCTAAGTCTTCAAAATCTTTAAAAAGGAGGACGAAACTCCATTGCATGCGAGGATGAGAGAAGTGTATGGGTGAACTATAGAGAAATTTAGAGGGGAGTTTGAAATAGACTTAGTAAAGAAAAGAGAAACATTGCAGAATCTAGTTGATGAAGAACAAAGTATTAGAGTTATGATAAGTGACATGTCAGATCAAGCAGGGTCAAAATAGATAGAGCAGAACTAGGATCTGAAATCAGCAATTGAGGATTGCAAGTTATTAGGTCAAGACTTTCTAATACTCTCTAGCAATTGTATTAGATAATGGAAATTATGGACTTAGGTTGTCCTAGTAGCCATTTGTAAATCCTTTAATAGGGTGGCATTCTAAGTGAATGTCCTAAAGTCCTTTAACAAGGCCTACTTTTAGCAGGGTAGTGAAATCCTTTAACTAGGTCACCTTTAAAAGGGTGTAAAGTCTTTAACTAAATAGGCCTTTCATAGGGCAGAACATTGGAAGTGGTCAAACATTGTAACCTTGAATAGTTACACATTGTTGCAACGATATTTTGTGGGTATCATCCCCACTCCAATTTTACCTTCTCAATTTTCGGAGGGTTTCTGGGTTACCAAATTTTTGTGTTATCAATTTTCATGCATGTCTTTACTTTCATGTTTATTAGATGAATTAGATGCATGTAAATGGTTTGAGTAAAAGGATTCAAAAATGTTAAAGTTAGTTACTTCTGATTCACCACCCCTCTTAGAAGTAAATATTCCCACTTGTTAATTCCAATAGGTGGTCTTGGATAATGTCAAACACCTTGAATGGGTATTTGGATGAAATTAAGTGTTTTCCCCTTGCCATGCTTTTCTCTCTTTATTTCTAGCCTATTTCTGACAAATTGCTTTGTGAAATTGAAGATTTTGGCCTCTAGGTCAAGGTTGACTTCAATCCTAATCTAGGTCAAGGGAGACCTCAATCCTGACCTAGGGCAAGGTCAACCTCATCCTTGACCCTAGGTCCTATTTTCAATTTTTAGGAGTTCCAGGATCTCGGGCTTCAAAAAGTTTATTTTCCCACTTTTGAGTTGGTTGTTTTAGGTTTCAAAATGGTAGACTCTTAAATTACATTTAATCTAGGTCTACTCCTAAGGATTAAGGTTAAATTGAATTTAATGCTCCCATGTTGGCCTTTTCTAGAGTTAGTAGCTTAGATCTCTATATAAGGAAGCCTTCTTCCATCATTTTGACATCCATCTATTTCTCCGTAACTTCATGAGTGCATCCACTATCTGCAATCTATGCACAATTGATCTACTTTTGTATGAGCTAGGAGCTACCCTTTATGAAGTACATCCACCTACATGAAGTGAAGTTCTATCAAGCATTCAAGTTTTTAAGCATCCAGTTCATCAAGGAGGACCATTGTTAGCCTTTGAAGGATTCGATCTCTATGGAGCCCTCTTGTTGAAGGTTTCTATATCCACAACATCCAAGCCTTCTTCTATGCAAAGATACATTCAAGATTGGTGTTGAAGATCTAATGACATTGATTTGAGACATCGTACATACATCCTACACACATTTGGAGTATATATACTTGTGGATTCAAAGATTTGAATCCTCCATAAGGATTTCCACATAAGTAAGGTGAATAGTTCCATTTACTTTGTTTATGCATATATTGTTTCAATTATATTTCAAGGTTAATTCCAAACTGGGGTTTGATTGAGGCAAATCCCTCATCCAACAAACAAAACCATTTTTCATGCAGATACAGGTGTGGAGCAATGAATTAGAAAGCATATTCAAATACCCTTTTCATTGAACTTGCAATATTTGTGAACAAAAATTTTGTTGAAGCAGTATAGGTCAAGGTTGACTTTTAGGGGTACAATTTTGCCCTATGGTAAGATTGTGCTAGCCAAAAAGGTCAAGGTCAACCTCCCTTCAAAAAGAAAAAAACATTTTAGGGTTTTCTTCGTGTCGACATTTCCAGTCTAGATCAATTTGGAGATTTCCCAGAAACTACATAGAGACATAAAAAAAAAAACATTTTCTAGATTCACGGTGTGTATTTTTCTTTTATCTATTTTAGATTTTTGACACATACTCTCCCATAATAGAAAGACCACACATAATCCCACTCTTTCCCCCTATTTTCATCACTTGATCTATTTATTCATTGAACACCTTCATGTGTTTAATCAATTTGGATCATTCCTTTTGAAAATTAGTGTTGGGAAGAGGGTTCCCATTTTTTTTCTATTCAATACACAACCTTTCTCATTTTAACTAAGTAATATTGCAACTTTTGGAAATAGGCAAGATACAAATGCCAAATCCAAGCAAAGTCAAATCTCTAAAAATTGAGATGGGTTGTTGTAGGCCTAGATAATGCGATCCTGTAGCACCTAATATTTTTTCAATACCTCACACAAGCTCAAAGAAATGTCTGATCAAAGATTGCAGACCGATGGTGCTTAGAGACCCTTAAGCATGCTTCTATTCAATGTGGTCAATAATATTAGAGTGATGTTGTGGCTGAAATGAGGTTGGTGTTAGCCTAAATTTGACCAATTTAAGCTAATGGAGTAGTCATGGATTGCCATGAAAAGCCAAAATTGCTCATTAGGTCCTAAGTTGGTCAAAAGTTGCTCGATGAGCCAAAAGTTGATCAATAGGTTAAAAGTTGTTAGGGATGAGAAAATAAGGTATTAGATTACTTAATAGGTCCTAAGAATCTTAACTAGGGTCCTATAATAGTCCTAGATGGACCCATTTGACCAAAAGATGTCAAGAGCAAAAAATGCTCAAAAGTTGCAAAGTTGCTCAAAAAGTTGCTTGAGCAACTTTTGCAAAAGGTTTAAAATGGAGGTTTGGGAATTTGTAACTATCCATTAGCCTATTCATCATGATCTCCAACACATATACACTCCTCTAGGTCATTTTTTTGTTGCTCAACCAACTTTTACACTTGGTTGTGCATTCTTGACAACTTTTGCAACATTTGCACTTTGCAAAATGTTAACTTTTTGCACTATTATTCAATTTTTCTCTTCTTATGCTTTATATAAGGTGGTTGGGTGTTTAGTCACCCTTTATGACTCCTCTTCAAGGTTTTGCAACTTTCCTACCAAAAGTTGCTCAAGCAACTTTTGAAAGTTGAAAAGTTGCACAATGCACACCAATTTGGTCAAATGACCTTCCTATCATCTCAAACTTAACCACAAACCTTACCTATGGTAAAAACCTAACCCTAAGTCTTCATAGACACTATTGACCTCATGATAATTTCATCATCATTCCTTGTGTCAATCAAAGGGCTATTTTAAGCCTAAAAAGGAGTGACATAGTGTGATATCAAGGACATGATCCAAGATAACTCATCCAAGCTTTGCATATGGTGTAGACAAGCCAAATGAGTATTCAAATCTGTAATTTATTTTCTTGATGTTTTGGGAGATTTGGGAGAAAATAGCTAGAGGACAACTATCTAAAACCATATAAGTTGAAGATAATTGAATTTTTTTTAAAGGATATCATAAAATCCACAAAAAAGGGCTCAAGAGACAAATTTATTATTATCTCTAAAAGTTGCACCTAGACTGAATCCTAAAGCTCAGCCACTCTAAGAAACATGGAAACTCTCCTAGGTAGTGGGTGCACTATGAATAAGAGTGAATCTCCAAATTCTAGGTTGGTTTCTTATGGTGCTTCACCTATTTGCGCTTCAAACATACATTTAAAACTTGGGCAAAAAAGGGATAGAAGGTTTACTTGCATGAACTTAAATACTAAAAAGTAAACTCTACTGAAACTTAAGGTGATGCACCAAAATTTTTAATATGAGAAGATTATAACTCTATAGAATAAAGCTTAATTAATCAGTTCAAGGTTGGTACAATATTGACCTCATAAAACTCATACATAAATATTTCACAAGAAGGATAGGCCTTAAATAGGATTCTAAGAGGAATAATGATACTCATAGTTAGCAACCTGAAATGAAGCACAATTTCACAACTTGTAACCTATATAAGTAATCCAAAATTCACTTTGTAGATAAAAACTAAGAAAAAAACTTGAGGATTAAAAAAAAACAAATCATGAAAGTTACATCAAATCAGTGACCTACATAGAAAAATGAAACAACAAGGGCTTTTGAACTATTCCTTATTCTAGGTTTAGAGGTAGCACATGAATACTCATCAAATTGGTTATAGAGTAATATGCAAAAAAAGATCATGTCAAGACTACTTCTGCATCAAAACTAGAACCTCCACTCCACATCTTAGAAATCCTTAAATAGGGAAGGATTGCAACAAGCTTTAGATGGGAAGACACATATAAAAATCTAACTGAAAGAACACATATAGATATATCAATGATGTTGCATTTAAACAATCTTTACATTCAGACAAAACTAGGAGAGTAGTTGCAAAATTGATATGGTGATACTTGTTGTAGAAGTCTTTCATTTAATTCTACTTGTCCTCAACTATCTTAGCCATGAAGATATTCAACTACTTCTATCAGTAGAGCCTTCATCACTATAATCTATCTCCAAGACATTTATTCCCCACTTGATGGGACATTCACTGTATCTGATTTTTATTTAAGTTTCTTACGGGCATACTCCATCTAAAGATTAGATCCCCATCATTGTTACATAGATCAAGCACCAATGCTCATCTCTCCTAGTTGTTCAATGTTGACTTGTTTCCTGCAAGCTGAATCTTACCCAGTATTTCCACGACCTTAATGGAACGTTGATAACTTATTCAACTTTTCATGCTTGGTATTTTTCTTGAATTTCATTGGCCGAGGGCCCTCTATCACTTCATACCTTCCTACAACTTTATGATGATAACTTATAGAAAGATCAGGGTACTGAATGTCATATCATCTTTATAGATGTGACCATGCAAAATATGTCATCCTTAACTATATTGCAGCTTCACCACCATTTTTCATCATTAACTGCATGGCATTATGAAGTTGCACCATCTACACTCTATGCTTTATCACTGCATCACAATCATCTATCATTTTATTTCATTATCTATTGCAACTAGGCGATGACCATCAAACTAACTACCTGTCATCCTCACAGAGGTTTAGAGCTTAACATTTATTTTACTTGTAATTCTATGATGCCTTAGATGTTAGCTGTGTCACCTCTTATTGACCATTAAATAAGAAGCATACCTTAACTGTATGATGTTGTGAACATTACCTTGGATGACTGCCAAATCTTGCACAACTTTACAATCCAAAGTCATCATTGTAGATGAATTCTTGTGATGTTTTACTAGCTACCTTAGTCTTAATTTTTCCACTGTTTGTAGTCTTGCAACTCAAAACTCTAACAACTGCATTAACCTAGCGAAGATGTGAACAAATTGCTTCACAAATTTGTAACCCTGACTAGGGGTTAACCCTAATTCTCAATGATGCTGCAAATGCCCAGGCCTTAACTATCTTGATCACCTTCTCACACATTCACAACTTAAACCACTTCAATTTGAGCCCTTGCGATGGTGCGATGGATATTCCCTTTAATTTTTAGACACTTCTCATAGCTTCGCTACTTGAGATCTTCATTCAAAGCCTAATCATGTGATGCTATGACCATGAGCTTTTTTTCATCTCACAACTTTGGTTAGAATTAAGTATTAACCTCATGTGAAGATGTGATCACCTTGACTTAACTACTCCTGCTCCCTTTTTGTAACTTTGCAACTTGAACTTTAGGGTCTATTTGATTGTGAGTGATGTTGTGATAATGTTGAACTTAACTGTCAATGTTAACCTTCGAACCATCGTAACCTAATTTCCTCATTGAACATATTGACCTACGAGGCTATGAAGACCAACCTGACTGTTGATTGCCACTTTGCAACCACAAATTGTTTCCTTTGCCTAGCCACTACAAAATAACAATAGCCACTTGACTGCCTTCATCACATCCTTGCAACTTGAAACACTAAAGCTTTTTGATGAAGAGATATTGATTCAATTTATCCACTTTTATTCAACAAGACACTCCTTCAAAAATTAATTGCATTGACCTGCCTCCTAACCCTGTAACAATGCAATGAAGGATCTATTATGAATCAAGCCAACCAAGACACACATCCAATGCTCATATTCCCACTTTGGCTATTCTTCATGCAACTTTAAAAAGAAGTAAAGTGATAGATGTTGATCTACTAAAATTTGATGGCTAGGAAGATACATCATTTTACATTACTTGGAAACCAGAGAGGGGCCCACAGGGATAGGTGTCGACTCATCGCTTCCTTGCAACATGAAACTAGAGTTTAGCATTTAACCCTATGAAAATGCAAGCAAAGCATTTTGCTGCTTTGTAGCCTTAACCCCAAGTTGACCTTGATTGCATGCAAAGATGCAAAAACCATTAGTCGTAGCTTCACAACTCAAAATCCCTTAATGCATAAATGGTTTGTGATTGTGTGGTTAATTTTTTTTCTCTTGTTGGCGCTCAAAATTGTGTTCTCATTTTGAGCGTCTATTTGAAATTTTGAGTCAAATCAAGCCCTATAAATGCTTTTAAATGCCTATGTACTCAGCTATACTTTTGAAACCCATGAGGTGTTTAATGTTTATAACACTTTCCATTCAGCCTGTCCACTTGTTCCATGATGGTAAACTGATGTTTTGAGCCATTTTGCAAGATCTCATTTTGAGCAATTGTTAAATCTGCATTTTTACCCTAAGAGTCAAACAGTGATAGGAGGATGTGTTTGCATTTGAATATCTCGCACCCAGTAATGTTTCATGACATGCTGATTTGGGAGTGTTTAGTGTCCATACCTAAGAGCCTATGTTTCATATTTTGAGTCATTTCAAGTCTATTTGCCTAGGTTTTGAATCCCTTAAAGTTGGTCAGTTATCAATGTCATGATGATATGAAATATTAAAAATTCTGGGAAGCCCTGTTTGACGTGCTATAACTTTTGACCAATTGAATGAAATGATAAAATTCTTTTTGCATTGCATTGTAGATGTCAGAGACTTGTTATGTTTCAAGTTTCAGCTCATGACGAATCCATTTGATCAATTTTCAAATGTGATTCCAAATGTAATTTCTATCTTTTTATTGGTGTCAGCATTTACAGATTTGTCAGGACCCCTGTTCGAGACATTATATCTTGAAATCTGTGATAGGTGAGGTCAAATGGATTGTACAACTATGTTGTCCTTCAAAACTACTTTAAGTGTGCCAAGTTTCAAGTCTTGACGAATCCATCTGCACACTTTCCTAGGTTAATTCCATTTGCAAAAATCGCTTTTCTGTCATTGTTTCCTGTTAGCAATTCCAAGTAGCCTACTTTGACCACTCACCATTTGTGCCTAGTTAATCATCATGAGCCCAAATCATAGATTCATGTTTTCCTCATGACAGAGAAGCAATGCCCCAATTTTTGTCTTCCCAAGTGTTAGTCTACCCAGTTTGTGAAGGTAATTCTGAATGTGATTTATTGATTTCTAACATGTTTGCTTGTAGGTAGTTCTGAGAGGTCAACTTTGATGGTCAATATCTTTTGATCCTGATGTTGTCATGAGACAAAATTTGACAAGGTGTCAGTTTGCAGAATAGAGAATTAGTATATTCAATTTTAGAGTACGGTCAGATGTTTGGGTCTGTTTTTAAAGGTAGCTAACAAGCCCTGTTAGTTGAAAATTAGAACTTTGCAGATCAATGATAAAATGAATTTCAAGGGTAGAACATTGATCAAATTTGAATCCTGTCAATGTTGGATGTTTAGTTAATCAATTTGAGGATTCAGTTGTTCAAAAATGATTTTTTTTTTAGCCGAACCCGCTTTGGGGCTTGGCTAATTGCATTAGACTGATACAAGATGAGAGATATCTATAGTGAAATTGATCAAGCATCCAAATTTAGTTTAACTTTATGAGGTCATTTATAGCAAGATGAATTTTTTACATTATTCTTGAGTTTGCATCGGGAAGTAGCACCATGTTCCCCAGCTCCTTCCACTCTGCCTATGGCAAGACCTAGTAGAGACTAAGCTGGTTGACAAGTAAAGCTAAATATCTAATTACTCTGGTGTAACTTTTCAAGTCATGAGGATGTAATATTTCACAATAATGTTACAATTATATCCAACTTTGGGCTTGTTATTAACAAGACTCTGTTGAAGGGAATAGTGTGTAAAATGAAGGAAGTTTCTGACTAGAGCAAGTTTGGTGGCAAAAATATATATATTTTTATGATGGAGATGAGAGCATGCTCAACGTAATATAGAGTGCACTGCACTTCTTGAAGAGACAACAATAAATGAAAAAAATGAAGAATTCGAGGTTGAGATATGTTTTGCTACTAAGATCTCTTTGAAGTCCCTTGAAGCATTTTTGTTTTCAAGGAGTTGTAGCCTACAAATATGAGAATCCATTGAGGGTTTTGAACATAGTTCTCATGCAACATGATGTCAAGAAGAAATATCTCTTAGTGCAACAAAGTTTCTTTAATTGGAGCTTTGCTCCACTAGTTGATCTGGGAGATGGTATTCAGGCATGTAAAGAATGCCATGTTTGTTTCAAGCCTTCATAGGAGGGACTGTTCCTAAATATGGATATTTCAACAACCATGTTTATTAAAGCAGGGTCAAATAATTGATTTCTTGTTAGCAAATCAAAATGTTGAGAGTCTTTTAAAGATTGGTTGGCGGCATGGGATCTTGAGGGAGCTGCCAAGCAAAATGGAAGATCACCCACGCATGAACAAAAAGGGGAGAGGCATTTTAAAAATGTATGCCCATGCCATGAGAAGGCAGAGGGAAATCTGAGCAATAGGCAACAATTTAAACAAGGATCTTGTGCGGTTTGAGGCAGGGTAGTCTGCATTGTAAAAGAGTTCCAGTCAGTCCACGTAGTTAGCAAGCTGGAGCAACTCTGTATGAGAAGAGAGATCACGCCAATAACAACAACATTTGTGGAGGTAGTGCCAATGAAACAAAGGAAGCCAACATTTTTAGTAGGAACTCCACGCTAAATGGGCAGCACAATAAAGATAGAATACCCACACGAAAGGGATGTCAAAAATGACAAGAAGTAGCGTGATGTGGACAGTAAAGGTTTGAAGTCACAGTCAAAATAAAAAGAATGCAGGGAGGATGCATTGAAAGGCAATAAAAGAGCAGACCACTTCCATTAGCAAAGGAGGAACACACAAGGAATAGGGGTGGCTATGACATGAAGTAGTGTGCCACAACAGTCAAAGAGGCACACAGTTGTAGAGAACTCCACACACCCAAAAGATAAAGAGGATCTGGCAAAGCCACTCAAGACAAAGATCCAGTCAACCTGCATGTAAATAACTCTAGTCAACACACAGGTCCAAGAAAGCTCCAAGCCACTAATAGCATAGTAAGAGCCCATGCATTGTAGAAAGACATCTATGCAAGGAGGCAAGTCAAGGCCAAGTAATCCACATGGCAAAGACAAGAGATCTACGCAAGTGTTGCAAAGAAAGCTGTGAGCAGGAAGCTGGCTTAAGAGAAAAATGCAATTCAAAGGAGATATCCCACATTCATCGTGGGAGGCACATTTTAATTTTTTAAATACTAAAAGACTCATAAATCATTATGTCTTAAGAACTTGAGGCTATTGGAAGCCGCAATCTATAAGGTGGGTCCGTGATCGGCTTAAAAATGAATAAATTTTGACAGAATATGCATGGAAAAGAGGTGACATCAGTGTTCAAGCTTGCCGAAAAACTCAAAAATTCGATGCCTCGCTACTTTGCTAGTCGAGAAATCTTAGAAATTTGGCTAGCGACATAGCGAGGTCACTAAAAAACTCTGAAAATTGGCAAAACCAAACTCCAATGTAAAATGCAACATGGGTCCCGTGTGTAGTTGCAATTAGCAAACTAATGAATGAAACATGGCACAAATTCTAAGCAGGTGGTGATGTGGCGAGATCATAAATAGAGGAAGGAGATTGTACCATGTGGCACATCCAACGGTCCTCGCTATCTCGCCAAGGAGAAGTTGCTCATGCGATAACATGGCAACATAGAGAGTGTTGATGTGGTGATGACACGTGGCAGTGAATCCTAATAGTCATGACTAGGTAGGTGTTGACTGGGTAGTGATTGGGTGATGACGGGGCAATAAGGCAGCCAATCAAACACTGCCATGTGGCAGTTGGTCAACATAGAGTTGACCCTAAATTTGAAGGGGGTGGAAAAAGTAAATTATTTTAAAGTCTCATTTTAAAATTGTTTTCTCAAAAAGGGGTTTGCACGTTGAGAATTTTAAATTCAAAGGGGCCTTTTATTCTAAAGTTTAAACTTTAGATTTTAAAAAAATTTGAATTTCAAGTGCAGACCTGAACCTTGTAACAGGGGGTATTTTAAAAAATGGCTTTCAAGGGGTTTTCGGTAGGCTAACATAATGATGTTATATATCACTAGAATCGGGAGAAGACAAATTTTTTGATTCTGAGCTTAGTTTTTACATAGGAAGTAGTCTGTTCAAGATATAAGAGGTTTTGTCCTAGATTCCAAATCTGCAACCGCATTCAGGCACCAATGTTCAATTTTGATTTTTGGCATGGTAATGAGCTAAATATGGATAAAAGATGGTGAAAATGCAGTTGGGATCTAGTTTGGTCACATTTAAATCAATTAAACCTCAATTCCTTTAGTATTCTTGAGGCGGATTAGATATTTTGGCAAACAAAAGATTTCATCATTCAACAAGAGATATTTTACAAGTTTGTTACAAGTAATGATGAAAACAAAATCAGATCAAAATGGTAGAGAGAAGAGAGAGGTTTTTTAGTTGCAAAGAATTGAATTCCAAGTGGACAGATGTCAGTTGTAGAACAGATCAGAGAATTCACTTCTTCTTATATCATTCCTTTTCTTTCTCATTGTAGAGGTTCCAATTTTTGGAGAAGAAATCACTCACTGCTGTGATACCGTGTGTTTTGGTTCCAGTTTTTGATGTGTTCCCATGACTGTGACACCATTTTCTTCAACAAATTCTTCTTGCATGAATAGTAATAGGAAGATAAATATAGATAGTTGATATCTATTAGGTTCTTTATGAGTTAATTTCATGCATTTGGTTGTATTGTTTCAAGGAAATGAATACAAATGAACAAGAATTTCATTAGTTTCATTTTGATTCTCGTCTCCTGCCTTAGTGAATTTTCAATGTTTTATGGTCATTGAACAAAGAGCTTAGGTCATAGTTGCAGTCCCTTAAGGCTGTATGTTGTTTTATTATTGCTTATGACTCAAGGAGTTATATAAATGCTTTAGGGAATCAATAGGGTTGCAAGTTTACTAAGGGGGATATCATGTAAGAATGAGGTTTAGATTGAGCATAGATGTTTATTTACAAGGTAAATAGATAGATCGTATATCTGAATATATAAATAAGTATCAAATATCCATATGTATGCATTTGATTCATGGATTTTCCCAATGGTTAAGTCACTAATCAACTACAAGGTCACTTAGTTATAGCTATTGGATATCTGAGGTTTTTTTGAAATCAACATTATTAATCAAACATTCTTTCCCTTTCATGTTGAAGGATCTAAATGTGATACCCTCACTCAATTTATGAATTTCATAGATTTGCACCTAGCTACTGTAGATCTTTGATTATTACATGAGTCGTTAGGAGAAATAAGGGTAAAATCTACAGTAAATAGATTCAGGGATATGTTTTACACTGGTACGATATCGATTGAATCTGAGGTCCACCTGCCTAGGTCTTGCAGAGCCTAAAGTAGAAGAAGGGTCAAGTCATATAGTTGGCCCTGTGTCTGAAATGATATGTTGAGAATGAGAGTTAGCTGCCCCTAGATATGTCATATTCTAATGGGGATAATTGAAAAACCTCCAGTGTTTTCAAACACCAACAAAACGGTGACTATGCTAGGGAGTTGCATTCAGAAAGAACTAAAATCTTTGGCATGAAACAGATTGGATATAACATATATATAGCAAGAGGTGTTTCTTATTTCCTTGCTAAAGTTTCATGTTCCCTAGTTAAGCTTTATTCATAATCAGCAGTATATTGTAGGATTGGAAAAGTTCAGTACAGTTCATTTTTTGCATATGCTGTTGAGAAAAGTTCAGAGTCAAGAATTTGAATATGAAGTGTACCCTCTTTCCAAGGTGTTAGTGATCTGCAAATTTGTCCATATTGAAAGTCTATTTCAGAATCTACAAATGGTAAAATTGTTTTAAATCTTTTCTCACTAAGTGTGAGTGGCAACTCTGAAGTAAATCTCTATGCCAGTTTGTTAGGAAAGAGGAAGTACAAGTTCTTGATTAATGTTTTATCTGATTGTTTGTATCTTCTGAAGTAACTAATTTCAAAAAAAGGTGAGTCATTGTTGTGATTCCATTTTCCTCTTCAAGGAGGTGGCAGCTCTATAAAGGATTCTATCTACGGTGTGAAGGGTTTCATGCTTGCACCTGTGCCAATCAGTAGATCTGAGGTTTCAGACAGCAACACATAAAGGTATTTCAATTTTCATATATTTGTCTCTCGTGAAAATTGAATGAACAAAATGGTTGCCTCCATCTAGTGGTTTCAACACTAAGAAAAAGAGGTAGGAGTTTTAAAAGTTTATAAGATGGATCCTGAGTCTAGGTCTGAAAGTGATGTGCAAACTCTTGAAAGTGTTCGTGCAAATATTGCTAGATTGAAAAGAAAGATTCATGATAAGACTATCTTAATGTTAAGAAGTAAAATTGGTGATATTAAGGGTCTTAGTGGATTTAAAATTTATATGAAGTTCAAATCAGTAGTTATGAATCTTGACAAGTTTTTCAGACCTGAGAAGTCTTCATGGCCAGTGGTACTCTTAGAAGTTTTTATGCCACATTCAGTTGATTGGCCAGCCAAGATAAGATTAGATAAGATGTGTGAAATCCAAGATTTTTTCATGGAGGTTGAAAATTCTTTGAAGGCTACTGAGTCTAATGTTAACAAATGTAATGAATCTGCTGAAGATGATACTGAATATGAAGAGTCTCAATTTTATAAATCAGAGGACAGAGATCAGCAATCTGATAATATGCATAATGTAGATTTATCTTCTTATGATGATGAGTATCAGGAAGAGGAACAGTGTGACAGTAGTAATAGTCTTCCTTCTAGTGATGAATGTGAATGTGTTACAATGTCGGTTGTTGAGGTATTGTCTGAAAAGGAAGATGTATGTGATGATCCGAATTATGATTTTTCAGAATATATTACTAATGAGTTTGTTGTTACAAATGTATCAAGCCATCTAGACAATGATCTCAACCAAGGAGAAGAAATCACTCACTGCTGTGATATCAGGTTTTTTGGTTCTATTTTTTGATTTGTTCCCATGACTGTGACACCATTTTCTTCAGCAAAGTCTTCTTGTATGAACAACAATAGGAAGATAAATACAGATAGTTTAGATCTATTAGGTTCTTTATGAGTTAATTTCATGCATTTGGTTGTATTGTTTCAAGAAAATGAATACAAATGAACAAGAATTTCATCAATTTCATTTTGATTCTTGTCTCCTGTCTCAGTGAATTTTCAATATTTTATGGTCTTTGCACAAAGAGCTTAGGTCAAAGTTGCAGTCGCTTAAGGCTATATGTCGTTTTATTTTTGCTTATGACTCAAGGAGTTATGTAAATTCTTTAGAGAATCACTAGGGTTGCAAGTTTATTGAGGGGGATATCATGTAAGAATGAGGTTTAGATTGAGCACAGATGTTTATTTACAAGGTAAATAGATAGATTGTATATTTGAATATATAAATAATTATCAGATATCCATATGTATGCATTTGATTCATGGATTTGCCCAATGGTTAAGGAACTGATCAGCTATAGGGTCACTTAGTTCTTGCTACTGCATATCTAAGGTTTTGTTGAAATCAACATTATTAATCAAACATTCTTTCCCTTTCATGTTGAAGGATCTAAATGTGATACCCTCACTTGGCTTATGAATTTCATAGATTTGCACCTAGCTACAGTAGATCTGTGATTACTACATGAGTCGTTAGGAGAAATAAAGGTAAAATCTACAGTAAATAGATTTAGGGATATGTTTTGCACTGGTACAATATCGATTGAATCTAATGTCCACCCGCCTAGGTCTTGCAGAGCCTGAAGTAGAAGAAGGGTCAAGCCTTATAGTTGGCCCTGTGTCTGAAATGATATGTTGAGAATGGGAGTTAGCTGCCCCTAGATATGTCATATTCTCATGGGGATAATTGAAAACCCTCCAATTTTTTCAAACACCAATAGCTCCCTTGCAACATTAACTTGAATGTTAGCACCAACCCTTCTGAGGGCACAATGACCATTATGAAGATTCCCTCACATCTTTGTAATTGATAAAACTATTACTAATCATAAAGGAGTGATGGTGCAACTAGGAAAATTTCATAAGATCACAACTTAAAACACATTAGAGGTAAGATCTTATAATATGAAAAATAATCAAGCATTATAGGGCTATAAAGGAAAGAAAATAATGTATAATCAAATTTTTTTATGTATCCCCTATATGTTGGTATGGCATTCTATGAATAACACTAAAATGTGGGATATGACCATCACCTTAGGGCTTTCATGAGGGTGGCAACATTTTCAAAAATGAAACACAGGAACCCTGAGAACAATGATAACAGTTCTACCAATTTGCATAGTGTGGTAAAAATTGGTAAATAATGCACAATATTTACATCTCTTATTGGTTTTATATACAAAATTTGGCATCTAAATATGCACATGTTTGACATCTCTTATTGGATTTTTATACAAAATATGGCATCTAAATATGCACATGTTACATGTCTTCTCTTTTATATATACAAAATTTGGCATCTAAATATGCACATGTGACATCTCTTATCGGATTTTATACAAAATATGGCATATAAATATGCACATGTTACATGTCTTATCAGTTTTATATACAAAATTTGGCATCTAAATATGCACATGTGACATCTCTTATCATATTTATATACAAAATTTGGCATCTACATATGCATATCATGACGAAGTTGCAACATTTCACATAACATTTATACAAAATTTTCAAAATTATTCTACCATGTGTAGATTGATTCGACTATATAGCACGCAATCAATCAAGGGAACCTTCTAGACCATCTCTAACACTTTTTGTATCAAGTATTGCCTCATGATCAGATTCACAAACTTTCCACAACTTCTTGTTAAGAGACCTACCATGATACTATATCAATTGAATATTTGTTACAACAATAAGGTTAGAGTAATGAAGAATATGTTTGTGTGTCTCAAAATCCTCAAATAACCGCATAATATAATCTTGATAGGGTACTTACATTTAATTTTAAAAAAATTTAAAGCCAAAATTCATACATTATACATGACAAATTGACTTAAAGATATCTTCATAGTAGGGTACAAAAATATACTACCTTCTAAGCCACGTCTCTATCACAACAACGAATCCTATTGGGTACTCAATATCCTCACCATCAATGACTATAAGTAATATGTTCCTTCATAATTATTCTCATATGTAATAACTGCATATACATGACCTACATTATATAAAAGGATAAGTTAATGGAAAAATTGAAAGTAATCTATTTTAACCAAGAATTAAATTGATAACTTAGTACCTAGTTCAAATAGGTTAGATACATGCTCAAAATATGTTGATGCTTCGACTTGGTTGAGTTGTAGTGCTGTGGGAAGTTGCTATGAATGAATTGGATGCAAAGGTCTACAAGACCATTGGTCAACCCACTCTTTTGATTCACATGCTTCCCATAAATGATGTTCATACATGAAGAGAAAAAGCATGCATGCTTTCTAGTATGAATAGCTAGTGACATTGCATTTGAACTTTGAAATGAATGCATCTCACTTGATCCTGTAAGTGTACAACAATCTTGAAATTTTTTACTGTTAAGTTTACATTGTAGACACCTAAATATGATTACATCATTAATTGATCATATTTAGTCATCTCCTAGGACATTATCAATTAAATCCCTATTCCTCTATTAAATTGAATAAACTCCCAAATCTATTTAATTTAATCCCATATCCCTATTTTATTAAATAACTCATTTAATAAAATATCCAAACCCCTAAAACATCCTTAAAACTAACTTTATCCCTAATCCAACCCATCCACCCATACTAACCTCATTTAGCCACCTAAATAACCCATCTCATCAAAGTTAAGCCACTTTCCCCCTAACCCCCTTCCTAAGCGAATTCTAATCTCCCTCCTAAACATGTGCACAACTTTAAGTAAGGGTTAAGACTTGCTAACCCAAGCTAAAGTCAACAAACTCATCCTCACCCTCACCCTCAAACATTTATAGCTCTTACAAGGCATTTATGAATATTTATGAAGCCCTAATCTTTTAAGCCTCCTTTTTTAACCATTCATCTTGCTCTTCCCTCATCCAATCACCCTATGACATGTGTCACTCCCCTATTGGCTCCAAACAAGCACAATCCATGTGCTCCCCTTTGAATGCATCTTAACCCTCCTTCACTATCCTTCCATCCTTGCATCCTAACCATCCATTTCACTACCCCTTGGCCTATAAATGAAACCCTCTCCCTTCACAATATCATCCACCTTCCATGTAAAGTTATCATACTATTTTGAGAGCCCAAAAACTATCAAAATGCCATCATAATGCTAAAATCCCTCCATACCTCCATTTTTGAAACCCTAATCCATACACACACTTGGTAAAAACCCCCATCCTTTGGAAGCTTGAGCAAATGAGCATACATCTCCTCCCATCAGGGACACAACTGCATCATCGTAGGTTATACCATAAGGAGCCTACCATTCTTGCTTTGCTTCCTTTTGTGGTGATAACCCTGTCCTATCATAAGTGTTAATTGATTTAGTATTGTTAATACTCTCATTATTAGTTAGTATTTATTTTACACTACTAGAATAGGTGATACATTTTGGCATGCCTAGTGGGACTCTGCATTCAGGTCACTATGATCTTGGCTTTTTTTATTATATGTTAAATTTAAAAAATTAACATTTTGCACTTATGTGTGTGCGTAGGTGATTTGATAATACTTTTGTAGGTATACAATACTTATCTCATGGGAAATCACACTTCCATCCATAAAATCATTTTACACTTTAAATCACTCTCATACGCACTTTGTTCATGATCTTGCCGCTGCAGGAATGCGAACCTATGATTGTGGGATTGTAGCCATAAACTAGCAAGAACACAAACCCACAAAGGTGGGATCACTATTTTCCTAACCACAGTCAACCACATGTCACTGATCACATCCCTTGCATCCCCATTGACTCTATTCTCATAGGAACATCATTTTTCATCAGCGGGATCATTAGAAAGACTGGCGAGAATGCTCTACTAGTTAGCCAACCCCTAAAACCTAGTTTCTGCCTCCTCAAGTGAACTTGCTGACCCATCTGTCTGCGGGAACACTCCCCCAAGAACCCACGAGATCACTATTTTGCAGGATCATTTTGCAACCTTTTAACTTGTGATCTTTTTTTTTCACTAGTCCCTACACCTCAATCTTGTGACTTTTAACTTACTTTCCCATGCCTATGGGATCATGACCTAAACCCATGAGTTTGCAAGTTTGACCAACTCATGGTAAATTTTGACATTTCTCTATTGTAGGTACTTTCTAGAGCAAAACACTAACATGTTTCTTGTAGGTTTTTGTCATTATAACTATGCTTGAAGGCTTAAAACTAAAAAAATCTCATTTTTTCATGGAATGAATGGCTAAGTCTTTAGAGAATTTTTTTTTGATTGGAATGCTTGGATAGTTTAAGTAAAAAATCCACTCTTGAATGTCAAGTATTAAAACCAAGCCAAATGCAATGAACACTTTATTTAAGGTGCAAATGAGCATTATGTGCAAACACTTCCATTTTAGGGCTTAAAATAAATCCATCAAATCTTGAATTCCTTAAGGATAAACTCGCTCTTATTCCCTCCTTTTACAAAGCTTTCTCGATTGATATACTTTTGTTGATTCAATTTCCCTTTGTTGACCATCGCTTTAAAGTTGGAAATGAACAAATTGAATGTTAAGCTCATGTGTGTCTTTAGAAACTAATTTGTTAAGATACACTAAAGCATCCAAATAGAAATGAACCAAGTGCCTTGAATTTTTTGAGATTGTGCACTCTAGCACATCTTTTTCTTCTCTATTTCTTGCATCTTAAGACCTTAAAATATGTGAAGCATGTACTAAAAGCTATTAGCAAGATCATCCACAACAACTTAGGAGTGCTTCTAGTGATTTCATCCACCTTTGGGAAGCACTTCCCCTCTGGTGAGAAGCTCACACCGGTAAAAATTTTGGTTGGTATATAAATGAGAGGAAAGGTAAACTTTCTCGCTCTATCACCCAAGTTTGAATAATGTATTTCTGGGGGTAGCCTGAGGTGGGAATACTTTCACATGATTTTAGCATGTTTGAAATGGATTCTTAAGTGGATCAAATATGTAACAACCATTTGGTGAGATTCCATAGACCCATTTGCAACCATTTTATATTCAAAATTCTCAATTTTTTTCCATGGTATGTTCAGTCACGGTGCAAGGGAAATAACATCCCTCAAGATTACTCACCATTGTGCTCCCCTGGTAGAGGTACAAGGCCACTTGGATTTCATCTCCAAGGGTTTTTGTTCCTGTAGAAGGGGAACTTCTATTTTCCATGACTTGAAGATTTTTTGATGTGTATCATTTGTCGATCAACTATTGTATTGACTCACCTCTTTGATTATAGGGACATATTGCACTAGAATTAGAAGACACCAAGTTGTGGGCCATTGAATAGCATACTGCAACCAAAACCTTAGGGATAAAGCATGTGTTTGAATTGTCTTACTTGTGCTCAAGACCCATGAAAAACATTTGTAAAAACATACACAATTCTATGGTTGTTATCAAATCCTTTTGCTAAAGAAATCATTTATTTTTCTTTTGCAAAGTTTCTTTTTCCTTTAACAAATTGTTTGCTCATAAATCTCTCATGGTAGAAAAATCGTATCTTTGTTATTTCAAAAGGAAGTTGTTAGCAAGTCCATTCACCAAAACTTTTGTCTCATTGGTTCAACTTTCCCTTGTCCAAAATTATAATTGTTCCCTCAAACAATAAACCACTATGCAAATCCCAGTTACAAATCCTCTTTTTCCTTAGTCCAAAGTTTGAACCTTTCAAAATATCCTTGTTACTTATCCTACTTGACCAAAAACAACACATTTGTCTTCAAAACAGGTGCTCCTTACTCTTGACCCAAACATTGTTATCAAGTTCATTCATAACAAATCTTAAAATCTAGTTTGCCCCACTTCACTACTTTACTATTCCTAAAAACTTGATTGTGTCTCAACTTCACTTATGTTTCCAACCCAAGGTTAAAAGGTATACATAGCGTAGTCACTACCTATCGAACCCCATAGTTGCAATCAAATCCCTTAGGGTTTGTCAGGCCAAACCAAGACCAAATTCAAAAAAGCTAAACTTCCACAAATAGCAGTTTACAAGGAAATAGAACCAGAACACAAAAAACACACCCCCAACCCTAGGATTTCCAAGCTACACCAAATTGAGAAATATGACGCAAACATTTTATTACAAACTAAGTGGGATTACAAAATTTAGAACCTAACTCTCTGACAAGGTGTCAACCATAGCTTTATCAACATCTCTAGTGTTACTTAATCTGATTAGGTCTTTCTTCTTCCACACACACTTGTGCACTTATATCCTCATAGGTTTAGTTTTTTATGTAAGAACCACTATCCCATACAAGCATTTAAAATAGGATCACCTTCTCCCATATTTACATCAACCTTAGGTTTTCAAAGAATCCTCCACATGCATCATTAAGACCTAGCACCTTCCATCGATTACTCACCTACTTAGAAGTATTTAGCATCATTTCATTAAAACTTTGTTTCCCTAAAAGTAGTTTTTATCTATCTCACTATCATAGTTATCCTTGAAACTAAGCATTTTCCTCAGATAGGCTGTCACTTGTGTCCCACGTCACCTTGAGCCAAAGGTTAGGTTACACACTTGATCCCCCTTCATCTTTCAAAAATAGACATTAGTCTACCTTAGGGTCTGATACCACCATCACATTTTCTAGGATCACGCTTAAAGGAAACATAATCTCCTTAGTACCATATCATTTAGGTTCCTAAAGTATCATTAAACACACTTGTACCTACTTTTCTTTGCATCTCAGGAAATTAGTCCACCCTAGTCACACTTAAGCAAATCACTTCATCATATAGCATCATCTTTCTTGCATTTTATCCTTAGGGAAATTATCCTTTCATGCCACCCACCACATTTTTTGGTAAGAACACATGAAAAAAGAAGGATATGGATCCTAGTCATAGAAATAGCACACCTTGGGCTCAACACTATCCCATAGTTTCCATACACCACCAAATCCACCACCACAAATCCCTAAAGACACAGGTTCTTCCATAGATATTGACACTTTCATGAACCAACCTAGCCATACAACCATTGTTAATGCCATCATAGATCAAAAGAAGGAAACCATCATGGAAAATTTCTTTAGGGACAATGTTGGTGCCTTTGAGTTTGGACGCCCTCCACCTCCCAACATTATGGATCGTGCACATCCTCTGTTTGGGTGGCAGCCACCATTTGTAGGGTCATCTAGCCCTTATGATCCTTTCTCCCCACCCAATAGTGTGTACCAACCACCACAAATAGAACTTGTAGACCCGAATATACCCTCAACCCAGGTGACTGCTCCTATTCCACAAAACACCCATCCCATCCTCACTCAACCCTTAGTACATTCAACATCTCAAACAAGCCCAATTGTATCATCTACATTTGCTTCCACCATCCATCTCCCTACTTCACAAAATCCCCCTTTTACATCCAACAACACTACATTTTCCCTTTCATCCCAAAGTACATCCAATTCATTTACTATTGACATGCCTCCACTAGGGTCAAATATCTCATCTTCCATCCCACCCAACATCACTATCAATCCATTTGTTACTAGCCAAAGTACTTCGACCTCATTCCCTTTAGGGCCTTGGAGTGTTGGTATGACACAAGGGCCTGTCACTATGTCCATACCTCAGTCGCTCTCATCCTCCATGTCTCAATTCTATTCATTACCACCCATGACCAACTATTTTTCTATGCCACTCTTGGGCAATAGTCAAATCATCCCTCCACTGCAATATCCTACTATGAACACTTTTCCTCATATTAATTACCTTGCCCCTATTAATACTCAGTTGCTCTCTCAAGCAGGGGCACAACCAACATATATTGGGCAAAGTATACATTCCCAAAGCTTGGCCCAAGCATTACCAATGCTACCATCTTTTCAGCCACAATCATCACACCAACAGTATGCCAAGGTATCCACACAGAATTATCTAGTAGTAAAACACCTTCATACTTACCCTCCCCACTAACAATCTAACCAATAGATGTAGCAGTATGCACAAACTACATCCCAACAACCCATAGCCTCCATCTCGCTAGTCATGCAACCTATTTTTCCACAAACACCATATGATAGTTAGGGTTTCCCATATCAACCTTCAACATCTATTGTGTATCACACACTGGGGGCACTTGGACGAGGGGCATCCATTGCCTCACCTATAAACTCTGAATGGGAAGAAATGAAACATGCTCTCAAGGCCCTCAAAGATGGGACAGACTCCAAAACTTTTAAATTTGAAAATGATTGTCCATATCTATTTGAAAAAACCATCATAATGACACCATTTCCTAAACACTTTGAGATCTCCAAGTTTGATAAATTTAGAGGGAAAAGTGATCAAGTCATGCATGTCAAAAAATTATATATGTAATGCCAAGAAGTGGCCTATAATGATTTATTCCTCATGTGAATTTTTTTGAAAAGCTTAGGAGGACCAGCCCTTAAGTAGTTTTATCATACACCCCAAGGCACCATTAAAACCTTCAGTGATCTTTCTAAAGCCTTCATGGCTCAATATGCTCATCTTGTCGAGACTAAGTTATCTATAGTAGACTTAGTTCATATCAAGCAAAAAGGAGGAGAAAGGCTTGCATAATACTTACAACATCGGCAAACCCTCACAACAAGGATCTCATGTACCATCCCAGAATGTCACCTTGTCAAAATGTTCATAAATAATGCACATCCTAGTCTTGCACATCATATGGTTATGAATTGTATACAAACATACAAAGACATTAAGGAAAAAGGGATGGAACTCGAACAAGGGCTCATCAAGGATGTTGTCATCAAACTTTACAAAGAAAACACCCAAGACCAAGGCCCAAGCAATGAAAAAACCATGATATTGGAATAAAAATAAAAAATGGTGACAAATGGCATCATTGACACCCAACATGTTCATATTTTTTGGGGCAGCTACCAACATTCCCACCACATTTTGTCAACAACAACCTTATCGACAACAACCACCTATATATCAGCAATCGCTTATGCAGAACAATCAACAAGTACCTGCCCATCAAAATCAAACTAATGCCATCACACTTTTGGCTAGACCTAAACCACATGTTTAGAGACAACCACACATATACACCATGTTGAGGGAACCTTTTATGCAATATTTGAAAAACTAGCAAAAGATAATCTTGTTCGATATCCATAGACACAACCCTTGGAACCCAATTAGTCTAGAGCATCCTGGTATAAGGATAATGAGTTCTGCAAATTCCATTGTGTTGAAGGACATACCACCCTTAAGTGCTTGCAACTCAAAGATTATGTCAAAGACCTTATTGACCAGAAAGAGATCACAGTGGGGGCACAAGCTTCACCTAATGCAGGGTTAATGATATATCAAAATGCTTTTCCTCCTCCTAACACCAATAGAGGAAAAGAACCTATAAACACTCCTACCAACAAACCCAAAAATGCTCAAAATAAAAAAGGTGATAACCAAGATAAGTCTCAAAACTATACCTTAGCATATTTGGACTATGGGAGCCTTATCTGCTGCATATCACAAGTTGAGCCATCTATCAATGTTATAAACATCAAAGGCCCAGATACCTAATGTGCAGTTACTACTCATTGAGCTTGACTCAATATAGCTAGCCCATCTATGTCTACACCATCAGGACCGCCTCCATCTAGAACACCTTCATCAGGATCACCTTCATTAGGACCATAGTATAATATCTTGGAACACCTTGGAAACACACCAGCTTAGATTTCCATTCTAGATCTCTTATGAACAAGCTCACTTTATCAAGATATCCTTGATAGTACTCTCCATGAGTTACATGTACCACTAACATAAATTCCATCAAGTTTTACAACTTGGTCAGCCATCTTTCCACATCATGTACTTTGTCCTTCAAGACCTCTAACATCCTAGCAGTTGAACCCGATCATATCCTACCACTTCGCATAGCTATCATGGTTTCTGACTTTGCAGTCAAATGGGTCATAATAGATAATGGATTGACTTTAAATCTATGTACTTTAAAATTCATCAAATAGGCAAGATACACTAAGGTAGATATCATTAATGAGGTAATCACCATCAAAGCATATGACAACTTGGAGTGCACCACTGAAGGAACCATCTTGCTCCCTCTCAGAGTTGGTCCCGCCACTCAAGAAATAGTTTGTCACATAGTTGATCTTAACCTTCCACACAACATCCTCCTTGGCCAACCATGGACTCATGCCATGAAGGCCATTCCATCCACATACCATTAGTGCATCAAATTTTTGCATAATGGCACTAAGGCAACCATCCACGTAGACCCTGAATCCTTTTCTTATTGCAATGCGGTCAAAGCTTCATACACCAACTATTGCCTTAGTATTGAAGTTGGCCACACCATGGTCAATTCCTCTAGCACCTATCATGATATGGATACCATTTAAGCCTCCACTCTTTTCATGGTTAAGATCAACTACCAAGGTTGTGGTGAATACAATCTCATAGATGCTTTTACATTCGGCGCTCTACCACTTGATCCGCATACTCAAGGGTGTCTGACACATCAAGGGCCAAGGCCAGATTCCAACTCTCAACTTAGATAGTTGGGCCCTACCACACTTATTACCAAGGGCATCCTCGATGGAGAGGAAACCATGCTAGACATTAACACATGGCTATACAAGGAGCCACCTCCTAAAAGTGAAGAACTTCTTGATCACTTTAAACAAAAATATCCTCGGTCACATTGCCTTGCCACTAAGCAATGGGATTATCAAGGAGGTGGTTTGGTCCATTTGGAATCAAGCATTAGACAACCTGTCGAAGCATACCAAGAAAAGAAAAACAAAGGCTTAGTCTATGGACTCCCCATAATTGGGGGTACTACAAAAGAAGGCCATGCCTTCACAAAAATCCAAAATAGTCCTATTAAGGTTGAAGACATTCCTAAAGAGGTAGAAAAGAAATCCTATGATGATATTTTTCTTAATAAAATTATTTTAGGAGCCTCTGTGCTCTGCCAGTTATCCCTAAATCTTATATACCTACTACTCGCTCACCTTGAACTCATTGATTGAGACCAACCAAGTGTTGTCCATGTTCATGAATTATCTACAGAGCACGCACTCCTTAAATTCATGGGGGTATAAACACTACATAAATAGCTTCCCCCACCATCAACATATGTCTACAAACTAGATCTAGTAGGTTACTTTGGGGAGGAGGAAATTGCTAGTCACAAAAATTGAGTTGAAAAATAAAACAAAAAAGAAAAAGAAAACCATCCTCCAGTTAAAACTCCTCTCCGACACAATTGGATGATTCAAAAAATTAAAAGAAAATAAACATATCTAATAGTGAAAACCTCTCAAAGGCACACGAGGATGGAGATTTCATTCTTCCCCCACAAGATCATAGGCCTCCCATATCTTCAGTCTTGACAAAGGAAACCAGACCAATCAATATCAGTCTAACTGAGATACCACATATAACATATATTGTGGTATCCCTACCACCTAAGTAGGCAGATCTTCTTATCGTAGTCCTCTGTGAAAATGTTGGTTGCTTTGCATGGTCCTATCAAGACATGCTAGGTCAGACCCCAAGTTAGTAGTACACCATTTGGCCATGGATCTAAAGGCCAAACCTGTCAAGAAAAAGCTCTATAAAATGCACCCCAAAGTTTCTTTGTTGGTTAAAGCAAAGTTAGAAAAATTTATAGAGGAAAAGATCATTCATTTGATTGACTATTCAGAATGGATCTCCAATATGGTACTTATCACAAAACCTTTTGGTGATATCAAAATTTGCACAGACTTCATAGATCTCAACAAGGCTTTCCCAAAGGATGATTTCCCATTACCAAACATAGACATGATTGTTGATCTCATTGCAAGCCACGAGATCTTATCACTCATAGATGGTTTCTTTGGATACAATCAAATTCAAATAGCAGAGGAAGACCAACATAAAACAACATTTACCACACCTTGGGGACATTCTGTTATAACATGATGCCATTTGGGCTAAAGAATGTCAGGGCAACATATTAGCATGCCATGATGATCATCTTCCATGAGCTAATCCATAATACTCTTGAGGATTAAATAGATGTTATTTTAGTCAAATCTCTTAATGCCCTTGATCACTTATCTCATCTCGAGGAAGTGTTTGATCAATTGGCTCAATATCGTCTCATGCTCAATCCTAAGAAATGTGTCTTCAGCATTACCTTAGGAAAGCTCCTGGGATTCATTGTATCACAACATGGCATTGAGATTTATCCTAAAAAGATCAAGGCCATCATGGAGATGGCCCCTCCTAATACACTTAAGCAACTTTGTTCTATTCAAGGGAAACTACAATCAGTCAGATGCTTCATCTCACAGCTTGCTGATAAATGCCAACCATTTACACATCTACTCAAAAAGGATTAGAAATTAAGGTGGGACCCCATTTGCCAACACAACTTTGAGCTCATCAAGCAATACTTGGCTAAACCACCTATTTTGGTTCCTCTGGTTGTAGGGCATCCACTCATATTATACATTACAACTGCTCCCACAGCACTGGGTGCTCTTCTAGCACAACTTGATGATATAGGAAAGGAAAGGGCTATTTACTACATCAATCATACTCTTGTTGGATATGAGCTAAATTACACACTAATGGAAAAGGATTTCTTAGACATGGTATTTGCCACTCAAAAGTTGCATCATTACATGTTGAGCCACACTGTGCAACTCATATCTAAAATTGATCCATTAAAGTATATGTTATCACACAAAGTAATCACAGGGTGCCTAGCTAAATGGGTCATGCTGCTTAGCAAATTTGACATCCAATACATTGATAGAAAGGTAATCAAAAGAAAGGTTATAGTAGATCACTTGGCAGATGCACCTTTCATTGCAGATCACCCTCTCATTGTAGAATTCTTAGATGAACACCTCTATTTAATAGAAGAACAACCATCCTAGAAGTTATACATCGATGGATCTTATACATCCAATGGCTCCCTAGCCGACATACTCTTGGTCACACCTCAGGGAGATTACATTCCTAAATCTTTTAAACTACAATTATAGTGCACCAATAACATCTCAAAGTATGAGGCCATTATTGTAGGACTCAAGATAATAGTTAAGTGGAACATCATAGAGCTATAGGTCTTTAGAGATTCACAACTCATTATCAAATAGGTTCTGGATGAATATCAGACCAAAGATGACAAGCTACAACCTTACAAAGAGTTAGTAGATCAATTAAAGGAACATTTTACTTAGCTTCAGTTTCTACATATACCTAGATTACAAAACAAAGTTGTACATGCCATGGCCACTATTGGCTCACTTTTAGAGATCTCATGAGAGGTTACATAGTATGAATTCTTAGTCAAGTAGCTACATGAGCCTGCATACGAGAATGATGAATCAACATGAGTTTACATCTTAGTTGGTCCCCAATCCTCATTGTACCATGAAATTCATGCTTACCTACAAAATGGTATCATATCTCCCCATCTCATGTGAACCCAATACCAAAACCTTATTCATAGAGCTTCCTGTTATACTATTATAGCTCAAACCCTATATCGTCATGGCTATCATGATACCCTCTCTCGATGTTTAGACCAAAATGAGGCCGCAATGGCTCTCAAAGGAGTACATGCTGGACTTTGTGGTGCTCACATGAGCGGGATAGTTCTAGCTAAGAAAATCCTATGGGCATGATATTATTGGCCCACCCTAGAGCATGATGTGTACGACTTTGTAAAACCGTGCCTACCCTATCAAAAACTTGCTAACTTAGTCCAAGCCCCAGCTCAAGGTCTCCAACCTATTGCACCACCATGGCCATTTGCATGTTGGGGGTTTGACCTTATTGGTATTATAGCACCTCTCTCTTTAGAAGGACAAAAGTGGATAATCATCGCCATTTATTATTTCACTAAATGGGTAGAAGCAGTCCCTCTTGTCACTACCACAGGAGTTCAAGTGTCCAAGTTTATTCTCTATTATATCATATGTCGCTTTGGCATTTTGGATACCATTTTTATCGACCATGGAGGTAATTTTGAAAATCTCAATATGGAGGAATTTTTCACTTCCCTTCATATCCATCACCATTTTTCTAGCCCATACTTCCCACAAGGCAATGGTTAGGTGGAGGCAACTAATAAAACCCTACTCAAACTCCCAAAGAAAGTTGTTAATGATTCTGCTCGTGATTGGCATTTACAAATCAACCCTGCCATATGGGACTACTGCACCTCATTTCATGCATCCATAGGGATAACCCCATATTCATTAGTTTATGGTGCTAAAGTAGTATTACCTATTGAGGTCGAACTCCCATCCCTGCACATTTCTTTACAAGGCCAGATATCAGATGAAGACTATAGAGTGGCTAGGCTTACCTAGCTAGATTTACATGATGAAGAAAGGCATCAGGCTTATGACCACCTCATGGTCTACTAGAATCGCCTCAAGCACAACTTCAATAGGAAGGTCCATCCACACCAATTTCAAGAGGGAGACATGGTCCTCAAAGAAAACATGAAGGTACAAGCTAGCTAAGAAAAGAAAGGAAAGTTTGAACCCACATGGCTTGGTGCTTATGTGGTCACAACCTCTTTTGGTTTTAAGGCCTATCGGCTATCCATAGTTGAAGGTGAAGTCTTGAATGATACCACCAATATCATTCACCTCAAGAAATTTTATGCCTAAAAATGCTTAGTGTATCCTACCCCCTCAAGGAGTAGGAGGTGGAAGACAAGAGAAAATAGAAAACAAAAATAAAAAATGGTAAAGAGAAATAAGCATCCAATGGTGAAAACTTGGCAATTCAAGCACCTTGGATAGGTACCTTGGTGAAAACTTAGCAATTAGGTGCTAGGTGTACTTAGCCTTTCTATTATCTATCAATGACTTGCATCTCCCCCATCCCCCCTTCACACCTAATCTTCTCATTCTTCAAGGTGTTCCAAGAAGTTTCACCCACACACCCCATGATCTCATGCCATATTTTTCAACCCTCCACCTAGATCTTGTATTATATCTGAAGTTCATATATCTACCCTATCCTTGTACTCTACCACATGTATCATATTAGGTGTATTTTATCCTTGTACTCTACCACATATATTCTATGTATCATATCCTTGTAAATGATTGTGGTACCCTATGTACCATATCCTTGTACCAATGCTAGTCCCTCATGTATCATACCCATGTAACAATGATTGTATTACAATAATGCTATCTCCTCATCCTGAGCTTTCCCCTTTCGTATACATACCCACTATCATCTTCTTTCGTATGTTCCAAAGTCCCCATCCATGGTATAGTCCTTCTTATATATCTTCAAAGTCCTTTAGTAAAAATCATGTCAATAGCCAGTTGTCCATAAAAGGTTATGGTTGCTAATTTTATCATTATCTTCACAATATTGTCACTACGTTTCTCTAGGAAGTATCTTTTCTCCTATCAGCCTGTCAATATCCAATTATCCTGATATCTTTGGCAAAAGGTTACTTTATCATAACTTTCTGTTGAAAATTGTGTTTTCATGTACTCTTATCTTTCGGAAGGGACATCCCAAGTAATTTAGTTGTTCCTTCCTTACAGTTGCCACAATATTCTATATCATGGTGTGCTGCGAATGGGGCAACTCGAGAGCATGGTTCTACCCAAGGTCATTTTCTACTTGTGAGTTAGTCGGATATCACCCTTGCATATCCAAATATGTTTTCATTCATGATCACATGATGTAGTTGGGGACTATTGTTTGCTTGTGGATTACCCAACATCATTTCCACGCTAACTTCTATGGGACTCATGTATGATGCTAGGGAAATCCTTGCATGTTTGTTCGAGTCAGTCCTATGTAATATTGGGGAAAAGGGCTTGATGTTCCTAGCAACCTTGGCATATCCCTAATATTCCTATATCAAATAAAGTGCTCACACTACATGGTGGTACTTCTTCATGAAGTACCCCACTCTCAAGCTTTCCATATATCCCCCTCCTCTCACCATTTTCTCCCATACGAAGAATTACATGATCATATCATCCCTATACATATCCACACTCACCCCTCCTACACATTTTCTTAGCCTCCTAACCTCTCCTCCCTGGCTCCCTCGTAACTCTTAGCCCCCATGACCTAACCTTTCCTCATCATCCCGATCTCCTACTCAATCCCATCCACTTGAGTCTTCTACACATGTCCTGTTTAAAGGTGTGCATATTGTTCCTACCCCCCTAACCAATGTCATGACCAATCAGTGATATGCTATACCATTTGCCTATACCCCACATTTGTTTCCCTATCATTCTACTTCCCTTTCCTATCGTAACAAATGGTACCCTCTTCCTTTACATCACCTATCTCTCTCAAACTTTGGATCTTGCCATTATCAAAATCTTTTTATTCAAAAATCCTTATCATTCAACATTGAGCTATCTTCATTATCCTACTCTTACAAATTCTAAAACCCTAGGCTACGATTTCACCATCAATCATGTTATGATCTTTAACATAGTTCAATATCCTAGCCCTAAGTTTATCTATCCTATTCCTGACTATGAGTTTTTTGGTCAATCATTTTCCAACATCATACTCTTTAGAGTCAGTATCTCCTATGTTCTAAAGTTCATTCTTTATCATAGATCATTATCCTAGTTTGTGTTTTGTTTATCCTATCTTACCATCATAATTTTTTTTGTATCCTATATTTACCATCATTGATTATGTCTATTTGTTATCTCCCACAATCCTAGAGTTCAAAATATTTACCATGTTGTATTATCCTAGATTTTGTTCATTTACACTTATCATAATTTGGATTTATCTTATCATATTTCCCCACCATAGATTCTTTCATTCATCACATATTAGCTATGTTTCCCATATTTTATCATCATAATATTTAGTTCACTTATCATATGTTCTCATCATAACTTTGCATTCAGTTATCCCATTTTTTCTGTTCATTTAAAATTATGTGCCATCATCATAAAACTCACATTCATTTTATCTTAGTTTGTGATCATTATCCTAGGTTATGTTCATTTTATCATTTGTGTTCATTAGTCATTCTCATAGTTTATGTTCATCTTTTATCATAGTTTAAAGTTTCTTTTTAGCATACTCATCATCATCAATTAGATATGTTAATCATGCTTCCTCATCATCATTTTTTAGTTCACTTTCCATATGTTATCATCATAGTTGTGAGTTCATTCATTCTATTTTATCATCACAGTTGGCATTCATTTTAAAGGTGCTCCACAAATCATAAAACTCACATTCATTTTATCATTGTTTCTATTCATTTACTTATAAATCATTATCATAGTTTATGTTTGTTTTATCATCTTTTACCATAGTTTAAATTTCTTTTTAGCATACACACAATTTTTCACAAAACAAATCTCATCATCATAAGCACATCAAATCTTGCATCACAAATATCTCAGCACTATCAAAACAAATCTCATCATTAATATACATCATATCCTACATCACAAATATATCAGTACTATCAAAACAAATCTCATTACCAATATACATCATATCTTGTACTCACAGCTTATCAACACTATCCATATAAAACACATCATACTGCCCATCACATCATACATCATAACTATCAATACAATCAAATCCTATCATCATCAAACATCATATCCTACAGCATAACATAATCAATGGTATCCATACAAATCCCATCATCAGCAACATATCTTGCATCACACACTATCAGTCACATCATATATCTCATAAACATCACATCCTACATCAAAAACACATAAGTCTCTCATGTGCATCTAAAAACCATCCACATCATAAACATAAGCATGACATCATACATCCATACATCCATATCCCACCCCCAAAGAATGATCCACTCTATATATATCTCATCTACAAAAGAATAAAGAATCAAATCACCCATCCCTACAAAAATCCCAAATATCTATCATAGTCCCAATGTCCAATTTCCATGTCATACAAATAAATCCTATCAATACATTGGGTCTGTATCCAAAAAAATAGATCAATCGGTAGATCCACACAAATAAGATATCAAAAACTAGCATATCACTAATCTCCCTCCTCTACCACCTCCTCTTCATGAGACTCATAGGTGTCCCTCTCTGCCCTTGGCACTGCTAGTGGTGAAGGTTGTGGCCTCATCCATCCTCTTTCTGTACCTATGCTCTTTGCCTCATCCCTCCTCCCACTCATCCCCATGTCTCACCTCCAGCTCTACCCTATCCTATGGCTCTACCCTGTACATTGAGACCTGCCTGTCCTCTATGAGCCCCTAGTGCTCCATCCACTATGTCCCCCTCTTCCTTACATGCCTGTGTGAGTCCCAGCTATCCCTAACCCTGTTGGTTGTCTATAATACTCTATCTGGTCTACTGGGACTGTTGCATGGTACCTCCCCTGATAAAATCCTCCTCTCTTTCTCAGCTCTTGCACCTCTCCCTATAATCTCCTTAGCTCCTCCATCCTGCCACCCACTGCCACCTACGTTCTCAAGGTTGCCACCTCCACCACTAGTCTACCTCACTCCTGCTAGAGGGCATCCACTCTTTCTTATATTGCCTACCTAACTAGGCTCACCACATCTAATCTCTGCTCAATCTGCCCAACCTCCACCCGAAGTGTCCCCACCTCTATCCTAGCCCTATCCACTTGTCCCTATGCCACATCACGCTCCTATCACAATTGATCTTGCTCTATCCTAAGCTGATCTCTCTCCTTTTGAGTGTGACATAGTCGCTAGCTGGTGGCATCATGGGTCTATTGCAAGGATGCATATCGGGCCACCCATCCATCATCCCCTCCCCCTGATGAAGAGCCACCCTCATCTCCCCCCTACTAGCCTGTGTGGCCTCTAATCCTCCTCCCCCTATGGTCTCCTCTCCTCTACTAGCCTCTCCTCTCTCCTCTTCGGCTCTGCCCCTCTCTCCTCTCCTCACTCCAACTATACCCTTCTCTCCTCCTACCTTCCTACCCTCTATCTCTACTGCATTGGCCCCTCCTCCTGTACTGCAGCTTTTGCTCACTGTCATCACCTCTTGCTACATATCTACCCTACCTAGCTGCTCAGGCTAACTCTCCTACCACTATTGCCACTCTAGTCATCTAGGCTCAGCTTACTGGCCTCAGTTGTATGAGCTAGTCTTAGTACTCTTGTGTGGAGATCGCATCTACTGCCTTGCCAAACAATCTGATTGTTGCTCCAGCTAGGCTTGAAGTAACCCATCCCTCTATAGTGCTAGCCCGTACATCGTCACTAGCTCTTGAGTCACTCGCTGATACTAGTTCAGCTTGCCTAGAGCCACTTGGACCCATCCAAACTACCACAAAGCCATATCCATCTCGTACTACTCTGTAATGTACTCTCACCACCCAAAAATAAAGCATGGTGATATCATACAAGGAAAATATTGTCCCTCCTCTACCCACAGACCTAGACCCATATATGGTCTCCATATCATCACCATGATCTCATCCACTTGGACTTTCCAGTAGTCCATATCCTCCATGTGATGGTAGGTCAAAGGCTCCCCCCATTTGTATGCCACTGGCTCATCTGCCTACCTATCCCTCCATCTGATCAACCTGAATGCAACAATGTGCTCGTATGCCCATACCTATAATAGTGTGGGGAACCCTATACTCCTCCCCTATTGTCTGCCCCCTCGATACACAATTTGGTGTAAATCCTGATATAACTCTACTAACATCAATGATCCCTAGGCTGTTGGGACTCCTGGATCCACTATCCATATGATAATTGGTATCAACATCAAGGTAACTCTTGTCCCACTTGTATCTAGGGTAATGTACCCCAATACTAACTTGCACACATAAAAATAGATTTGCCTCTCTGCGACCACTCAGTCCAAGTCCTCATCTAGTGCAAACTGCCCTCATCGAATCCAAAATGGAATGCTTGGCCCTATAAGCCCCTATACTGCTACCTCTATCATCATCTCTCTCATCACCATCACTAGCATCCCCCACACTGGTAATCTGAAGATCCTATATATATCCTCCAATGTCACTGTCATCTCCCCTGTAAGCAAGTGGAATGTGCTTGTCTCACTGTGCCATCACTCACACAATATTGTCACCATAGCCATATAGGTGTGTGCATGGGGCAACCTCACTAGATATCCCAAGCTGATGGTGTCTACCCTCATTTAGTTTTCCAATGTAAGCTACTCTCCAGCATGTAGTGCGGCTGCCCACTGCTCACATGACACCAACGTGTTTAAAAACCACTACATATAAACCAATCACACATCATTTTTTGTTGTCTTTTTTTTTATTACATCACTGCTAACCAAACCCCCCCACCCCTCTACCCAATCCCTTCTTTTCCTATGAATCTTTCCCTAAAAACTATGTTCCTGTGAGCCTATGCAACTTGCGATCCCACAAAACTATGTTCCCATGGGATCACTCTTTGACTTTTGACCTCTCTGACTGTTTGACCTGCCTTGCTGTAGAGGCTCAACCTAGTGATCCTGCAAACAAATGTTTTCACGAGATCATGTTTGAAACTTTCCCTCCCAGTGAAACCCTATCCCATTCCCCCATTGACCTAATTCTTGACATGGGATTGCATTCTCACAGCCATATTCACATTTTTCCTGGCGGTATTGTGATCCCACTGTCCTACCTATAATCCCATAGAATATTTCTACCCCAAATTTTTAATTCTATGAAATATGTTTTTCAAGCCTTTTTCTACCCTTCCCCTAGCCATTTTTGTGGGATTGTGATCCCACCGATCCCACGGTCGATCCCGCTAGAACCGTGCCCACGAGATCATTTTTCTCTTTCATGGGAATACTATAAACTAAGGAAAAATTTTAAGAAAGCAAGAAAGGTTTTTGACCCTACTGAAAAATCTGGAATCCATCACACTCATACTTGTCACACCACATTTGATTGATGCTTACGTCATCCAATTGTAGCCATCATCTCATTCAAGTTAGAGCTCCTAACAATAATATCTCATCTTCCGTCTAAGAACAAATAAACCTTTCTAGCCCCCTTTCAACCCCTTATAGGCCCCCCCAAGATGCCTTATCTTCCGTTGCAACTCCTCTAGCAACCTCCTTTTTCCCCCCACCTTATTTCTTGTTGTTTTTTACTATCCTTTTTACTTTCTTTTAGCCCTTCCATGTCCTCTGATGGCCCTTGGCTTACTATAATTTTTTCAAGAAGTCACTGTGCCTCTTTTTCTTTCCCCACCACCTTCTTGAGGCCTCTTCTACTCAAAACTAGGGCAACCATTTCACTTTAAAAAGTCTTCTTTGTGTCGTTTATATTCAACCTTCTTTAAAATAGTGTTTTTCCAACCCTATGTCAAAGAGGGGCAAAATGTAGACACCTAAATCTGATTACATGATTAAGCAATCATATTTAGGCATCTTCTAGGACATTATTGATTAAATATTTATTATTTAATTAATTAATCATCAACCCCTGGTTAATTAATTAATTTAATCGACTATAGTCCAATTTATAAAATTAAAAGATAACCCAAAATCAAATTATCACTTAAATCCCTATTCCTCTATTAAATTGAATAAACTCCCAAATCTATTTAATTTAATCCCATATCCCTATTTTATTAAACAAATCATTTAATAAAATATCAAAACCCCTAAAACATCCCTAAACCCAATCTTTATCCTTAATCCAACCCATCCACCCATACTAACCTCACTTAGCCACCTAACTAACCCATCCCATCAATGCTAAGCCACTTGCCCCCTAACCCCCTTCCTAAGCTAATCCTAATTCCCCCTCCTAAATATGTGCACAACTTTAAGCAAGGGTTAAGACTTTCTAACCCATGCTAAAGTCAACAAACTCATCCTCACCCTCACCCTCAAACATTTATGGCTCTTACAAGGCATTTATGAACATTTATGATGGCCTTATCTCTTGAGCCTCCTTTGTTGACCATTCATCTTGCCCTTCCCTCCATCCAATCACCCTGTGACATGTGTCACTCCCTTATTGGCTCCAAACAAGCACAATCATGTGCTCCCCTTTGAATGCATCTTAACCCTCCCTCACCGTCCTTATCTCGAACATCCATTTCACTACCCCTTGGCCTATAAATGAAACCCTCTCCCTTCATAATATCATCCACCTTCCATGCAAAGTTATCATACTATTTTGAGAGCTTAAAAACTACCAAAATACCATCATAATGCTGAAATCCCTCCATACCTCCATTGTTGAAACCCTAATCCATACACACACTTGGTAAAAAACCCATCCTTTGGAAGCTTGAGCATATGATCATACATCCCCTCCTATCAAGGACACAACTACGTCATCGTAGGTTATACCATAAGGAGCCTAACATTCTTGGTTTGCTTCCTTTTGTTGTGATAACCCCATCCTATCATAAGTGTTAACTGCTTTAGTATTGTTAATACTCTCATTATTAGTTAGTATTCATTTTACACTACTAGATTAGGTGATACACACATGTATCAACCAAAAATATCTAGAAACCATATAATTACATGTATTACCTGGACCATCGTAGAATTGCACCACTCAATAATTGTTTCAGCATTTTGTAATAGTGTGCCACCTTCGTACTTTAATCCCTCTCTACTAAGAGTTTTTGTCACACATGATCCAACACCTTTCCATGTCCTACCTCAATGAAATTCCAAAATGGTGCACTCCACTTGTCACATGCATTCTACTCAACCAATAGAACATCCTTGCATTCTTGAATTGTGTGGTGCAATTGTCTGACCATATAATGTGTTGATTTTATCTTTCACCTCTTTCCCTCAAATTGTCATAGAAAACTCTAAAACATCCTTGCACAAACTCTAATGAATGAGTTCGATCATCACCAATGTAGAAGTGATACTCTTAATACTTTTCTATCATCCTCTATGCTATCATGTGCATGAATAAATGTTATACATATAAAAATTGGCACTTATATAAAGTTGTAATACATTGGTTGCACTTCATTTTGAGGTTTTAGTGTATAGTATTCAGCGAAGTCAAGAACTGACACAATCATACCCAAGGGAAAAGTATCCTTACACAACTTCAATTGCTTATCTAACCATCTAGCTCTATGTGTATGATCTATGTAGTCATTAACTATTTTCTCTTAAAATAATTTCATAAAATCAGCTACACATACATCACTTTTCACTAATCCACACATCTTTAATTATTTTCCATCTTTAACACCATATATAACTAACTTTTACTTTCCAAGAGAAACTAGTGTCTTACCAATTTCATGTGTGTTATCTAGATGTAGACATCTATGCAACTTTTGTAAACCACCACACTAAGGGAAAAAACCTTCCAAACACATGGTCTTATAATAAATGCACCCATCATCTTGTTTACATAGTATACTTGCAATACATTCTATCAGTGACTTAGGAGGTAATTGTAGACCACATTCCTATAATATTTCATTAGTATGCAAAGTACAACATATGTAACAATAAACATCATAATGCATAGAAAACTCAACATGAACCCTACAACAACCTGTAGTGAGTGTATTATTTATCTTAACATAGAATGGTTTTGTCATCTCAAAAAACCTTTGGCTGATTTTAATTTCAGGATATCTTTGAAGAAACATTTCTTAAAATTGTGTTTGAGTCATATCCACAAAATGTTTTGCATGTGGCTCACAGTTTGTTTTTCCAATTCATCTTTTGACAACATCTTTTTGGTTTGGTGAAGCCCTTGTGTTTTCATGCCAAAATTTTTCTATTAATGTTCTTAGTGCATCAATAATAACTTTATCCTTATGTGGGAGTCTACCTTGGAATAACCAAAAATAAGTCTCATTGATATTCTCAATTTTCTCTTAGCTCACTAAGGATTTGAGTAACGTTGTTCTACTTATCCTTAATGATTTACTTATTTTTCTTACCATATGAGCTTTTTCCATTTCCTTTCCCATTATGGTTGATGTGAGGACCCGTCGACTTGTATTGGCATCTTTAGTACATTCTTTTCAACCAATGGATTGGTATGCATCAAAGAGATTTCTAACCATGCTTCTTTCACTACTATTTCCAAAAGTTCTTAACCCCAAAATTCTCATTGTCTCTCTAAATTTCAGATTTTTAACCATTTCAACAAGAATTTGGCATCTTCCACTTTGATTTAAATTTTCAAAATAGTTATTCCAAATCTTTTGAACAATTCTCCTATAGTTTATTCTGACATTTTATCATGCATTAGCTTCAAATATTTTCATCAATGCCAATTAGAAACTTTGGTTTTCTAAAAATTATTCTAGGAGATGTTGATGTATGTGCATGCTCTATATTTTTATTACTCACATCATGTGCATTCATCATTTCAACTTGAGATGTCACATTAGGGGCATCAAGTGACGTAAGTGTATTTGTCATAATCATTTCAATTGGGGTATGTTGAACATTTTTGTTTGTCAAATTAGGTGTGTTTTCAACATCAATATCAATAGGTATATTTTCATCATTCACATTGGATGCATTTGATGATGTATCTTCACGTAATCTCGTCATATGCTCCCTTGTTTTTTCCTTTGCTACCTCTCATTTTTCAATCGTTCCTCTCTTGTTATTTCCAATGATTTTATATGCAAACTACCCTAAAAACAATAATATGAATACAATAAACAATAAAATATAAAACTAAACAAATTTTCATGATTATTTTATGCTCAATCACAAGGCACTAACATAAAATAAGATGTTGGTACATGGAAAATATAAAATTTAGCATTTCCAAGCACAAAAAACCTTACACTTGCATACTTGGTATAAAAATACATTTGAAAGAGTAGTACAATCTAGTGGACTGCACTGAAATAGCATAATAGCTATTGATATGTTGTTTTCTTTATAGTTTTCAGTAACCCAATTGGGTTATTGAGTTCTAATTGCATTATCCATATGGACAAATAAACCGATCGAGTTTTGTATTACTACTACACAAAGGTAGATTGAAGGAGGGAGGGAGTGATGGATTGAGAGAGAGAGAGAGAGAGAGAGAGAGAGAGAGAGAGAGAGAGAGAGAGAGAGAGAGAGAGAGAGAGAGAGAGAGAGGGTGAGGCTAGGATAAAGAGATAGAAGGGGATACAAAGAGGGAGAGGGAATAAGAGAGACGGAGAGTGAATGGGGGTGAGAGAGAGATGATAGGAGAAAGAAGGAGACAAAGGGGATATGAGAGAGAGAGATTAGGGGATAGGATAATGAGAAATGATTAGAGAGAGAGAGAGAGAGAGAGAGAGAGAGAGAGAGAGAGAGAGAGAGAGACGTAGGATGGAGAAAGGATTAGGGGATAGGAAAAAGAGAGAGGGGGGATAGGAGATAAAGAGGGGGATATGAGAGAGAGAGAGAGAGAGAGAGAGAGAGAGAGAGAGAGAGAGAGAGAGAGAGAGAGAGAGAGAGAGAGATTAGGGGATATGATAGAAAGAGTGCGAGAGAGAGATGGAGAGAATGAGACAAAGAGAGAAGGGGATAGGAGAGAGAGGGAGGGTATAGGACAAAGAGAGAATGAGAGAGAGAGGATGGGATGGAGAGAATAATTAGAGGATATGATAGAGAGAGAGAGAGAGAGAGAGAGAGAGAGAGAGAGAGAGAGGTTATAGGGGAGATTAGGGGGTATGATAAAAAGAGTGAGAGAGACAGGGGTAGGAGAAAGAGAGAGAGGGCGGTATGAGAGATAGATAGATTAGGGGATATGATAGAAATACACACAAACACACACACACACACACACACACACATATATAGAGAGAGAGAGGACAAAGAGGGAATGAGAGAGAGAGGATGGGATGGAGAGAAGAATTAGAGGATATGAGAGAGAGAGAGGTTTGGGGAAAGAATAGAAAGAGTGAGTGAGAGAGAAGGGGATAGGAGAGAGAGAGAGATTAGTGGATATGATATATATATATATATAGAGAGAGAGAGATAGAAGGGGATAGGAGAAAGAGAGACGAGGAAAGGATAAAGAGCGAAAGAGAGAGAGAGGGAGAGAAAGAGAATGAGATGGAGAGAAGGATTGGGGGATATGATAGACAATTGTTTAGTCTAATACACACACACACACACACACACACACACACACACACACACATCACTCTCTCTCTCTAACCTTGTGAAGTAGTAATACAAAACCCAATGAGGTTTTGTAGAACCTGATCTGGTTTTATAGAACTTGATTGAGTTTTATAAAACTCGATTGGGTTCTGAATGCATTTTTTATTGTCATAACCTGATCAGGTTATGGCTTGGTGATAGCCTAGGAAAATGACCCAAAGGCTTGGGAGACTATTTTCCCTCCATTTTTTTTCCTTTAGATGTTTTTTCATCTTTTAAGATGAACTATCATCTTTGTCTTCATTAGGTACGCTAATGGTGAAGTGGGTATCTCTAAAATCACCACCATAATCTTACACATCTTCTTAGCTTTCTAACCATATAATTTTTTCTTTTTTTGAACAACATTAACATTGTAAACTTTAATTACTTTTACCAATACCTTTACATTCCTCACAAACATATGTCTACCATTTTTTTAATAACTTTTGATATACTTAACCAAATTCAAAATAAATTACATATTACTATTCTACACTTGATTATACACACTTTTAAAAAAAAGTTTCCATTTTAAATTGTTTTGATGCAAGTTTTTCTCAACACATGAACAAGTACCAAAATTTTAGGATGTAGTATATTCAATAATTCATAACAAAAAAAAATACTCATCATAAAATTACAAAAAATACATAACTTCTAGATACGACTCTTACCTATCATCCTACCAAAGGGATATGAAAAATACTAAATATAACTATGTCTTTTGTGAGTTGCACATGAAAATAGCTATGTTATGTTTTCTAAAAGAATCAGGAACTATTTTTCATGTGCGCAAGGTTTGACCCACCTAATCTTATCCATTGTATAAAAAATCTAGTAGTTTAGAAAGTAGATTCAGAGTACTATGATTTATATGTTTTATGCATCTTGTGATTTTTTTTGGATCATCCTCAAATATCTCATCCAAGTTCAGGTATGCCTAATTTTAGAAAAAAGGTGTCCACTTATACACTCCTTTTTGTACACCATTTTGGCGCATTTACCCATTTGATGTACTTTTTATGTTTTTATTAGTTTAGTATATATTTTTGTTTTCTTATTTTGTTTATTATTATTTTTTTACTCTTTAACTTTGGATTTTTTAATTTATGGTTCTTATTTTCTTTATACTCTTTTTTAGTTTTGGAGCTTGGTTTCTTTTGTGGTGATTGTCTTTGGGAATCTATTATGTCTTTATTTTTCCTTGTATTTTTAATTTTTGGTTGCCTCTTGGTTTGCGGATGATAGAGCATGTAGTATTATCCATAATGTTGATGCTAAATACATACACACAATCATATTATAAGTATATTTGATAAAAACATGTATATTAGTTTTTTTTTATTTACTATTTAAAAAAGATATTAATAGCATTGAAATTTAGAAATATCTTGTATTTTAACACACCCATTATCAATTTCCCTCCAAAAAATTACTTAAATTCATTTGAAATTAACATACAATTAAATTTATAGCTCTCATGATAAATATAATAATTTTAAACATTATTTGTGGTATTACTATCAGGATTAAATTTGTTAGTTTTTGAATCATTTCTCAATAACCCATTTTTCACGAGTAGTGGTTTATAAGAACCTATCTCTCATGATAATGAATTGTACACTTAGCATTCACTAAATATAGGTGATGCTCACAACTATGAAGCATTGGACCTTTCAGGAGGCCCAATAAAAAAAAAATGCTAAGTATATCATTCATTCTCATGAGGAATGGGTCCTTGTAAATCACTACTTATATGGGTCTAAGTTTGACTCAAAAACTATATAAGTGAAGGGTGAAAGTATGGATTTGTGTCACCTTTGGGGCTAACTTTGACATTCTGGCCAGACTTGATTCGGCTGAATGGGCTCCGAGGGGACCAAATCTGACCGAAAACACATGGTGCCAACTGTGCACCAAGTGGCATGTACAACTCGACATGGATTCGACCAGAAGGGATCCAACCGAACCATGTCCGATTGGAATGGGTCCGGCTGGAAACCTATAAAGTATATAACTCATGTAAAGACAAATTCGCATGTCATTTTCATCGATTGAACTTCCGGGAACTAGAGAGTGGGAAGAGCTACAAGAGATATTCGCTCGGATCAGGCATGTCAATATTTCCCCCTCATTTTTTTAATATGTTTTATGTTTTATTTTATGTTTTCTTAGGTAGGAATATGGTTTTTAATGTGTATAATATGTTAAATATGTTTCATTTTATGTTTTCTTAGGTAGAAATATAATTTTTAATGTGTATTTTTAATGTAGGTTGTTTTAAAGAATTTAATTTTTTAATATTATTATACATTTATATTTTTAAGTATCTAATATTAGATGAAGTTTAGAAAATGTATTGAAATTTAGTGAAACTTAGAAATTATTAGAGAAATTGTAAAATATTATTTATAGAAAATAGTAAAAAATTATATAGAAAATTTAGATTCAACTAGTTTATAACAATTATAAAAATTTGAAACTTTAGAAAATATAGAAAATATTAGAACTTTTTGAAAATATTAGAAAATATAGAAAATACTACAACAATTAGAAAGTTTGAAACTTTAGAAAACAATAGAAAAAAATTATTAAATATATAGAAAATTAGTTAGATGTAAATTAGAGAATTTAAATATTTTTATTACAAATCATTAGAAATTGTTATAAATTTAAAGATTTAGAAACAATTGTAAACTGGTAACTAAAACCATTAGATTGAACTAAATCAAACTTTACCTCTTACCATGAACACAAATAAATTTTAATTGAAACCTTAACATTGAACCTTAAGCAGGAGAAAAACTTAACATTAAATGTGATTAAATCACAACATTAAACCTAATCAAATTCGAACTAAAACTCTCACATTGAATCAAATTAGACTCTAACTCCTATATTGAACTTTAAATCCAAATATGTTGACCTAAACTGCTCTCTAAACCCTAAATTGCTCTCTAAACCCTAAACCACTCTCTAACCATATAATCTGAAAACCTCTCTCTCTCTAAACCACTCTCTAAACCCTAAACCACTCACTAACTCCTAAAACCCATCTTTGTAAACCCTAAATTCATATCTCACTCTCTCACTCTCTCATAACCTCATCTCTCCCAACCCTAACCCATAATCCCTAACATAACTTCATCTCTCCCCTCTATCTTTCTCTAAGTCCTAAACCCCATCACTTTAAACCCTAAACTGCTCTCTAAACCCTAAACCAATCACTAACTCCTAAACCCCATCATTGTAAACCCTAACTTCATATCTCACTCTCTCATAACCTCATCTCTCCCAACCCTAACCCATAATCCCTAACATAACTTCATCTCTCCCCTTTATCTCTCTCTAACTCCTAAACCCCATTGCTCTAAACCCTAAACTGCTCTCTAAACCCTAAACCACTCACTAACTACTAAACTCCATCTTTGTAAACCCTATCTTCATATCTCACTCTCTCACTCTCTCATAACCTCATCTCTCCTAACCCTAACCCATAATCCCTAACATAACTTCATCTCTCCCCTCTATCTCTCTCTAACTCCTAAACCCCATTGCTCTAAACCCTAAACTTCTATGTAAACCCTAAACCACTCACTAACTCCTAAACCCCATCTTTATAAACCCTAACTTCATATCTCACTCTCTCGTAACCTCATCTCTCCCAACCCTAACCCATAATCCCTAACATAAGCTCATCTCTCCCCTCTATCTCTCTCTAACTCCTAAACTCCACCACTCTAAACCCTAAACCGCTCTCTAACTCTTGAAAATAAATGTAATAAAGTTAACATTTCTTTATATGTTGTAAAATAGGTTTTTTTAGAAGGATTCATTTAGCATATTTTGATTCAATTAGTTTATATAATAATTTGTGTATATATGTATATGTATGCATGTGCAGATCTCTATTATCATCTATCTAGTTTTGTTTATTTATATCTCTCATCATTATGGCATCAAGGGGTATTGATTCTGGAGAGGCCAGTGGATGTGGTCATCCTCATAGTGGTTCATCCCATAGATCTACTACTAGTACCCAAGATAGAGAGACATTATTCAATGATACTATTCAGTGCTTACAGAGTGCACTTGATATGATTGATCAGAGTCTACAGGCTTCACCTACCCTACAAATAGGGATAAGGTGATTGTGATTAGAGATGAGCTTATTAGCATGATGCGCACTATCAAGGGTTTTAATCCTTATGATAGTGTTAGTTTGGACACTTTTTATAGTGCTCTATCCCATTCTATTGGTGGTGGCTTGCGATGGAGGAAGATAGATGAGATGGTCTCAATGGAGAGTGTCAAGAACATGTTCCCACATTATTGACCCTTGAAAAAGGTCAAAGGGTACTGTGCTATGAGGTGTACTAATCCATTGGTGGCACCTTTCATGTATCCTTGTTGGTTGGCTGCACATCACATGTGGCCCCAAAAGGATGAGTTCCCTTTATATTTCTGCAAAAAATTGTTTGCAAAATTTCATCTTCATGGAGAGGTTGATTACATTGATATCCCTAGGCATGTTGGGTAGGGTAAGGGTAGGTTCTCAGATAAATACAAACACCTAGATGCTCCTGCGCTTGTTAATAAATAGGCATTGATTGGTCCAAACCTTTTGGTGATGCCAAAATGTTTGGAGTTAGTTGTAGCTAGAGATAGAGTGGCAGATGATACGTGTAGAGATGTGTACGAGAGTATTGCCACTATTGCTACCTAGGTGCATGAGATGTCTTCTGACTGAGTGCATAGATACATGACACGGTCACAATCTACTTCTACAGGTGATCACACTGCTACATCATCTTCAGGTGATGATATGTATCATGAGGTTGACATCCCATCTCCAGTAGATGTTTCTATGGACCGCTTGAGGGCTATGGGTACATGTTTGTCCAGTGATCTTCTTTTAGCCTATCGAGCTATATAGTTGTTGACTAGATAGCCACTTAGTGCAGTGCCATCATATGTGGTTGGTGTCATCAGAGGTATGTTGGAGGCACAAGGTGGTCAGGGGCAGGAGGACATATATGTTGCAGCTACAACTCCACTATAGACCATAGTTGAGGAGGATGTAGCCCCCCCATCGAGGTAGGTTTTCACCCACCACGACGTTCATTGTTTACAGATATGCTCACAGATCCTACACTTGACATCAGAGACATGACCTTTAGTGATACAAATGTGAGTGAGATAGGTAGCATATATTTGCAATGATGATGGCATATGGGGACTTGCAGACACCTTTGCATCCTATGCAACATGAGACATAGGTAAAACTTCACAAACATGTCTATTTAATTGGACCTACAGATCTATCATTTAAAACTTTAGTAAAGTATAACTTCTGACATATTTGTTTCTTCTATTACATATAGACTGCATCTGTAGGTTGTGAGGGTGGAGATGGATAGACAACTATCGACCCTAGTCATCCTGAGTCACATGTAAATTTAATTGTACTTATGTTATTATTTAAATTGAATTTGTACACATGCTCATGATACATTTGTTCTTATATTGGACATAGGGTTTGCAATCTTGTCTCAGTCGATCACATCATAGAGCATGACGTGATCATGTTTGATATTCATATATGCCATATACATGATGTTTGATATTAATTTACAATGATATCATTTCTAGATTTACAACTATGGGACATATTACATTTACATCATGCATATTTGATAGTTGACCATTTACATTTACAACACGCATATTTGATAGTTTTCCATTTTACATTTACAGCAACGTGACCATTTACATTTATAGTTGACATATTTTATATTTTCATTAGTTATGTAAATGTTTACATTTATAGTTGAGATATATGATTTTTTCATGAGTTATGTGACCATGTTTATTTTAAGACATTAGTTAGATTACTTATAAAAAAATTAGTTACATGTTAGCTAGATTCTTTATGACATTAGTTAGGTTACTTATGATGACCTATTAGTTCTAGATTGGTTAGATTATATTTGGTCTACAATTATAAATTAGTTAGATTAGTTATGACATTAGGTCTTGACTATTTGGAAAATTAGTTATATTTTGTTAGAATTTCATGACATTGGTAAGATTCCTTATGAATTTACTAGTTCTATATTAGTTCAATAACTTATGGTCCATTAATTAGATATTAGAACTAGATCACCATTTATTTTAATAATTTTAAACCTGCACGTATGATTTCAAATAGATATATGCAACTAGTTACATTAATTGTTTTTCAATTACATCTTTGAAAAACATAAATGTATGGAATTAGTTACATTATTTGACCTTTTACCTTACATGTATAAAAATTCAAATCATATAATTAGAATATTTAATCAAGTCATAACCATCTATTAGGAAATCAAAATCATATAATTCCATCCTATGTATAATAATCAAATCAAATCATAAAAATGTCTATAACCATTTTAAATCAAATCATAACCATCTATTAGGACATACAAATTATATAAATTCATCTAGATAAATAATCATCAAATCAAATCATATAACCATTTATCTACATGTCAAACATAAAAGCATAAACAATCCAAATATTAGACATAAACACATACATCATGGATATGTTGAAAAATACATAAATCTATGTCAAATCATAAACATCATGCATAAATAATCTCTAGATACCAATCATAAATCTTAGATATAATGTGAAATCATAAATTTAACACATATAAGTCATCAACATGTTAACCATAAACACATCAATAATCTATGCATAGGTCTTTAAACATGTATACGTATTGAAAAATAATTAATGTATATATAAATTTGAAATTACTGGAGGTTTAATTAAACCTATCTAGATCATTTAGGAAGTTGTTGATACATATGGTCAGTATCCTCTTTATCTTTAATAATCTCCAACAACTTTTCATGGTCCTTGATATCTAACCTGCACTTTAGTTTTCTATGTCCTTTTTTTGGCATAATATCAAACTGAATCTTTGTGGCTAAAATCAAGTGGCTATAATGCAAAACTTTTTGGCCATGCATGTATTCAATAAATTGAACACCATTGTGGTCAATTTTTGTTTGCTAATAATAGGTTCCTACAAAATAAGATTTATACAAGTCATTTATTACTCTTAATAATATTAAAAAGAAATAATTATTTAAACAATTAATCTATCATTCTCTAATTAGTTGTATACATCTCATAAGGGGATAATCTATACCTTCTATAACAACTGAACCAGTTGGATAAGACTGGTTATCATCATCTATACATGGTTCGATCAACTTGATTTTCACTTTTGTGCATCTAAGTAAATAATAATCCACACCTTTCACATTTTTAGAATCAGCATTGACAACAAAGATGTCACCTCCAAATGTAGAAAAATAATCGAAACTATAAATAAATTTATATGAAGACAAATTAATATTAAAATGAAACATGTTTGTAGAAACTCACCTGGAACAACTAAATCAAGAACACATTCATAATCAACTGAATACATTAGATTATGAATGTTTATGTCATTTTCATCTTCTTCATAAGGGGTACTTCTGATTATGTTTGTCCATGTCCATTCAGAGACATACCTAGTCACAATATTCTCACATTGACCCATTGCATTGTTTTGAATGTAGACATCACAAAAACATGATTTTTCTCTTAATTGAATCATTGGAGGTTTGTGTTGTCTGGTAGTCATTAGTTGATGCAATCTTCTAATTCCAACAATGGGTTGACAATTGTAAGGATTTGACCAATCAATATCTGTAACACATTAAATTGGCCAGTATCTATGTCAATAATCAAAATATTAAAGTAATCATGTCAGAGAAAAATGGAAATTTTACCTTTCACTTCCCAAAAGAAATGTTTATTATATGTTGTATCACGAGGAGAAAAATGAGATTTGCACCATTCAACAACTTAATTTTCTTTGTCTATCTTTGCACCTATATAGGAAAGAAAACTGTAGATCAATTTTAACAAAATATAAAAGAATTATCTAGTAGATGGTCATATACATCAAATTTGATTAGTACATAACAATAAATTATACCTGAAAGTTCATGTTGGCGAAGTGCACACTTTACACTGGCTCCTGCTCCATCATGCTCTCCTTTTCCATGATCACTTTCAAAGAAGTTCCAAAGAAACTTAACATTTCCTCTCGCATGTTGTGTTGCAAGCCAATTGAATGCTTTTGTAGACTTAAATTTCCCTAGGAAAAAAATTAAAATAAATTTATGAGTAATCAAATCTATATATAATTAATTATTCTGTTAATTAAGTATGTACATGAAAATTTAAAGTTTAACTTTCAAATACACATACCAGCACAGCCATCAGACCAAATCCAATGTTCTGAAGCATTTATCCCAAAATTTGCGAAATCATCAAAGAACATTCCAAAAAAATGAGCTACATAGCTCCTATCATGAACCCTATCATCACTGATATAAAAATAGACCTCCTTGATGATAATGTGTTCATTTTGATCGACACTTTCTACCTCATCCACCTCAAATTGTGCATGTCTATAGGAAACTTATACAAAAATTGCAATTTGATCCAAGTGATAATATTTAGCTTGAATTTCAGATTGAGGGGAAAAAGTAAGGTTTTCAGAGAAGTCTACAATTGATAGAATACATCCCTGTGAAAAACAATTTTTGAATCTCGAAATTGTTTGGCTTGCCATCTTGCACCATGACAATGCTAGATGTGTGGATAAATCATAGTTTTGAATTTATCCATAAACTCACCATATGGAAAATTGCTCTCCTTCAAAGCTATTTTTTTCATTCTTCTCCATTCCTCGTTCGATAGATCTTATACTCAAATCTATTCCACACAACTGGTGTTGAAACATTAATATTGTCCATTTCATATGGAAATTTTTGCAACTCTCCACAATCTGTGCATCCATTTTTTTATGCATTCTACATTGAATTCATCTGACTTTTTAGCATTATCACATAACCAAGACTTGACAAATTGTGTTGTGCTTCTAAGAATTATCACATTTGGCTTAAGTGTTGCCATAGCTTTTCTAAAAGATTGCAAATAAAAATGAAACTCAACATGATTTTGACAACAACAACTTTCACGTACCTTATTTATGTGTACAAAACATGGGCGCAACCTCTCAAACATTCTTTGGCAAATTTTCACATTTGAAAATTCTTTTTTGAAAGCTTCAAATAATTCACTTTGGGTTGTGTCTACAAAGTGTTTTGGATGTGCTATTTTCATACCTATGTCTTCATCTTTGATCTATATAGTGTCTCTTCTACTAGAAGAAACACGTGATTGGCTAGTCCAATATTCAACAACTTGTCTTCTAACATCTTTAGAAATTCTATCATTTCGAGAAAGTTGACAAATATTAACCCAATGCTTTTCAATGTTCTCATCAAGCAAATTTCTTCTTTTTATGTATCTTTGAATAGTTCTTCTAGATAGATTGAGCATTTCAGAAATTGCTCGAACTCGATTTTTTTGTGACAAGTCCTTTTTCATAATCATAGTCATCAATGCTCTCCATGCAACACTTAAATCAACTACTCGACTTCTATTATCAATAGCATTTAATGCATCTCTCAAATTTTGAACTATTGTTGCCTTCACATTATCTCTAGAGCTTTTCTTATTGTTCAAATCTAACAACTCTAGGACAAGACTAATTTCTCTTTTCCTAAATAATCTAACAAATAATTATGCTTTACCAATTAGAGATTTATTTTTAAAAAATTCTTCCCACATATTTTTCAGATGTAGCTTAATTGTACTTTCAGGCATCATGTGTTTAGATGATTCAATTTCTCTTAAAAGAGAGTCTTCATCCATCTCCATCAAATTTTCCAACCCTAAACTATATTTTCCAAATGTCCTACTAATTCTTGGAACTTCAACACGATCTTCTTCAACTTCAATCAATGGATCTTCAATTGCTAGCTCTATATTATGTTTTGTCCATCCTTTCTTCTAGTCATCTCTGACTCGATCATATCATTTTGTTCTTTTCGCTTTATTCCCCATTGCACAAAAACCTAAATAGAGAGCTTGATATCACCTGCATACAAAAGCTTCCAAATTCAATTACATAAATACTAGTAGATCATAGACAATTTAGAAAAAACTGTCAACATTAGAAAGTTATTATATTTGACTGTTTGTAACACTACAAAATCTTAAGATAAGTAGTTGCATTGAACCATGTTGCTAAATTTAGATTAAACAATTTATTAAATATAAAAAATAAAAAATAATTTAACTATTTAATAAATTTAATATAGTTTTCATAATATAAAAAACATATTTTATTGAATTAAATATAACAATTAAAAAAATTTAAAACATTACATTTCAAATAGAAAACCTATTTTATTGTTTAAACTTTATTCAATTAAATATAACAATTTAAAAATAAAAATTTACCTTTAAAATAAACAAAAAATACATTTTATTGAATTAAATATAACAATTAATAAAATAAAACATTAAATTTCAAATAGAAAACCTATTTTATTATTTAAACTTTATTAAATTAAATTTAACAATTTAAAAATAAAACTTTACCTTTAAAATAAAAGAATCTATTTTATTGAATCAATAAAAAAAGAAAACAATACATTTGAAACCCTATTTTATTGAATTAATAAAAAATAAAATAATACAAGGGGCCTTGTTTTGATTAAGTAAAAATAGGTTTTAAAGGACTTGGAACCTTTACATCAACGAAAATCTAGAGACAAGCATGAGAAAAGAACAACAAAGAAAAGTATTCAAAAACAACATGAGACAAACCTCCAACAAAAACAAACAAGAGATCACACAAGACAGAGCTGGAAAAAATAGCAAAAGTACAAAAAAGGAATAGTGACTGACCAACTAAGAAGTTTTTATGAGGTCAATAGCTTGATCCATTAGAGTTTGCATGTTTTCAACAGTAACCTTCACCTCGTCCTTCTTACTGATTTCCTCATTCTTCTTAGAGTGAGCACGAGAATGTTTACTTGGTCCCTGAGTATCTGCCCCCGGAGGGGAATCCTAGCCTTTATTAGGCTCTTTCCTCTTCAAGAGAATACTCACATTATCCACCAATTGTTTGACCAGTTTATCCATATTACCCAGCCTAGTTTCTAGTTTGGTCACCTTCCCATGAATGTTGCTAATATCCTTATCCATGACCTTTTGTTTTGCTTCGATCAATGGAATCTTATGCATGAGATTTTCCACTTCTTCAACATTCCCTATAACCTCTGAGAGCTTCTCAATATGTTGGCCTAATGTTCGCTCCCCTCTGGAAGTTCTGCTTAGTTGTTCCATTTCCTTACCTAACAACTGCATCTGATGCTTGAGGATACCAATCTCCTTCAGAATAGAACCTGGGTTGTCGAATAAACCCTTAGAAGACCCTTGCGCACCTTTAGCTTTATCACCCAAATCTGGCATATGCCCCTATTCTCTACCATCCTCATTGTTTAATACTCCATTCTTCTTTGTATTATACCTATCATCCTGTCACCTTAAAGATTTTCTTTTCCTCTCCAACTGTTGAGCTAGAGGCTCATCATTAGAAGGAGGAGAGACCTACTCATCTTGACAACCTTTACCCTTTCCTTTGCCTCCACTCCTCTTATTATAATGGTCTCTGACAATTTCCTCCACAAAGTCACTATCTCGGTCTTAGTCAGAATCATCATCATGAACAATCTTTTTCTTCTTTTTGAGCTACCATCAGAGCCCTTTTTCATGCTTCCCAGACCCCCTTCAGCTTCATCTTGATTCTCAGAATCGTAGCCCTTTTCTTGAATAATCCCTTTCGTATCCTGATTAGCCCCTTTCAAAGTCCTGGGTTTCAAAACTTTTTTGGATTTGGATAATCCCTTCCTTATCCTGATTAGCCCCTTTCAAAGTCTTGGGTTTCAAAACTTTTTTGGATTTTAACAAATCCATAATCAAAACCATGAGACCTGTGTGGCAAACATGCTCTCCATTTGGATCATTTTGGATGGCCTGGGTAGAAATACTAAGAGACTGCAGAAGATAAAAAGGAAATTGATCCTAACATCATGTCGAAAATGATTTGCCAACATAAAGTGATATCCATACAGTTTTGTGAATCTCCCATCCAGAGTCAAGTATTTCATAATCACAAGGAGCACAAAATGCTAAGGATGAGAAACAGAGGCTTGGTTATAATACGAGTTACTTATTTTAACGAGATGATTTCTCTCCTATTCAAACTCCACAATTATAATAAAAATTATATTTAATATTCAAAATTAATACATATTTTAAAATATATCGCTTAATTAAAAAATATAAATGATTATATTAATTAAATATTTATTTATTTTGTATATTTTTTATCTTGATTTATTTTTATCAAATATATTTAAATAACACATGAAATACTTACATTAGAAATCATAGGAAAAAAATAAAAGATATATTATTATTTGATTAATTTAACTAAAAATAATAATCAAAATTTTTTATTTCAATTGTTTACCAACCAACTCATATGGGCGACCTTGCCCGTGCAAGTTTTTGTGCCAACGTAATTCGGCCAGATCTAGTACGGCCATATCAGATCTGGCCAGAACTATCTAGGTGTCATCCTATGTGGCACTTTCTTTCATGGTTTTTGCAATTTTGAAGAACCTAACACTTCAGAGGCCAATTTCATTATCAAAATTAGGGCTTTAAAAAAATTAAAAATACCACTGGATAGAGCTTGTAGTTAGAATTATGCCAATATAATTTTTTTTTATAGGTGACCCAATATCGATTACAATAATTACAAAATAATGCAAGTAGGTATTTCAACATTGAAGATGATGCACATTTGAAAAAATATAAAAATTAGTAGATGATAACGATTTTTTTTAAAAATGGTTAATTGTTCTAGAGGAGAGAGTCCTCTTCAATAATATATAACATTTGTAATTGTTAACATAGATTTACTAGGGAAAAGATGGTGGGAATGAAAAACTGTTAAATTATGAAAAGTTCAACTTTAAATAGCTATAATAGACAAAATATACAATATTTTTGAAAGTTTCTTTTTGATAGTTCTAGGTACACATGTCGTCAACAACATAGCTCAAATTTAGATGAAAATACATTTATTTGCAATTATTTATGTGATGGGAACTATAACCCCTAATTTGTTCGATTTTTAACACTGTTAAAAAAGGTCATTGAAAATTATAAAATCATACTATTTTTATTTTTTTAATTTTTTAAAAATAACATACATAAACTTTATCCTTTTATACACATTTCATCAGTTTACACCAACTTAAAATTCAAAACAGAAATATGACTTTTACATTGTTGAAGTTTAACACTTTTTTTGATGTTAGCTTTTTCCTTTGTAAGAGGGTGACACATGTTTGTACTTTTACCCTGAATTTTGATATCCATCATAATTTGATATGATTAAACATCTAATACATATTGTTTCATGTTTCTTCTAGATATCCTTGTCTAATGTATTATTTGGTTATACTATCTCCTTTTTGGGTTCCTCATTTCCATCCCTTTTTGATATTGTTGTCAAGAATCAATTCTAAAGTTTTTTAGTCATACTTATTAGCCCATGTTTTATGCTTAGTGGTTCACAAGAATCCCTCTCTAATGAAAATGAATGGAACACTTAGGACTTATTGCATCTAGGCGGTCGTCAATATTAGTAAATTTTGTTTAACCATGAATCTTCCTCTAAGATTAAGCCCTTGCTATTTCAAATGAAAACCTTCAACAAGTATTGTGCCTTATCATGTCCATCCTCTTTCTCTGATGTGAACTCATCAACTTTTGCATCCCTCGGTGACAGATGTAAAGTTTTTACCTTAATTTGATTTGTCTTTATATTGAAGGTGATAGACATAGGAAAAATTATTTGTAATTGCATGAATTCAATTTGTATATGTTCACTATGAAAAAAATAAAATAAGAAATACACAATTTAATGAAGAAGCTTATACACATACTACCCACTAATTCATGACAATCACACCCCAATTTTACACGAATCCATATAAAACCATTCCATCGTTATTAATAAGAATTAGTAGGTCTATATAAGTTAAATTTATAAATGGCCAGACAATCACAGACTGTTGCACTTGAATTACAGGCTTACCTATGGGGTCTAGCAATAATAGGTAGTCATTTTTGGTCAAGATGAAAAGACCCTTCTGCCAAACGGGTCTTCCTTTCTCTTGATTTCTGTCATTTGATTCCCACGAGTACAAAGATGACAGAATTCTAGAGAGGAGAGCCCATGCCTCAATGCAGATTTCACGAGAGAACGTCGTATATATTTGTACTTTGTCACAGACATTCCTCCTATTCCCTTCACAGATGTCTAACTGCAACAATGGATGGTCTACAATCCAACACACTCCACAACCATTCCCTATCTCCATCTCTTTCTTTATCTCTGCATAACTATCATGTCCGTGCAATCATTCCCAATCCATCAATTCATCAGCTCAGCACTTACAAACACTACTCATATGACCCCACAAATTCTTTTTGGTGGTGTGAAAGTATACAATGGAAATTACGTCTGAAACTCCAATATCATCTAGATAATCTACGTCCATTCATTTTACGGCCACATTATCTTTGGAGACTTAGATCCCTTCCTGACACTAAACACAATCTGACGTATACACAGTCCCACCCATTTCACACGATCTGATGGAAAAAAGACCGTTTGTCCTCTATTGACTGATGTTAATCTAGTCTATAATGATCATGTACGTTTGTTTATATATAAAAAGATGTTACTCCTCAATTTGAGGAGCTTAACATGTGCAGAGATTCTATCGAGGGTTTCTTGTGTTTATGTCGCTTATGACTGTACACTGTGAATTTGTGGGTCTCGAGAAACGTTCATGGAACCTGATATATTTATATGGAGTACCCATGATTACATGTTTCTCAATGTTGTTTTTGAGATTACCCATGATATTTATATTGAACACCCATGATTTGTCTTAAACATGATTTTGTGTGTCTCTTGAAACTGTATATAATTGTTATTAGTTCTGCTGTGTATTTATATTAATTGTCATTTCAGATTGCACATTCTTAATTGCTAGATTGTTTATATTGGGAAAGAGGGGTAAAAATTTATTAAGACATAAAGGAATACAACAAGGAGAGCTCAACAAGGATCTTGATCCTGAGCAACAAGATCATCAAATTCTTACACCATCTCAAAGGACAGTTGCCTCCTATCCCTAATATTCCAACCCGGATCATGACTAAAAGCCCATTTGGCTAAACAATCAGGAGTTTTGTTCCATTCATGAGGAATATACGTGAACCTAATGAACTGAAAAGAGGTAGAGAAGAGAATAATCTGCTTAACAACAGTGGCCAGCTGCCAACTAACATCCTCAAGCTCTTGCAAAGAAAGCATGTTCACCACCACCTGAGAATCAGACTCACAGATAATCTTACTCCATCCCCGCAAGCAACACTTTTCCACAACATATAAAATAACCTGAGCTTCCATGAGATTGTTAGTATAATCACCCTTATGAATTTAGAAGAAAAATTTAATATCCCCAGAACTACAACGAGCCACTCCGCCGATACCAGCAGGGCCAGGATTCCCACGGGAAGAACCATCAGTGTTAATTTTCAGAACTCTAGAGGGAGGAGGAGTCTAGTGCCCATCCCGATTAACCCGACCCTTCCTCTGATGGTGAAGCTGCCTGGACATAGAAGGAAACCTATGAGCTGCAGCCCCATCCTGAAGATGAAAATTGAGGCGATTACAGATAGCAAGATCAACCGGATCTATACCCCCATCAAACTCTCACACTTCACAAGAATAGTTTCCTGAAGAGAATGTGATATTTTCCACCAAAGATGCAAAACACCAAGCTGAACATTTTGGAATATGCGACGATTCCTCTCCAACCAGATATGCCAAAGCATGAAAGATGGGCCAGCAATCCAAGCAGCATGGAGAGAAGAAGACTTGGCGGGAGCACTACCCAAGTGGGCCCAGAACTCAGGCAAAGAGGAAGTATGCCGACAAAAGCAACCCCAAGCGCTCCACCAAAGGTGCCATATCTGAGTAGAATAGGAGCAATGGAAGAACAGATGAGAGACAGACTCCTATCCATTACCACACAAAACACAATAAGAGGGGCCCTGAAATCCACGTTTACAAAGATTATCCCAGGTAAGACAGCGGTTGTGAGCCACTAGCCACATGAAAAAATTGCACTTGGACCAAGAAACTTTATTCCAAACTTGCTTCCACCAAGGGACCTCAGCATCCCCAAATAATTGTCTAGTTATCTCCTAATACCCAGTAGAGACATAATATTTACCAGACAAGGTACCGCCCCAAGCCAAAACATCTGAACCAAGCAAAGAAGAACACTCTCTAGAGGCCAGAATTTGAGAAAGCTCCTGATGATCCATGTCTGTACCTCCAAGAGGCCAATCAGAAGAATGCTTCCATCTGTAACCAACAACAGGTCCCAATTGATAAGAAGTCTTGTAATGAGCCACTTTATCCCATCTAGCGGCAAGAAAAGAGTCACAAAGAGGCTGAAGATGAGGGTATATGGATAAAATGGAAGGGAATCCATCCCAAGCATCAGACCAAAACAAAGCCTGAGAACCTCCTTTACATATCCAGAACAGGCCCCTCTTTACCAACATCGTACCTATCTTCAAAGTATGCCAAACCATTGAGCCACGACCTTCAAGAGGAAGTGCAGAAGCAGAGCAAGGATCAGCACCATGAAAATATTTATGAGTGATAATACGAGCCCAAAGTTGATATTGTCCAGAGCACCATCGCCAATAAAGTTTAGCAGCCAAAGCTTGACTACTCAAGAGAGCAGATCAAAGACCAAGACCACCCTCCTTTTTATGCCTACAAACAGTTGCCCAATTAACCAAGCTCCATTTAGTACTACAAAAATTACCACTCCAAAGGAATTGTCGAGAAAGAGCATCAAACTCCTTGAGAAAGTAAATAGGTGCAACCTAAACCATGCTTCTATAAGTAGGAAGAGCTTGGATAACAGCTTGAAGAAGAGTAACCCGGGTAGCAATAGAAAGCCATCTATGAGTCCAATGATTTACCTTATCCTGAAGCTTGGTAATCAGATTTTTCCAAAAGAGACGTGGCTGCCTGGAAACAACAATAGGAATGCCAAGATAAGTCAAAGGAAGTGACCCAATTTGAAACCGTAGGATACCAACAATCCTGTGCTGAATAGAATCAGGAGTGTTAAAAAAGTAAATGGAAGATTTGTGCTCATTAATTTTCTGGCATGAAGCTGCCAAATAAACATCCAAAGCATGTTGAAAGGCTTCAGCTTCCTTGATCCTAGCAAGACTGGCAAGAGCAGAATCATCAACAAATTGAAGATGGGAAAGAGAAGGTAAGCCATTACCCCACCGCCAACCTTGAATAGAATTCTGGGACACTTGATGCTTAATGAATTTGCCCAAGCCTCCAGCCATGATGATGAATAGATATGGAGAGAGAGGGTCACCCTGGCAGAGGCCTCTAGAAGCACCAAATAGTTGAGAAGGTTGACCGTTAATAAGAACAAAAAAAGAGGCAGAAGTAACATAACTCATAGTCCAACTCACCTAGTCAGAGCTAAATCCAAAAGAAAGAAGAATACTCCTTAGGAAGCTCCATTTAACTCTATTGTAGGCCTTAGCCATATCCAGCTTAACAAACATGGCTCTCTCCCTTGAAGTAGCCATAGAGTGAATAGCCTCAGTAGCAATAACCACCCCATCCAAAATTTGTCTGCCAGCAACAAAACCACCTTGTTCTTCTGAGATAATAATGGGAAGCCACCTTTTCATTCTCTCAGCAATCAACTTAGTAATAACTTTGTAAACCACATTACATAAGGCAATTGGTCTAAAAAAACTCCAATTGATTAGCACCCTCTCTCTTAGGAATAAGAGTCAAGAATGTAGAGTTCAAAGCTCAAAGCATCTGCTTGCTAGCATAGGATTCCTTAACCACCTCTAACAAATCATGATTAATGATGTCCCAAAATTCTTGAAAGAATTCAACTGGAAAGCCATCAGGACCAGGAGCCTTCCCCTTAGGCATGCCAAAGACCACCTCCTCCAGCTCCTCCAAAGAGATTGGACGCATGAGATAATCATTCATTTCCTGAGTGATAAGGGAAGGAATACAGGACAAAATAATATTTTCTTCATTATCAGCAGGAGGAGAGTCCTCAGAGAAGAGGGTAGAGAAGTATCAAATAGCCTCCTAGAACAAAGCTGGCAAGGAATTCAGTTGGATACCTTGAGAATTAACCAAAGAAGAGATAGTGCTCTGATTCCGGTGAGATTGCATAGTTTTATGGAAAAAGGTAGTGTTTCGATCACCTTCCTAGAGCCAATCAACTCTAGCCTTTTGCTTCCAAAAAATTTCCTCTCGAAGTTCCCATTCTTCTAGAGCTCTAGAAGCAAGGGATCCAACCTTGCCAAGATCCTCTAAGAAACCTCGATCTCTAATCTCCCTTGTGATGACATCAAGATCTTCTTGAGCAAGCCTCTCATAAAGTGAAGGTTCCCAAAGCATTGCCTATTCCATATCCTGAGCTGCCTTTTAACATATTGAAGCCTTTTAGAAAATGAGAACATTGCAGTACCATATGCAGGAGCACCATCTTTCCACCAACAGAAAACAAAATCACAAAGAGAGGAGTCACGAAGCCACATCAACTGGAACTTAAAAGGAGGATGCTTCAGAACACAAGCCCCTATAGCAAAAAATTTGATTGGCCAATGATCTGAACCCCTCCAATCAAGGATTTCTGAAGAGATAGTAAGAGTGCCACTAACCCAGAAGCAAGAAACAAGAAATCTATCCAGACGTTCTAAGATAGCAGCAACACCAGTCCTACGATTATTCCAAGTATAGAGACCATTAGAAGGCTTAACATCAGAGAGATGCAAAAGAGATATGTGTTGCCAGATTGTTAACAATTGAGGATAATTGTGATTTATTAAACTAGGGGACGTTTCTATGTTGCAGAAAAAGATGTTCAATATGTCTAGTTCATGAAGTAGTGTATGATGGTTTTTGATTTTATCTGTGTTTATTTGATAATTGACAGTTCTCATCACATTCTTGTTTGTGAACTTTTAAAAGTTATTATCGTTTATTAAATTGGATGAACTTTTTTTTTTAAAGAAAAAAATTCACTATTATGTTTGTTCTGATAAGACGTTCAAATTCTAATTTAACAAAACAAATAAATATGTTATTTTGCACTAAGGGTTATTGTTTCGGCCGTATAATTTTCACCGTGCACTTTGTCCACTAGTCAATGAGCCCATTGTTAGGCATAATACCACTCCCTCTAGTCCCTTAATGCTGGCCCTTCTCAACTTGGCAAGAAAAATTCCAAAATAGAATTGTCCCCACTAGATCTTAGTGAAAAATCTAGTGAGCTCACCAAGTCTCCTAAAATGTGCAAGAGAGAGGTTTATACTATCGAGTCAGGTGATAGTATTGAAACCCCCAGTACCTATAAGGTCTAACCGACTTGGTAAGGAGAAATGTTAGCAAGACATGAAAATAACTTAAGGGTTAGATTCTGATAATTCAGTTGCTAATTCTGCTGAGGAAATTTTTGGCCATTCCTCGAGTGAGTCCTTGGACTCCCCCCCTCCCTCTAGTGTCAAGAATACCCTCTTTCCCTCCCCCTTCAAGACTCAGATTAAAACCCTATCCCAATCCCAAAACCAACCCCTCTTTTGTGCAAGTGGGTTGTTGGGAAAGATGTAGGATAAGATTGAGAAGCAATAAACAACACTGCAGGCACTTAGAAGAGAGGTTGGTAGCTTTAGGAGAATTCAAGATTCTAATAAGTTTTCCATCAAAGTGATGCATGCATGTTCGGTGACACTTTATGTTTTGCATGAAAAGATCTCTGGGACTAAGCCAAAGACAAATGAAGACTACAGAGACATCTTCTAGTTCCTTAAGGATGAGTAGACTTCCACATTGTTGTCGAAGCAGTTGGGAAGAAATTAATTCTCACTCTTATGTTGTCGAAGTGGCTGGGAAGAAATTAATTCTTACTCTTACCTGCCCTACGTGATATAGATAATATGTTTTTATTATCACTATGAACATTACGTTTTTTATTTTTGATAGAGGCAAAATGTGTGCTGTTGTTTATGTGCTGAAAGTTTCTAGTGCTATTAATGTACTATTAATATACTAGTTTTGTTACTTGGGCTAGCACCTTCTTGCTGCTTTTAATGATCAAAAACAAAAAAGTAACATCAAGTTGAAACATCAAAATAAAGGAAAAGAATCCAAGTACAAGTTGATTCAAAAAACTTTTGACAAAAAAACAATTGTAGAGAACCCTATCCAAAAACACATTTCTATTAGAGATTGTAATTATTGAATTGTTATTATTGTTTAAAAGTAATTGTTATTTAAAGAGTATGACTTTAATTTGATGGAAGAAACATGTGTCCTGTATCTAGTTAATGAAATACTGTAAGATTATTTTTAATCTGACAGTGTACATTTTTCAATCTACATTGTTCATCAAACATTTTTAACTATTGAATCTTTAACGTTTAAAAATAATTGGCATTTAAATTGTAGAGATTTTTTTTTGCACGAAAAAGCCAAAATGTACGTGAAATAAAGTATTAAAATTTTTGCCCAACATAGCTAAGACAGAAGATTTGGGCCAATAAGAAAATTTCTTTCATTGACATCTTTTTGTAATCGATGACTTTGACAAATTTCTGTACAAATGATGCTATTATAATGATCACTGCACAGTATCAAGGGCTCTCAGAAGCAATGGTGGTTGAAGCTAGCTGTTGGTCTATTTCCCAGCTTTGTTTGGGTGCCACGCAATCATGAATTGGAGCATAATCCTGCAAAATGTAGGATCCAAATAAAAACTTGAGCGTTTTCAAACTTAAAGATTATATAGACAAGTATGTAAGCTTTAGTTTGAAATGCTTTTCGATTTGATCAATCTTCCACGCATAAAAAATTGAAAATAGATCTGTATGATCTTTACTTCCATCCGTTGTATGAGTTCCTTAGCTGTTGTAGCAGAAACAACAATATTCAAAGCAGATGGCTTGATAAATCCTTCTTCCACGCCTTTATTGAACAAAGCAAGCAAGGAATCATAATACCCATCCACATTCAGCAGACCAACCTGTAGGCATATCCAAAATCTTCAGAGAGTATTTGGGTCCCTTAAACTTCACTACCAAACAAAAAATTAGCTATACCATAAATTTCATGTGAACTAGAATGATGGTGTTGTGAAAAATACCGGCTTATCATGAATTCCAAGCTGTGACCATGTGATCATCTCCAATAGTTCCTCCATTGTGCCATAGCCACCTATCTTAAAGGGCAAGTTAAAGGGTTATAATATCTTCTAATAATGATGGAAGCTGCAACTTTATTCCATGATTTTTCCAAAATACCGGGAATGATTAAACTAACAACAAATACCAGGTAAGGCAATGAAGGCATCTGCTTGACGAGCCATTTCAGCCTTCCTTTCATGCATGGATGCAACTGCCATTACTTCACCAACTGCGTCTCCAGATATCTGTAGACAAATGTACACCATTTAAGCTTGCTAATGAAAAGGGCCCAAAATATGAACAACCACAATCATCTAATCTTACAAATCTGACTAACTTCAAGCTACCAAAATATCAGAATGAGACTCAAAAAAATACATTTTGTATGGAAGAGTGGAAGTAATGGTACCTTGGGAGGCAGCAAAGCTTGTGGAATAATACTTCCAAAGCACCAATTACAAAGCAACAAGAAAGAAGATATCAGAACCGTAACAAATGAATGATTAGCTTAAAAAACCAAAGGCCCTTGCAGTGTAATCTTCAATGGTCCACAAATATGAAAAATTAAGGGAAAAACTCAATACCCAAGAACATGGCAGCCACCATCATGAACAGCCTGAGAAATCAAGCCCATTAGTCCCACACTTCCTCCACCATAGACCAGGTCAAGTTTCCTCTCTACCTGCACCCATCCACTACATCAATTCAACATATCTGAAAACCCACTTCACCAATTCAACGATTTCTCCTAAACATGATGAAATCATCTCAATACAAAAACACAGGATTACCCATGTAGGCTTATATCAATGGCACTAATCTCATTGGTCTCACAGAACCAGTAGAAATTTAGTGGGAAACAATAGATAAATCAGAGCTTATATCACCACCTAATGTCATGAACATTATTACTGACAGACAAAATATCTGGTATGATGTTTATCAATAGGACATCCAAAACTACAAATCAAAAACAACGTGCTAACAGTACATGTACTGTCTATGTTAACTGCTCATTAAAAGGTTAACTGAAACTTCAAATATTCTACACAATTAACATGTTGAGCGAAGTCTTTGGTTGACAATGAAACCCATTTCCTCCAAATGGGCGTCCTTTAATGCAAGGAGCTGTTAAACTTTTTGTGAATCAATTAGGAGTCGAACCTAAGACCTTTAATTGGCATAAAATGGTCATTCACCACACCAAATATCGGTAAACAAAAAGCAAGAGCTGTTATAAACTTTTTGTGGATCAGTTCGGAGTCGAACCTAAGACCGTCCATTGGCATAAAATGGTCATTCACCACACTAGATATTGGTAAACAATAACTAAGTGTGTAATTGGGTACTAGCTACACAATTAACCCCTCTGAATTGTAGCTAAAACACGGCTAACAAGTAGTAAGAGTTTGAAGGGTGCCAAATTGAAAAGGGGGTCTGAGATGAGCTCGCATATGAATTGACATGAAAAAGCCTTGATGCATCTCTAATTTGATTCTACAAGCATGACATTGAGTTTTAACGCAAGCAAAACATCATCATCCTCTTCAAACTCTCCACACAATCAAACTATATATGCACCTTCATGCCCTATGACAATAGAATAACCTAAATGGATGGCAAAGGCTTTACTATGAACATTTCCTGCCCATAAATCCTTTAAACAATAAACTCTGCACCCATTTACCTCTCTAGCTCACATTCCAAGCAAAAGAGCCACTAGTTTACGAAGATACAAATACAATCAAGTACGCATATATACCCATAAACGCACAAACCCTATGCATATACTTATTTATGTACCAATTCCTTGCTGAGATCAAGGGCGGCCTGGCTGAAAACTGTTTTGTACCCTGATCTACTCCCACAAAACACACAAATTCTCTTGAACTTGCTTTTCCTGCAAACTTGCTCAAAATTCGAACCTCCATTGCTGCAAACATGATCTCGTTGGGGATCATCCTCCTCCATATTATCTCTCATAAAAAGGGGGGAAAAAGAAGAAGAAGAAAAGGCAGAAGCAGAAGAAGAAACAAAGGAAAGCCAATCAAATTTGATTCGACAAGGCCTCTATTTTTACTTTGCTCTCTTTCTCCACCTCCCACTTGAAGCGGTACTTTGTGTTTCAAATAATCCCAACAAGAAGAACAAGAAGCATTTGTAATCATTCGTCGCCCACTCCACTCCATTCAATTATGTCTCATCATGGAGTCCATCACTTTCCTCTGTCGGCCTTGCCTGTCCTTCCATTCCCTAGTACAGCTCCCCCACAACATTCATTTCACTGCTGCAAAATGCCTTCATTGTTCCCACAAATGCCCATCTATCTTTATACAAACGCTTAACCCAAACAATGCACCACTTCACCCAAGGTTTAAGCCCCGGTTAACCTAATACAAACGGAATCCCATTAAAATATTGTGGATTACCAATTATTTGTTTTGACAGGGATGGTCAAGACTTCCCATCCCATTGGTACATGTGAAACCTCAAGAGTGGCCATTACTAAATGTCAAAAGCTTCAATAATTAAAGCTTGGTGGTGATTGTCTGTCACTAGGTATGTAATGTAGACTTCCATCTTTTCAAATATAGTTATTTGGGTATTTGGTTAATCAATAGACGAGGTATAATGAGTAGGTGTTATTTATTTAATGTAGGTATTTAGTTAATCAATGGACACGAGTACAAGGGGTTGTAGTTGTTTATGTAATGTGTCAAATTTACCATGGAGATTCAATTATGGAGTAGATTTAAGTATGTGGTCTTTGAGTCAAACTTATTAATCTATGAGTAGATTTAAATAAGCAATTTTTGAGTTAAACCATTGATCTACGTTGAATGAGTAAGAAGTTCACAATAAACCGTCTTTTATGATAATGAGTGGTCCACAACATACATTGCATCTAGCTAATGCTTGTAGAGGTGAAGCATTTGGACTTCTTGAGAGGTCACTCATATTTGTACTACTCTAACTTAAGTATGTTTAACCGTGGAATGTCCCCCAAGATCAAGTCCACGTAGCTTTCTATCTCATTTGCAAAACCTTCGACAAGTGGTGTATATTTGTACTACTCTGACTTAAGTATGTTTAACCATGTATTGTCCCCCAAGATCAAGTCCACGTAGCTTTCTATCTCATTTGCAAAACCTTCGACAAGTGGTGTATATTTGTACTACTCTGACTTAAGTATGTTTAACCATGGAGTGTCCCCCAAGATCAAGTCCACGTAGCTTTCTATCTCAATTGCAAAACCTTCGACAAGTGGTGTTGTCTCTTTTAGACCATTCATGGAGTGAGTTGTGAGATCCAACCCAATTAGCTTTCTGTCTTGTTTGCAAAACCTTGAACAAGTGTTGTGTCTTATGAACCATCGATGAAGTGTCCACCAAGTTCAAGTCCACTTAGCTTTTGATCTCTTTTACAAAACCTTTAGCTTTTGATCTCTTTTACAAAACCTTTAACAAGTGTTGTGTCTTATGAACAATTCATTATAGAGCACCTTTAACCCATCAATTAATAGATAAAGCTATTTTCTATACTATGTCAATTTATCATATTGCTATAAGTGGAATTTTCAACGCAAATGCCTAATTCTTGATATATGAGATTAAGTATACTTATTTTAAATCTATATTCAAATGTTTCAAAAATATCTTTTGAGGTGTTTATGATTTTATAATACATATAAAATTCAAGTGGGATCCACACTTTCATATCCTTTGATATGTTTTACATATATTTTTGTTTAATATGCTAGTTTATCAAGTCATATTTTGTGTTCAAAGTAAAAAAGACACCTCAAGACTTCTTTTAATTGAATCTTGGTAATGAATGCAGGGTAATTTATTTAAGAAATTTGGAATGCCTACAAATTTCATTAACAGTTGTTTTCAAATGAAATAGACATCTCAACATCTTTTATATAGATATTTGTTATGATATTTATGCTAATGTTTCAAGAATCGTTATTAAATAAAATAAAAGCTTTGATAATGATACTTTTGTACATTCATTTAAATGGTAATTGACGATTTGGATAATATAGACACTTTGAAAATGATCTTTCTAGCTCCTTTACATAGATATTTTTATATGGTATTGGTCTTCCACATTCTAAGAATTAGAAAAATTATTTTTTTTAAATTAATTTAAAAAAGAAGAAGATAAAATTAAACCAAAAAAGATAAAAAGTAAATGAATAATAAAATAAGAAAAAAAAAAAAACTGAAAAAAACTAAAACTAAAACTAAAAAGCTTAAGTGAAAAATCAAACAATAAGTTGACCAAAGAAAATGAAGAAATATTTTATTTATTTTTTAAAAGATGTTTCATTTGTTTTAAGAAAAATAAAACGCAATTATTCTTTAAAAATAAAGATTACATTTAAAAATAAAAAGTACTTTCAAAAGATATTGGGTTGGTGAATTTTGTTTCTTCTCCCAACAAGGAGGCGTAAACAAGCGTTAGTTTTAATATTGAATTGCCTTTATTTGCATGATTACCTCAGTGCGTACATGCTGTCGGCGGTGAAGCTAAACCCTTGATTTTAGAGTATATTTTATTATTATTATTAATTTTAGGGGACTTCAATTGTCCAAAAACCTTGCCTCTTGTGGTGGCCTTTTTTTATAATAAGTAGATTTTATAAGAGGTTTATGAATTTATATTACAATGAGTTAATATATATCATGATATTAGAAAAAGATAATTTTTTTTTTAAAGTTAATTAAAATAATATAAATATTTATTTGTTATTTTTTAATTTAATTTTGTTTTGAAATTTTTCTATTAGTGGCAAAGATATAACATTATCAAGTTTCAAAGGAGATTTATAATTGACGAAGTTAATTTGTAGGTTGCAATAGTCATGAAACTATCAAAAAAGAAATTTGAAAGACTTGGGTGGAAGTCAAAGTGTTCACATGATGGACGAGGAGGACAAATGAGAGAACATCTTGAAATTGGTTTAGCTAATTTCATTAGACAACTTAATGAACAAAAGATAAGAGAGGCACAAGAGTAGGCAATAGAAACCTCATTGGTAGAACTATTTGTGCACCCCTACCTAGATCCCATTCAATTGGGAAAAGAGTTGTGATGGATGGAAGGGCCACAAGGGTGAATTGCATGGATGGAAGAGAATGGAAATACAAAAACTCCAAGTGAAGAGATTTAGTATAGATGACAAGTAGTGTAGATCTTTACTTATTTTGTATAATTTCTTTGAAATTAATCTAATGTCAAACATGGATTTTGTGTAATTTTAGTAGATGAAGGAATAATTTGATGTAATTGATATAATGCCAAATATGTTGAATATATTTGTATGCATAGGTTGACATTGTTACTTATTTTTATAATGTGATCATATTACATTTAATAGGAAAAAACATCACAAAATCACTTGAAAATTATTTATTCTAAAGAGTGAACAATAGTTGTCCACCTTCAATTTGGTGTAATGAAAGGAAAATAGTACTTGCAAGCTTAAGCATTAGCTTGTTGATTTTGATAGTGTTCAATCTTGAGTATTTGTCTAGGTGAAAGCTCCTTATGACATGATGAAAATCCTTAAGGTATTTTAAATACCTTCTTCCTCCAAACATTTAGAAAGATTGAAGCAAAAGGTAACATATCATACAAATATTTACAGAGTGTAACATTACAAATTGATAGGTTAAAGCTCAAATATTGATTTAGGATTGCAAAAATATATCAAACATATGGATTTTTCCTCAAACATATGGATATTTTCTCTAACAAGGCAAGTAACTAGTTTAGACTTCTAAACAACTCATTGGTAGAGAAGTGTCATTCAACGATCTATCATCAAACATATTCTAAAGTATCATCTAGTTAGTGTTAGTGTACATTATTCAATTAATTGAACTAAGTATCAACCTCCATCTTGTTTAATTTTGCCTACCTCTATGTGTGTGTGTGTGTGTGCACGCGCGCGCGCGCGTGCGTATATGTGCACCTAAATGAGGTGCAATGGTTACGTCGATAGAAGGTATACCACTTGTTAGAGTCCTACTCCATCTTCTTCATCTTTTTCTTATACTTCTACTTATTATTTGTTGGCTTACCTTCTTCTTCTCTTCCTCCTTTTCTTCTAGGTCTTCTCCTACTTTATTCCCTCTTCCTCTTCTTTTTCTTCTCATCATTTTCTTTTTCCCTTTTCTGCTTCTTCTTCTTCCTCTTCCTTCTCTTATTGGTCTTTTTCATCTTTGTATTTTTGTTTCTTCCTCTACTTTTCCATCTTCCCTCCATTATTTTTACACCTCCTCTTCCTCTTTTTTTTCTTTTCCACCTTCCTCTTATACCACTCCTCTTGCTCCTCCTCTTCTTCCTTTTCTACTTCTCCTTTAAGTCCTCCTCCTCCTCCTCCTTCCTCCTCCTTCTTCCTCTCCTTCCTCTTCTTCCTCTCCTTTCTCTCCTTCTTCCTCTCCTTCCTCTTCCTCTTCCTCTTCCTCTTCTTCCTCTTCCTCTTCCTCTTCCTCTTCCTCTTCCTCTTCCTCTTCCTCTTCTTCTTCTTCACTTCCTCTTCCTCTTCCTCAGAGGAAGATGAAGAGGAAGAGGAAGAAGAAGAGGAAGAAGAAGAAGAAGAAGAAGAGTGGTATAAGAGGAAGGTGAAAAAGAAAAAGAAGAAGAAGAGGAAGAAGAGGAGGACTTCTTATTATTCTTCTTCTTCTTATGCTACATCTTCTTTTTGAACATTTGTTTGCAATAAAAGTGATTGTATACAATGGGATGATATGTGTATAGACAATTTTGAAAATGGAAGTTTGCCATATCACATGTCTTTAGATTGAACATTATCTTGTAGGGTGAAATAACTATCCACCTTATTCCAAGTGCTCTCTATAACTCTATGCTTTGAAAAAATTTAACTAAGCATTACACATTTCTCATTAATATATAAATCATATATTATTATAGTAAAAATCTCCATTTTTAATACATTTGATATAAGTTTTGAAGATCATTTTAAAATCATATCTCTCATATTCAATAATTAAAACTATTTTATTATTATTAAATATTGAATAAATACTTATTTAAAATAAATAAAATACCACATTATTTTTTATTAAAACTTTAAAATGTGTCAACAAAAGTTATTGTTAAATATGCAATCTTCATATTCTTAAGTCAATTTTTTGCATATTTATAGAATTTTACGTGATATTATACTTATTTATTTATATTAAAACATTATCAATTTTTTTTTTCTTATTGCAATTAACCTTATTATAATCAAAATTTAATTCAACATCTTCTAAATTGATGTATTCTAGAAGCATGTTTAGTTTTATGGATATTAATTTATTAAATGAATATTAGTATTTATAAATAAAAAATAAAAAATTATCATGCACATTTTCTAGAGTGAAAAGATTTTTTAATCAAAGTATTGAATAATGCTTTTATTGAAAAAACATATATCAAATTCTAATTAAAAAATATGCTTTAAATATGAATAAAACAATTTAGAACAAAAATAAGTTTAAATTTTGAAAGTATTTCATAATATTGACTGACAAGGCGAGTAGAGGTTTATATTAAAAAAATCACAAATGTGTTGAGACTTCCAAAAGAACATGCATCCCACTATTTACATTTCTAAACACAATGCCATTAATACAAACAAATCCTAACATTAATTTTTTTCCATAATTTACTTTTTGTGTGACCAACATTATTTCAAATCTGGCGAAGACAATCTCATTTGTTCATCCTTTTCTCTCACCGCATTTTCATTTTGTTGGCATCTGACATTGAACTATGTCGGGCATCGCTGCACAAAATAGCATATTGGCTCATAAAATAAAATAACTCCTAAATAAATGAAGAGTTCCAAATTAATATCTCTCAATATTTTTTACTATTTAAAAAATATATATTTACATGTGAGTTATTAGATTTCCATAATCAATGTAAATATTTATTTGTTATTATTAAATTTGATAGTGTCTAAGATTTTTACATAATATTTTGAGTCACATTATGTAATCCATCATCATGCTGAAAAAAAATGCTAAGAAAATATAAGGTCATGGAATGTGATTTAAAACATTGAAACACATCATCATTCCTAAATTTCCTAATCAAACATAATTGCAATAGATTAAAAAAACCAAAAAAGACTAAGATCTTTCTTAAGACTTGACAAGTAAAAAATTATAATCTCACAAATACTAATAGTATAATTTACACATAGGCCAAACATTATTCTAGAAACCATCTTTAAATAAACATTCAAAAAAGATATGATGCATGGTCTTAGTTAGTCTACAAAAGGTGCAAATATTGGCTCCTCATAAGGGCTTTAAATAGGAAATATATGAAAAATATGCACCATTTAAAATGCTTTTTTGAAAGGTTCAAAATGTCTACTCTAAAGATTCTCAAAGGTTTTTTTTTCAAAAGGTGCATTTTGGTTCATATTTCAATAGTTATTCAGATGGGAAAAAATATCATCATTATCAGTAAGGTAGTTATATATACTTTTAGCTCTAGTATGAGGCAATATAGATCCATTACAAAATTTGTAGGAAACATATATGGTATCATAAATGTGAGACTATTTAGGGAGGGAGAGGGGGGACCAAACTTACCTAAGAACATAGTAGGTCCTTCATTCAATCTGAGGTATATCAGGTTTTTGACAAATTTCATTCCAAGTCAATATGTGTCCATTAATGATATATGCAAACCTTTGAATGGCCTTTAAAACCCATCTTTTGGTTGATCGCCCTTGCATAAGTACCAAGTGTTTGTCTTTATGCTTCAAGTTCCACCACATTGATCTCTCCCCACATACCATATTCTCCTCAATTATAATCCCATTATGAGATATTAGATGCCTCACACTTTCCTAAGCTACCTAAACAGATCTAAAGATAATTGATCCTAAAGGTATAAAGAAGAGCACAAAAAATATATCATTGAGATTTAGATTTTTCTATGATAGGCCCTTTTTAGGGATGAACTTAGACATATTGCATCTTACCAATTTCTTCCAAGGTCTTCTCAATGATGTGCCTTAAATACCCTTTTGGTTGCAAGTGATAACCCTAGTACTCTCAACTCCTTTAGCCTTAGTCCCCCTTGTACTTCCCCGTTGTGCACCACTATCACTTCATATCATACATATTTTTTATTTCCCTTTTCATCCAACTATTAAAAGTATTTGATCTAAGGGGCAGTGGGGTTAAGGGTTTCACCAAAGGCATGCATGGCAGCTGTATTGGCAGAAAGGGCAGTTGTAGAGGAACAATGGCAGAAGTAGTTTTAAGCACTATGAGGGATCTCTCTATAGGGATTTTGACAGGCGGTTTAGGCCATTTAATGGTCATGATAGTCCTAGATTAGTTATATCATGTTAGGCTCACCCGGATCCACAAATGAATCATTAGGTGTGGGCTCTAGTTGATGGCAGAGAAGGGAATGTGAGTACAAGGAAGGAACTGTCAAAGCACCCTATGAAAATATTCACAACAAAGAATTTGGGTGGTAGAATTGACTTCAACACAATAGGTCAAAAGTTTTGGATACCCAAAATACCAAGAGATTGGGAGAAGGTCAGGATTGAGGAACCAACTCAAACCTGTTACATGGTTATGGGTCTGGATTTGAATATTAAGGTATTGGAAGAGTTAGTGAGTTTCTTAAAAAGCCATGTTTTTTAATGAAGTGGGGTAGGGAATGGCTAGGTGTAGAAAAATTCAAAAACTAGTTTGATAAACAATGGAGGCAGGTTAATGGGTTTAAAACTCTAGAAAATGAATTTTATATGGTGAGTTGGATGTGAGCATTATAGAGAGATGATTCATAATAGTAGGCCATATATTTTTTAAGGTAAAGGTTTCTATATGATGTTATGGGAAAAAAATTTTGATCCTACAAAGGAGATCATTCAAACATACCCCGTATGGGTAGGTCTGAGGAACCTCTCATAGGAATACTGGAACAAAGAATCCTATATATTAATAGGATACAAGCTTGGTCAATATGTGAAAATGGTGGAGATGGTTGATAAGGTTAGTCTGTAAATGTTTCCATGTATTTGCATTTAATGGATTTATTTTCACCCACTACCCGAGCTAATACAGTTGCACACAAGGGAAAGGGTTTGGAGGCATCTATTATCCATTGAGGACAACCTAATGGTCTATGTGGATTTCCTTCGTGAGGATCATGAAGAAACAATTGTATAGTGGAATGGTTTGGGAATGAATGAGAGGATGAGAAATTGTTGCAAAGTGCTATGTTTCTCTTGGCCTCATAGGAGAAAAGGGTGATTTCTTCTTGTAAGGAAAATCTTTCTATAGTAGTGGCTTGGGAATGTGAGTTTTTAACTCTAGAACAAGATAGAAATGGTCTACATTCTGAAGGTTGTTAGCAGGATCACTTGTGGGATGATGAGAAAGAGGTTTTAACAACAAGTTTGAAGGGTGTCTCAGTTCCCACTCAAACCTTTCAGGAGGCAAAAAGAGACCAAGACGATATTAGGATGAAGGTGAGGATTGAGAATGAAGAGCACTTAGTAGGTGATGATGGGTTTGGTTTTTTGATAGGTCATGGAGAAGGGTGACTTGACAGTGAGATGGATCTAAATAACCTTTCTCTATCCCCTCAACAGAGTAAGGATCTGTCCCTTACAAAGGAGAAGAAGAAGAGCACAAATCAATGGTTTAGAAGAATGGAGAAACCAGAGGAGGACCCATATGGGGAATGAATAGGAGTTAGCCAAGATGATGGAGGAGGGAGGTATTAGAGATATAAAAATTTCTCCAATGAGAAACCTAGAAAGTTACTTTGACTTAGTAAAGGACTCAAGTGATAACACAGTGGAATCCGATTCTAATGTAGCTTCTAACAAGGAAGAAGATGAAGATGTCCTAGGATTAGAAGATATGTGTGTTATGAGTGATAAAAGAACTTTATCTCAAAGTGAAGCAAATGATCCAAAGGTGAAAGTAGGGGAGAAGAAAAAACATTGTAGGAAAACAAAGAAGACTCTGTTAATGGAGGATGGAAGTGTAGCTAGTCTAAGAATATTGACATTTGGAAGAGGTTATTCCTCATCCCAAAAGAAATGAGGCTCCTTTTGTGGAATGTCAGGGGTTGCAATGCCCCTGACAAAATTAGCTTGATCAAAAGAGGTTTTGATCAAGCTAAATTGGATGTTATTATTTTCTAAGAAACTAATATTAAAGTTGATGATATTGATTTCATAGGTATATGTTTTAGTAGATGGAAAAGTGTATGGACATATGCTTTAGGAGCCTCTTGGGGTTTGGGGCTATTATCGAGAGGAATCAGTGAGGGTGGATGTGGTTCAAAAGGAGCAACACTAGCAATGGGTGAGACTCTTTCCTAAATAGTTAGGAGTAAGTTTCAATCTGAGACATGTTTATGGCCCAATTCAAGACCAATAAAAAGACCAATGAAGAGCTTTGATAGGTGTTCAAGTTGAACTAGATGTTCTTTTGTAAGAAATTAAGATTAAATATTGCTTTCATAGGTAGATACTTTAGTAGATGGAAAATTTATGGACAGATGTTTTAGGAGCTTCCAGGGGTTTAGGGTTATTATGGAAAGAGGAATCAGTGAGGGTGGATGTGGTTCAAAAGGAGCATCATTGGCAATGGGTGAAAATCTTTTCTAAATAGTAAGGATCAAGTTACAATCTAATAAATGTTTATGGCCCAATTCAAGACAAAAATAAAAGACTAGTGGAGAGCTTTGACAGGTGTGTTGCAAGTGGTGGGAAGGAAATTTCTCTTTTGGAGGGCAATTTTAATGTTATGCTAAGTCCAAATGAGAAGAAAGGTGGTAGGGACTGGATCTCGATTAGCCAAGTTATTTTGACAATTTTGTTGTGGAGAATGGTTTGTTTGATATTCATTCAAAACAGGCGAGTTTACTTGGATAAACAAACACTTGATGTTTGTTAACATTGCTGGAAAGCTTAACCAATTTCTAATGTTTGGGGGCTGGTTGAGTTTTAAGCAGATTTGTGAGGTAGAAATTTTACAAACACTTGATGTTTGTTAACATTGCTGGAAAGCTTAACCAATTTCTAATGTTTGGGGTCTGGTCAAGTATTAAGTGGATTTTTGAGGTAGAATTTTTACTTGTCTATGGCTCTAGTCACTTCCCTATTGGATTAAGGATATTAGAAAATAATCCTTGGCTAGACGCCCTTTCAAATTTGAGGCAATGTTGCTAAGAGCTGATAGATTTTGGGAGAGGGTAATGGAATGGTGGATGAATTCTCAAGACATTAAAGGTAATATGGATTTTATTTATTTTACAAGAAATTGTAATTCCTTAGGGAGCAGCTAAAGATTTGGAATTGAGAACATTTTCATAATGTATTTGATAAAAAAATATCTTTAGAAGCTTTCTTAAAGGCTTTAAATGAAAAGATTATTAGGTTTGGGATGAGGGATGAGGATTTTGTGACTAAAAAATCCCTAAGTAAATATGAGGAAGTGTTGTCTAGGGAAGAAGTTTTTGGGAGACATAAATCGAGGGAGACATGGTTAAATAAAAGGGATAGAAACACAAAGTTTTTTCATAATTTTGTTAGAATGCAAAGGGTTCTTAATAAAATTAACTCTATTAAGGTTGAAGATTGTAGGGTGTTGTAAGATCTAGAGGATATTAATAGGGAGGCGGTTTCCTTTCTCCAAAGTAAAGGACTTAGAGGAGAGCCGAATGAAGTTGAGGTTGATGAGGTCTTGAATGTTATCCCTAGTCAGATCTCAAGGGGAAAAATATGATTTCATTGGATAAGGTGACCATGGTAGAAGTTAAAGTTTCTCTCTGGGGTTTAGGTAAAGATAAAGCTCTAGGCTCAAATGGTTTTCCAACACTCTTCTTCCAAGAGTTTGGAATTTGTTGTGAAGGGATATTTATGAGGTGGTAGAATAATCTCGATGTAGAGAGTTTATTTTAAGGGATCTCAATGACACTTCCATTGCCATAGTCTCGAATAGAGATGCTTTGGAAACCTTTAAGAATTTTTGATCGATAGCCTTATGTAACACCATTTAAATGGTAATAATGGAAACTATAATTGGAACAATTGTTGTGTTGTAATTGATGTCAAACCTATTGCAGAGACATTTACTAATAATGTAGAGTGCCTTATCTATTGATTGATGAAGAGGACTTGAAAAGAGAGATAACTAGATGAACTAGTGATGTTGTTGAGTGAAGAGGAGAAGTTATGATGGAATTACAATGGACACTTGATCAGTTAGTCTTTCACAAGATGATGCATTATTCAATCATAATATGAAGTGTAGAAGTATTGAGTTAAACACAAGAAAATCTTAGTGAAATATGGTCAGTCAGTGAAGGAAATAAAAAAAAAGATTAAGGAACTTGAGAGTTAGCTAAGAAAATAATATTAGTTGAGTGATAGTTATAGCTGAGCAAGTTGATGAAGAAAAATATAGTAGTGACTAAACGTAGTGAAGATCGAGTGAGCTAGCATAAGCCAAGCGAAATAGAATAGTAGAGACTGAGCTACACAATGAGTAACAAGTAGAAGAACACAATGTTGACTAAGTGTTAACAAAAAAAAATAGTTTATTAAAGAATCAAGTTTAAGACCAAAATAGTTAATTGTTTTGGATTAGTCAAAATACGTGGATGATAAGGATTGATGAGCTTGTTTATTTAATGTATGAATTGAGTTTGTTATGTGATTAAAGGAAATGATTTAAAGAGAATTTTCTAGAAAAATCAAGAAAGGAGTTGAAGGATAAAAATATGGATAAAATTTTATGGATCTAACCTAACCCTAAGATCTACAATGATGTTTAAGTGGAAAAAGATAAAAGATACCAATTAATGGAGGCATAAAAGATGTTTTCTAAGGTTGGTTTGTTGTTGATTGACAATCTAATGGACAATCTATGGAGAAAATAGTGGTAGAGGAGAAGTGAAGATATTAGTTAAGTGTGATTTCTTGAAGGGATGCCAAGCATATAAGTGATGGATATATTAATAAAGTCTAGTCAATGAACCAACAAATGAGTTGAATGGAGATCTTAATTTGCAAAGTGAGTTACCTTATACAAATCAAACATGTTGTTACTTTCTAACCATTGTATCAGTCAAAATAATTTAATCAAGGTTGACATAACAATCATTTTGTAAATATTTTAATCAAGATGACATTCTAATGGAATTATCTAAAGTCCTCTAACTAGGCCACTCCTAAAGGGTGATTAAATCCTTTAACAGGGTCACACCTAACAATGTGCTTTGTAACCTTTAATAGGGTTGGCTCTTAATCAAGCTCACTTATAAAGAGTGAAAAGTGGTAGCATGTTACTTGGTGGTTTTTCCAAATTGGGTTTCCACATTAAAGAATGGTGTCATACATGTGTGAATATTATATGTGTGATGCATGTTATTTATCGTTAATCATTTTACTATTGGTTGGCATATACTAAACATAGAGTTTAGTAATGAATAGAATGTTAAATTCTTGATGAGTTGCTATATGGACCAAGTCACTGAATGCAATTGTATAAGTTGTTTGAAGATAGTGAAAGTTGAATTGGTATATCTTGACTTGAGGATAACTAGTCCCCCCCAATTATTCTAAATATTCTAACAATTAGCATCAGAGCATTTGAAACTTGTATGGGAAGCTTGAAGGACTTAACCCAAAGATAAAAATGTACAAGAGAGAGGTACCCAAGCTGAACGAGGAAAATTTCCTAGCATGACAACAAGTGATGAAATTGCATCTATTTGGAGTTGGTGATTCTGCACTATACAACCTGGAGTTTGAATCCATTAATGTTCATGTTGAACATATGAAGGAGAAGTGAGAGCATAATCAAATGATGATAGATCTCACATCTTCTTTGACTTATGCTAAATTTGATGATGCAAAGGAATGCAGTACTATAAAGAAAATGTGAGACAAGTTGGCACAAATCCATGGAGGAGACAAAAATGTGTTGAGAGCTAAAGCTAAAAGCTTGAGAGGTGAATTTGATGACATGAGAATGAAAGAAGTTGAAACTTTTACATAATATCATATCTAAATCAAGGAGGTTGTGAACTCTATTAAGGGAGCTAGAGGCATCATATCTGATGAGACTATGATAAGTAAGGTATCAGGGACTTTACTTCCTACCTATACAATTAGAGTATCTACAATTCAAAAACTAAGATGTACACCTGGTAATGATATGACCTTAGATAGTCTAATTTGTAGACTCACTACATTTAAATTGTCAAATTTTGATAATTATTCACCCACTAGTATGGAGTGTTCTTTCAAGTCTCAACTAACCCTTGATGGATCTAAGAGAAAGAAGAAAAATAAACATGTGGACAATGATAGTGAATCATATGATGATCTTGATGATCTTGAAGAACTATTGGCAATAAGGCTACCAAGAGGAAAATGCAAATACAAAACTAAACTCCCTATTACCTATTTTACATGTAATAAAGTTGGTCATATTACTACAAGATGTCCTAACAAAGATGAGAAGGAAGAAATGAAGGATATAAAATATATAGGAAGAAGAGACATCAAAGATAACCAAGGTAACAAATACTAGAAGGGGAAAGGTAAGAAATCTTGTTATGTTTCTAAAGAAGATGGTTCTAATAACAATACTAATGAAAATGATGAAGACACTAATTAAATTGCAATAAAGATGAATATGATGAAGATGATAAAACTGCATTGATTTCACATATGAACAAGATTGATAGATGGATAATTGATGGTGGTTTTTCACATCACATGACTTGTGGTACAAGTAAGTTTGAAAAGTTAGATATTTATAATGGAAGTAGTGTTAAGTCTGGAAATGATGCACCATGTTATGTGAAAGACAAAGGATCAACTATACTGAATGATAAGATGAAATGTGACAATGTATATTGGGTTGATGGTTTAAAATGTGACTTTTTATGTGTAGCACCATTGACTAGTTCAGGCTATGAGTTGAATTTAAAAACATGAAGACAAAGATCTATGATGCTACTGATGAATAAATTGGAAGTGGTGATCAAACAAGTGGTAACATGTTCTATCTAGAACTATTTGAAGATACTTGTCTATTTGCACAATTTGAAGATATTTGGTTATGGCATAAGAGGCTATGTCATGTGAACTTTGATAATTTGGTAAGAATTATTAAGATGAAAAGAGTAAGAGGGCTGCCAAGATTGAGAAAACCTAATAAGGCGATGTGCAAACAATGTCAAATAGGAAAAATGACAAAGCCTATTTTCAAGATCAAGATTTGTTGTTCTAATGATATTTTTGAATTGGTTCATACTAATTTATGTGGTCCTATTGGAGTGCAAAGCTATTATGGTGACAAGTATTTCATTATGTTTGTTGATGACTTTTCTAGAATGATGACTATGATGTTTCTAAAAGAAAAGGCTGATGCATTTCAAATGTTTAAGTGGTACTTGGCTAGAGTTGAGAAAGAAATATGAAAGAGTCTAAAGTGCTTGATATTAGATAGAGGAGGTGAATTCATATCATATGGGCTCAACATATTCTGCAATGACAAAGGAATCCAGAGACAAAAGAGTGCACCAAGGACTACACCATAGAATGGAATATCTAAAAGAAGGAATAGATCAATCATGGACTATGCAAAGACACTAATAATGGAGAAGATTGTTTCAAAAAAACTATATAGAGAAGTTGTAAGTGCTACAATTTATACTTTGAATTGAGTTCAAGTGAAGAAAGGTACAAATAAAACACCTTTTGAACTATGGTATGGCTATGAACGTAATGTCAATTATTTCAAAGTTTTTGGAAGAAAATGTTACATATTGAAAGATGTAAGGAAAGGAAAACTTGATGCAAAAAGCAATGAAGGGATATTTCTAGGATATTCCACTAAAATCAAGGCACATAAGTGTTTGAATTCTAACAATAACAAAATTATGGAAAGTGCAAATGTTAGAGTTGATTAATTTATAGAAAAGAATGAGGAGGAATGCAAGAAAGAACTTGAAGATTATAGAAACTTTGTCTATGCATATGAAGGTGAACCTAGCACCTTACTTAAACCACAAAAAGAGGCCATCGAGCATCAGTAGCCAAGCACTGCTAAACTTTAGTAGAAAAGGTCTACCAAGCACCAACAAACTATCGAGCATCAAAAAACTACTGAGCATCAGGCTATAGGAGTTGAGTTATAGATAATAGAAGCTAAACATTAGAGAGAGGGAAAAAAACAATAGAAAGAGTAGGGAAAGATGCAACCAAAGATACTTGTAGAAGAAGAGAAAGCATAACCAAGTGAAACACATGAAGAGGAAAGTAATTCTAAACTTTTCTAAGAAAAGTTTGTAAGAAGGAATCATACATAAGACCAAGTCATTGGAAGCAAAGATTCAAGAGTTACGAAAAAAAGTATGTTGAAAAATGATACATGTTTACTATGTGAAGTTGAACCCAAATCTATTAAAGATGCTTTGGATAATGAAGATTAGATTAAGGTAATGAATGAAGAAACTAATCAAATAGATAAGAATAAGGCATGGAAATTGGCCCCCTGACCAAACACTAGAAGAAATTTCTTCTTTTTTCGTAATTGGTCAAATTTTCCACCAAATTGGTCAAATGATCAACCAGTCAAATGATTGACCAATGAATTTGTTGGTATTTTTCTCATCAAAAATTTGATGAATCCTTGTTTATGTCTAATGTTTGATGCACATTTTCATCATAGTCGACACATAGATTTGTTTCATCATGGTTGTCAAAACATTGACCAATGTTGGTCAAAAATACTAGCCCATCCAAATAGGATGCCAAACCCACAACGGTGCCCTTTTCCATGCCTTGGTCAAAAGTTTGACCAAGCCTTGTTATGTTTCAACCAAGATTAGTCAAAAGTTCAATGAAATTTGGTGGCTAACAACTCGTGTTATAGTCTCCTTCTTTCAACAGTTGGCTTGGGTTCTTCACTAACCAAGTTAGTTTTGTTTACTCTTTTCCCAAGTGAATTCATTTTCTTCTTTGATTGAGTTGCAAGATAATACACATCCTTTTGGGGTTAGTATTTTGTGTCAACCATTTTCATTGTTTCGGAGAAGCACTTTCATGCTCCTTCTGAAATTGCAAAATTTTCTATTTTGGAAGGAGCATGAAAGTGCTTCTCCAAAATAGTAGAAATGGTTAACATGAATTGTTAACTCCAAAAGGAAAGCTATTAACCCATATCTTAGTGAAAGAATAAAATGAATTATCTTCTTTCCTTTCTGAAATAGCAAAATTCGTCCAGTTACATTGACTAAAAAATCCACAGGAAACCAATTACAATATGAAGTTTTTTTTCATGTGAATTGTACTTAATGCAGTGAACTAAACATGTGAATGTAATTGTTTTCTTTTGAACACTTACATGAAACCACATGGTTTATGTAGAGACAAACCTGAGACTGCACATGCTTAAGAAGATCTATTGGCTGTACTTCTACGGATGGACACATGAGATGCTTTTTCACCGAAGTTAGGTAATCTGAGTACACTATTAATAGAAATGATGTAGAGGAGACATATTGCATATTGTTCCACTTCCTAACATATAAAAAAACCCCTTCATGAAAAAAGAAAACCCTTCATTAGTTAACATTATCATATTTTCACAATCCATTTCAAATGCATGAATTTTATTTTTGAATAGGATTGTGTAAGTTATTTTTAAGATCAATGTTTAAGATGGCACTCTTGCATTTTCTCATCATGATGAGGATCATATAACGTAATCCAAAACTTTAATGCTAAAAAAATTACACAATTAAATCCTGAGTTAAAATGCAAAGGACATTAAATTGACTTTGTAACCATGTGAATTAGTGGAATCCAGGAGTAAATAAGATCATCATTAGTCAAAGTTCAAATGGAATTAAATTCAAGTTGATGCCTTATGATGCTTACTAGGAGTAAGATCAACATAGGAACCTAGTAGTTTTTTTTGGAGGCAAGCACAAAGGAAGAACTCAACCTTGGATTGACATTTTTGCAAAGTAGAATTGTACTTTCCATCTTGACCTTGCATCAAGACCTTCAATACACAAATAAATTCGTTAAGATTCATGTGAATTGTAACATATAAAAAAAAATCCAATAAGACAATCGTACTCAATGCAATGGAATTTCTTGTGAAGTGTGCTAAATTCTTGTAGTACCTTGACTAAAAGGACTTGGAGGCCTGCATATTTGGCATCCTAGCTGAATTATATCATTGCCCATCTAGTGCCCCCTAAGGAATCCACATTATCAGTAATATATTTGAGATCATATACATCTTTAGTGGCCTAGTACATCCACGAGGCAACCCAGAGAAACTCATCCTAATCATCATCAACATTGCATATTAGTAAAGTGTAAAGCCCATTAAATATGGATTGAAATGGTGATAAATTAGCTAGTTAGGAATTATTTCAAGTTCTAACTCCATAGTCGCTTACTAAAGAATAGTAATTTCCAATAATGTTGATTCCAGAGCATGAGGAAGATTTTCACAAGGAAGAGAAAGCATGTTTTTCTCAACAAGACAATGTCACAGTGCTAAAGAGCTTCATTGTTTTCAGCATTGGGAAGGAACTCTATGAAATAGTGTGCCTGTTGTGCTTGCTGCTATTTTCTTTTACCCACATGCATGGAAGGAAAATTTAGCTTGTGAGGAAGGGAAACTACTTCAAAAAACCAACTAATGGCTTTTTTTAATTTATTTTTCTTGTAAATATTTGTACATAGTAGAGTAGGAGTTTTTCATCTTTCCAAGAAGTGCATGCACACAACTCTCTGGCACTTTCCTGAGCTTTTAGAAGCTCCCGAGATCCATTTTTGTTTTTTATTGGTTGTAGATCTTGTGAATTTGTAGGTGGAACAATGCACCATTTCTTTTTGGTTATCTCATATGATTATTAGTTTGACTAGAAATGTTGATCCTTATTTGGCATTATCATTCATGCAAGTACTATGTGTGAGTTATACAAAATAATGAATTGGTGTAATGTTAATAATTCTGCATTAGCAATTGTTATTGTTAATTAATCTATGTTAAGATATAAGGGTGAATGGTCATGACCATTCACCCACATACCCTATCATAGATTATTTATATCAAATGAATTCATTCTTGCAAGTATCAAAATCAATAAATATAAAGCAAGATCTGGAGAAGAATAACAATTCTATGATTGAAACATTCCTTATGATAAACCTATTGCAAAAGTGGCAGACTGATGATAAACATGTTATTGGGAGCCGAGACAAAATTTGGTAACAAAAGCATTATTTAAAATTGTCACAATTCAAGGTCTTTACTTGAAAATATTATGACTGCATAAGTGATTTATCTCTAACCAGAATAAGCTTTAATTGACTTGCATGATTTTGCACACCGTAGTGACTGAATAGCCAAATTGAACCAAAAAGTATAAAGCAACATTGACACCATACCCTACAACTGTCATCGCACGCCATGGAATAGCACTAAACCATGCAACTTGCTTCAAATTTACATTAAATACCTATATGCAAAAATGAAAGTGACTTTATCATATATGTGCTTGAATTCAAGTGTAGTGAAGATTTCAATATGAATGAACTAAAACTATATTCATGACTCAATTTCATCATGAATAAGAAAAAGTTCTAATTTTGATATTGTAGAAGCAAGTAAGATTATCACATTATCCGAATGAAATCTCACAATAGAGAGGCCTCCTACTGTAGCTTGTTCCATACTAGGAAACCACCTTGAATAAAAAGAAAAAGGTTAACATATTGAAGTTATCTTGAGCATCTACTATTGAATAGTGAAAACAAAAAGGCTAAACACTTTGATTGAATACCATGGGTAAAAGTGCTTTAATACTATATGATGAAGACAACATTAAAATGATAATGAAAAGGAATTGAATTAATTTAGCAAAGTGATTTTTTTAAAGTCTTACCTTGAAATTTTGGTGTTCATATAGGGAAAGGCTACACCTTTAGCAACACCAACTAGTGCCAGACAAGTTGAGTATTGGCCCTTCCACTTTGTTATTTGATAGTTGTCTAACAATGACACATTCAAAATGCACTTATGAGAAAAAACCTAGAATGAATGAAGTTGATTAAATAATGAATGTATATTAGTGTGAGCTTCACTTGGTTTCAAGAATACTTTAATATTCTCTGCTTAACAAGGCGAACCATCTGAAGGTGGAAGCTCATCTGGCCTCACCCCCCATCCCCCTAACATCAATCTAAATTCCCCATTAACATCTAATTACATACTTCCTTCATTTGTTCATCCATTTATGAACTATAACATTCAATCAATACAATCACATAACATTCATTAATATGATATAAAATTCATTAATACTAAATACTAATCAAGAATTCATTAACACATAACAACATTCATTAACATGACATAATATTCAATATTAATATGCAACATTCATAGATAATTACTTAAAGTAGTATTCTTTCATTATCCAACAAAGTTTATCAAATGATGTTTATCAAAGAGCATTTATAAAAAAAATAAAAAAATTCTTAGATTTCTTAAGGAAACGACTCATAGGAGCATAAATATCTTCCTCATTCTCCTCCTCTTCTAGCTATAATATTAAATTATGATGCTTCCTCCTACTTTGAAGAGCATGAGGCTGCTACACTAAAGGGGGGTCTCCTACAATAACAAGTAAATGAGTTAAATTCACAAACTTTTTTTTGTACTATTACAAGTATTTCATTAACTAGTACAACATAACATGCATTTTTCTTTACCCGACAATGCCACATCATGTACCATATCATTTTGATTAGCCACCATCTCAACATGTTGAACACTTTGAACATGCTCCATTTGTTCACCATGATGTTCAACATGCTCTAAAATATTCAAAAAAAGGTTACAAGTACGACCAATTGCAATTGAACATGTTTAATTCTATTAATAATTACATAATTTATTTCTAATAGAAAATTAATACCTCCACCACTATGATACACATTGTGGCCTTCGTCATGCACAAATTCTATGATAGGATTTGAAGGCTATAGTGAAATGTCATGCACATTGTTATTATTGTTTGATATATAAAACAAAAATAGTCAATTTATGTTAGAAATTAACACCAAACATGAAATTTCTCAACTATTAAATTTTATTTACTTTTCATTTGACCAATTTACTTGCGTCTCATATGGTGCACTAGATTCTTTGTTATGACTTTCAAATTCTTGGCATAGGTGTGCAACCATGACTTTATAGCCTTCCTTCATGACAATTTTTTTGTCTTCATCTGTGGGCTCTGCATTGAATTCTGTGGCCTATATTTTTTGCTTAATATTGTAAGTTTTGCATGTATTTTTTGATTAAACAAAATTGTTCGCAACCTTATATAAAAAAAATTGATATGAAATTTCATTGCTTCTACTTACAAGTCAAGAGTGAAGTTTCATATAGCCACTAGAACCAAGTTTGTGTTGGCTAACCTTTTGTACTCTCACTTCTTTAGCTTTTGATGTGTCCTGTAGTCTATGAATTTTTTCAAATAGGTTAGATTATATATTTAAAAAGATAACTAATTAGTTCATGATTACATTCTACTTAATACTATCATGACATACCTTCTTTTTCCCTCTTCTGGTTCAATTCCTTTACCCTCTAGCCTTTTCTCTTTTTCATCTTCTATTATTTCATTCAACTCTATCTGTGGAATCATAGGGGGATGCTCATAATTTGGGTTATCCTTTAAAGCCCTTCTATATTGGTCCCTCATAGTCTTTATATGTTTGAATGGTCTTTTAAGAAGTAGGGTACTGTCAAAAATGTTTTTTCCAAAGAGGTCCTCTAAAGATGTAATGAGCTGATTTCTTAATTCAGGACCCTATTCAATCCATTTTTTTGAATTTTTTTTTTAGATACATAACTTTAATATAGTACAATAAATGGAAGAAAATAAAAATATTGTACCAATGATATGAAGCTACACACCTTTTACGTATGGTGGGCCCAAATAGCTTCAATATCATTTCAAAAAGGGTATCATAAAAAAAATCATGGGATTATTAGTCCAAAACAAGTTATGTATAAATAAACTACAATTACAATGTAAATAATTAAATTTTTAAAGCATTTGGAGGCTTTGGTATTTTTAACAGAAACATACTTTTCTTTTTCAACAATAATTTTTCGAGAATCGAACTAGTAATAGTAACACGGGCTGATCCAGGAAATGGTTTAGCTTCAATAGTAGTGGTCTTTGTTGTTGTATTAGTTGTAGGTGTATATATTAGTGCACAAAATAGGTCCATGAGTATAAAATGCACCCAACAAAATATAGAAAAACGAGGTTTTACTAGTTGTTTTTGGTATAGATGGAGATGTTTGAAAGCTCCTTGTTGCTGACATTACAGTCGATAGTATTAGAGTGTTGATTGAAGGAGGTGTCCGCACTTCATCATGAGCTAAAGAATATATTGTTAGATGGGGTACTAGAAGCATCCAAAACATAATTTAAGTCAATAATGCATGCAAATGTTAAATGAATGGTTAAAGGTTTAAGGGTTATTTACATGAAGGTTGTGTGCTACAACCCTCACCATGTTGACCATGTTTCATAGGTGTCAAAAATTCCTATATGAAGAATGTATCATATTTTAGATCATGATTCATAAGGTAGTATAAAATATAAAAAAGAACATATCATATTTTAGATCATGATCCATAAGGTAGTATAAAATATAAAAATCTATTGAACTTTTATTATTATTTAAGATAAATTACTAGTTACCTTGATACAATTGACTCTGCTTATCGATTCATCTTTGAGTGCCTCTATCTCCTTAGTTTTGTTTTGTTCCAGGACAAGGGTAAAGATTTATTTACTATATCTATTTATCATCTGAGTAGCCATGAAGCCAGGGTCAACAATAAATGCGATGTCATCTAAAAATGTGACCTCAATTTCAGATCGCATTTGATCTGCTATCATTATTAATTTTCCCTATTAATAAGTATCAAGTTGTGGCATCAATATCAGTAAAATTCTATCAAAATAACTCCAAATCCATAAAGAAAAGAACATAATAATATGACATTTGTTTCTATATAATTTTTACAATTACACTAATTGAATTTTATCTTTGCTAAAGAAGGTTTCTGAGGTACATCCTCGCCTGTGCCCTGTACTGGATCCATGTCACCCTATGAAAAAGATTAGTAATTCTTAGCAATCAGCAATGAAATGAAATTAATAGAGTTACCAAAAAAATATTAATAAAATAGTAGATTGCATATTGGACTCAATATTAATTGGAGGTAATTGGTTTAAAATATGTTATAGTTACCAGTCCCATGATAGTGATTTTTTTTTGTATCTACACGATTCAAATTGTAATTTATCAGAAGCTCTTCCTCTACACTTATTGATTTTATTGTATATATAAAAACACAATTTCCCTCATGTGCCTCAAATATACAATTCAACCACTTATTAGCTGACATAGATCAAGAGCTATTTATAAAACCTACAATATTCCTTGTTTCTTTTAGCCTTCCATCTATATACATAGTGATCCTTTTACTTTGATCATTTTCTTTACATTATATATAATTCACTAACAATGCATACTTTTTTTTATATTGCACAATATGCATCCAATTATTGTATTTGTAACAAGTTCCTACATACTCCATCAATTCAACAACTTTATCATAACTGACCTTTATGCCATCCATGGAAAAAAAGCCCAAACCATGTAATAAAGATGGAGCTATGTGATATATCCTTTTGTTAATAGAAAAATTAGTGTTAACTAGAGTAGCTCCTTGGGTACTCATTCTTTTTGAAGATGTGTGTACCTTAGGGAACCTTCTTGTCACCTTTGGTCTCATTATCATAAGAACATGACCCCCCCTCAACAAGGAAAAAATGCATTCATTTATTAAATTTTCTTCTAATATTTTGATCTTTAGTTGATCTCCCTATTTTACACCTACTAGATGTCTCACTTTTGTCTTCTATTCTTGCATTTTCCTCACTTAAGAAGACAAATTAGACAAATAATTATTTGGTGATACATGCAATTTATCCAATGAGAGACATAGAAGGACTAAACTTGATGTGGATGGTAAAGAGTCAACACACAAATAATAAATTGTATCTATAGGGTCTATTGACTTATACCTTTTGATCCATGTCATTGTGCATGATCCTGGTCAAAGGCATTAAATTTCTTGCATATGTAAATTATTTATCTTAAGTTATCCAAAAATTACATGATATGTATGCTACAAATTTCATAGAAGACAAAAATTACATGATGCATTCATCAAAATCATTGTATATTTTTTAATTCATTACCTCTACTTTATGTGTGGTACCTATGAAAAATTATTGCATATACTCCATGACATTAGAGTTCAACACATAATAACTTAATTATAAAAACATACAAGTCATAAAAATTTATATGAATAAATAAATACCTCATACATGACATTGATCATAGCTCGACATACATTTCATTAATCATGTCATTGATCATCCTCTTCATCCATGTCATCATTGTGACTACCATCATCATACTTGTCCCCTTCATCATTTTCATCATCATCACAACCAAAAACACCACTATCTTCATCACCATCATCATCATTTTCTTCACTATTATCATGACCATTATCGCCTTGATCATCACCATCTTTATTAGTATGATCATGATCCTCATCATTATCACCATCATTGTCAGCATCATCACCACCACCACCATCATCATCATCATCATTATCATTGTCATCATCATCACCATCATTGTGAGCATCACCAAAATCATCATTGTCTTCATCATCATCATCATCATTATGTAATAGTCATTCGTGATCATCATTTACTTCATCTTCTGATTCTTCAGTATCTTCTTCTTCCATCACATTATACTTTACTGACCTTCCTCTTGGATCATGTCTAATGACAAATGACCAAGCTAGTTTATATGGAATGCCAAAGTAAAACACTTGCTTACATTGGCTTGGAAGAACATAGGTCTCATCTCCAACTAGCTCAAATGACCTTGTATTAATCATTGTAAATCCACTATCATATTCAATAACAATCCTATCAGGATCATTTTGATTCAGCCGTAGCCTATACCATTTGACAACAAATAGAACTAATTTGAATGAGTTAAAGTTGCACTCAAGTATATCATCCAAAATATCAAAATATCAATTTTTAGATTGTTGAAGATATATGCCATTTATAGATGAAATATTAATGACCTCGAAGACTACACTTATCCCAGAATCACAAGTTTTCTTCGTTTCATCTAACATTTTCATGCAATAGCCATGGTAGTACATAGCTTTGTGGTGTTTGATCTATAATAATTCAAACATGTCTACATTATTTTCATTGATCCATGAGTTGATATTATACTTATGGGTCATGATTAGTAATTTTATAGGTACCTTTCTATCTCTTAAACCATATATTAGATCAAGTACCATTGGTGTAATATCGAGATATTACAACGAGCTTCTTTAACTAATGATGCAATGCCATCCCATGTTAATGAGAAACAATTTTCTTGAGATTGTTGAATCCATAACATCATCCAATCAAGATTGTTTGCAATATACAAATGTAGTGCATCCCACTCACGATCAAATCTAAAGAAAAAAATAAACCACCTAGAAACAACTTATATTGAAGATTTATAAAGAATTAATAAACTACAATAACATCTTACATTTAACTCTCACTTTCCTCAATCTACATTTACCCATCAAGTACTTCCCTTAGAATTTGTTAATAGAGTTGGGATCCCAAATGTGATCTACATAGATATTTGTTGTAAACTTGGAAAAATATTCACTAATGTACACCATGGTTTGGTATACCATATATCCCTCCACCATAGAACCCTTAGGACATGCTCTTTTTTGAACAAGACCCTTTATAAATTTTAAGTACATTGACCTAGTTTTTATAGGCCCACACAACTCAATCTCCTCAAATTGATGTATGAGGTAGTGTTCTTGAGCATTGAGAAAGATGAAGGTAGACACTTTTGCATTTCACACATAAGTTGGGAAATTTTTCTCTTCCAATATTTTATATCTTTTTTTATCAATTTCTTTAGATGATAACCACCTAAAAGAGATTCAACACACAAGAATATATAAACAAGATTTTAAAAATAATAATAATAAATTACATAAAAAGTAAAGAAAATCATAAATATAATGTATGTAGAACAAATCTAATAAATAACACTTCTAATCTCATGTATTTTTCGAGATCATATATAACTTGTTTAAGACTATTGTCAAACTAGTGTGGGAGGGATTGAGGTAGGATGTACTGCAATAATTAAAAAATGATATTTTCAATATATTATAAAATAATGCAATAAAAAGTACATGCAATTTTATAATTATATATTGTAAATAGACAACATGACTTACCATGACGAAGGTATTCCAATCCCATGTTTTCAACCCTAGCCCAAAATTAACTTTCTTTGATACAAGACTATATATATTTGTAAAAAATCCTATGGGAAATTTGTTGATATAAGATTATTTTGAAGAGAAGAACCTATAATGGAAAAATTATTATTTTTTTAGTGATGTCAAACCTGCTAACTATAAGTGAGACAATTTCTTTTTGGTCTGAAAGCTATCATTTAGTTGATTGATGAAGATGATTTGAAATGAGGAGACAATAATATCACCTAAAGAAAGGTTGAGTTATTTGGTATGTACAAAAGAAGTACTAAGACCAAGTAAGACATTGATACTATAGTGTACTATTTATCTAGATAAAGTCTGGAATGAAAGATTATTCAAGTTAAGACTGGAAGAAGATCAAGTAAGAAAAGTTTCTGCCAAGCCTTGCCAAGTAGCCAGTGCAAGCTGAGCAAAAATTAGTGGTAGCGAAGTGAAAATCAAGAGGCACCAAGCAAAGATGAAGAATAGTGCAAGCCGAGTGATTGTTACTATATGAAAAGTAAAGTTTAATTGGTGCCAAGCATTAGTAAACTTTAGTATTTTCTAAGTGAACTAGTGTTGGATGAGTCACAAAATGGTAAAAATGTCGAGTGACAACATGTTGATGTTGAGTGCCAATAAATGCATTAAATCAAAGATTTGATGAATTCGAGCAGACAATTTTGTTTTCTTGAATTGTGTGAAGTGTGTGGAAGATAACTATAATGAGTTGGTGGCACAAAATTCAAGGTAAACCATTTTGAGGTGAATCCAAGGAAGATAGTAGCAGAAGTTTCTAGAGGAACCAACTGAAAAGTGGATAGATTCATTGTATCCTACCTAATCCTACCTAACCCTTAAATGGATGATTGTGGTTAAGTGACAAAAGATCTTAATTCTCTATTTATAGAGATAGAGCTAGTTAGAAGCAAAGGTTTTCATGTGTGAGAACCTAAGGAAGATAAGGATTCTAGGGTATTGATTCATCAATAGCCGAATAGAAGTGACTATAGTTGGTATGCAAAGCAAGAAGACTTAAGAGTATGAATGCTTGAAGGGTGAACAAGCTATTAGAGCTGAAGTGTGTGAATGCCAAGAAGAATGGATGACTAAAACAAAGATCTATAATCTACAAGTGAGTTGTAATTTGTTATAAGATCAAGACTTACAGTTACATTCTAATCATTATACCAGTCTAGGGTAAATCCTTTGGATTAAGGTTGACCTAACAGTCATTTGTAAATCCTTTAACCGAGTGACATTCTAATGGAATGGTCTAAAGTCCTCTAACAAGAGTCACTCCTAATAGGGAGATTGAAATCATTTAACTAGGTCACATTTAATAGTGTGTATTGTAACCTTTAATAGGGTTGGCTTTTCAAAGGGCATCACTTCAAAAGAGTGAGAATTAGTAGCATGTTACTGGAGTTTTTTCCCAAATTGGGTTTACACATAAAATCCTTGTGTCAAATTGTGTGATTGTTCTTATGTTGTTTCATGTTTACATTTTTGCAAAGTTATTTTGACCTAGGTCAGTAACCTACAAAGTTTAAGTATTGTATAATCTAATGGATGCATGCATGATAAGGTTTTATGGATATGGGTCTACTAAGCATTGAAACATTTTATTTGTACATATGGACCTTGGATAACTAATTCACCTACCTTGTTAGGTTATTCTAAAGAATTTCAATAATTTGTATCAGAGTTGTTGGTGTTTTAAAAGGTTACACTTCAAATTATCCTAATGAGAACATAATAGATCTAGGGGGAGCTACTTTCCATCTATAACATATCCTTTTAGACACTAGGCCAACTATAAGGCTAGACCCTTCTTCTACTTTCTAAGGCTCTATGAAACTTAGGTGGGTGTACCTTAGATTCATTCATATGGTACCTGTTGTTCAAAAGTATACACTTGAATCTAAGAAAAGTAGATAAAATACTTATTTCTCCTATACTCATGCAATAATGGAAATGTGCAATAATAAATTACAAATCCTACGAAATCTACAAGTTAAATGAGGGCATCCTTTCAACTCTTAAACATAAAGGGAAATGGATGATTATAATTTTGATTTCAACTAATCTTCAAATATCCAACAATAAGAAAAAATCGATCCTATAGCTGATCAGTGCCTTATCTATTGGGTGGTTCCATAAATCACAAACATACATCTATGACACCAATGCCATATTCCATACATCAAGATATCAGACCTATCTTATCACTTTGTGAATCAAACATCAGTGTTCATAAAGACCTCATTCTCATTAAATATCCTTCTCAAATAACTAGCAACCCTGTCAAATATATCAAGCATTTACTTGGATCTTTGTTCCAACAACAAAACATATGAGACATACAACCTTAAGGGGATGCAAAAAAGTTTAAGTTATTTGTCCCTAAACCACAAAACATTGCAAATTATAGAGATAGGAGATGAAAATCAGGAAATATAACTAAGAAGTTTGATGCCCATTGTATTCATTTCTTTGAAACTATACATTCAAGATGCATGTAAATAACTCCTAAAACCACTAAATATATCATAAATATCTATATTAGCTTCATCACTATTGTTCATACAAGAGAGAATACTGAAGAATAATGGTATCACAATAACAAGACTGAATTGGAACCATCCTTGCAATATCACAATTGCAAAAATGAAAATTGGAACCCTTACAGTGAGAGAGAAAGAGAAAGATATAGGAAAGGAAGAAGAAGTTGGATCTGATTTGGAAGTGACATGTGTCTACTTAAATCTTCATTCCCTATTGTTACAAAACATCTCTCTTCTCTCTACAATTGAAATTAGAAAGGAATCTCATCATTGTGTCTCAACAAACTCAAAATATCTCCTCTACCTGATGAGAAACCCTATCTTTGACAAAAACATCACATATACATATGAAATGTTGATAAATCATTTATTAAACTAACTTGGAGGTAAGAAAATATGTTCCTAACTACATCCCTGCTACCTTTGGCACACATTCAGTTCACCATCTTGCTAAAAATCAATTTTGAACTATTATACCAGAATGAGGTTGAAAAACATGCCCTTGGTACACAACCATGAATAACTTGAATGCATGGCTTCTTGTGTAGGAAAAAACCACAAATATGGAAATTTTGTTCTCTTTTAGTTCTAATGGTATATGATGGTGCTATGTCGGCACATCAGAGATGCCCAGAATGTGTAGTTGAAGTTTAGGCACCTAGTATTGACTTGTAGGTATGTACTCCTTTTTTGCAAAAAAAAAAAAAAACTTTTCTAGACTCCAAAATTTAGAATAAAGGCTTTTTGATTTTACAAAAACCTCCTACACATGATTTTGAATAAATTCATGAAAAAATATTTTTTAGCACTTTTGAATTTTCCCTTAATTACCAATTAGGGTCAAACTAGGTTTGACCTTCTTGACATGTGTCACCTTCTGATTGACCTATTTTTTCTACATCATGAGATATGTCAGTACTTCTTCCACTTGGGTGCGACATGCCACTGCTAGATTGGTCCTTGGAGTACAATGTTTGACTAGGCCCACTACCATGTGGTAGCCTCTAATTGGGTCACCATGTCACCATGTTAACCTCCTTGCATCTTCCTCTTCACGAGATATAAATGATCGTTGATTTTATGCCATGTGGCACTATCTAGCACATCCATCCTATAACCTCCACTTCAGCATTGACCACCACATGTCACTCCCAGATTGTGTCTCCATGTCATTATCCTCATCAGCATTTTCACCACATCATCATGACATAGCAACGTCACAACATGTGGCACATCTATCGATGTCATCTACCTCGTCATCTACTACCACATCATTATTTCCACCTCACCAACCTTGCTATGTGGCAACTTATCACTATATGACTATGGTTCTCAACTCCACCACATCACTAGCGACATAATGACATTGTGCCACATGTTGCTTCTCATTATGTGGTGACCTCATTTTTCGCACCATGTCCAGAGTGCCCTACCATGTGTCATTCTTTGAGTTGCCTATCATACTGCTACTTGGTACATTTTGGTTGGTCCTTGGTTGCCATGTTAGCATCTCATTTGACTGGTTTTGGTCAAAATTTCCTCCTTCCCCAACTAGTTGAGTCCCACCATGTGAGCTTTGTGGCTTTCCAAAAGCCCACACCTTCAAGACAAGTTAAGGGAGGTGTGATTCTATATTTAAACTTTAATGAAGGTGCCAATCCACTGAATGTGGGAATAAAACTTCCACAAGTTCCTTTGTTTTTCCTATGAATTGTGCACTTTTCCCTTGTTGTTCTTCTACAAAGAAAATGCCTCACACCAAGCATGTCACCAATGCATCTAATGAATTATATGACTTGAGATTATGTCATGTAGTGCCTACTATGGGGCGTCAACTTCATTTCATCCAATGTCACACTTTTTAAATTAAAACATGTGGCACCCCTTCCTCTCAAGCTCTCAACTTTCCTAGTTTTCACCATGGGAAAGGGTAGGGCAAGAAAAATGTTCCTTCTACAACACATCTACAATAGATCAAAACATAGTCATGAGTGTGCCACCTGGATTTATGTTCCCTAGTTTTGTTTTTTGAAGAAATTGCAATGCTATTTGGTCTCATAGATTAGTTTAGATATAGCCTCCCAAATTAGTGGACTTGAAATAAGTGATGTGTGAGAAGCCACATTGAGAAAATGGGGAATTACATAAAAAAAGTGTTTGATTATCCTAGATGATGTATGGAGGACAAGTGTAGAATCTCCCCACTAGCTGAAACAACCAATGTAATGTAGAGGTTACACAGTACACTCAAAACATGGTCACTTGCCTTCAAACTAGTAGCATCTCCATTTCATGGAGAGAGAAAATAGAACTGGTCCTAACAAGTAGGAAAGCCATGGAGTATGAAGCAGGGGAGATCATCATTATCATACTTATAACAACCAAGCTCCTCATAGAGATTTTTTAAAAACAACTACCACAAGTTTCTTTTTTGCAAATTCCACACAACATAGAGCATAGTGTTCTCCTCTAACATGTACAAGTTCATTGCATCAAAGTAAAATGCACAAGCTGGAGAAAAAATCTCTACATTTGATGGCTCAAAACACCTTCAATGCTTTTACAATTATATATCATTGCAATTCTTTGTATGTCACCATATTGTAGAGAATTTTTTTTTATGAGTCATTTATATTTCTTCAAAACATGCCCTTAACATCAAGATTCTTCCCTCCTAGTTGGAACTTAACATTCATCCCAATATAGCTGGTGGCAGCTTTGTATTTGCAACATCCTCCTATGCTTTGTGTGACTCACTTTTTATATTCATATTAAAAATAAGGGAAACCTTTCTAACTGATTCATGTAATTTTAATAGGAAGCATTTATTCACATTCTCAAACTATAGTTTTAAAGTGATTGCAACTCCTCACCAATTCACCTTTAAGCATATTAGAAATATGTTAGAGCTTGAACAATAAGTTTCAACATGTTTAAATTCGAATGGAAATCACTCCTCCACCATTCTAGTATGGTTATTAGTTCAATATGCAGTGTTAATTTAGATGTGAGACAAATTGGGGAAGGAATTCAGCTTTATGGAAAAATAAGATTCATCCCCAACAAATATTAATATAAGAGCCTGTGCCTTACAAGTTCAAGAAGTTTCTTACAAGAATGACTTGTTGACAATTGGCTATATGTAGATATGTAAATATTTTCATTAATGGAAACACATGATGTACATGCTTGTAGAAAACATCGAAAATAAATATACTTAGCTTTTTGGTGCTCAAAAAATTGTCTAATTATGAAAATGGTTTACATCAATGTATTGTTTTAGATGCAACTTGTTTATGCGATGTTATTCTTGAGAGAGAAGATATATGGAATAGTATACATATTGATGATGATGTGTATAACCTCAAACATCAGTATAGATAGTATGAAAAAGAGATATTTAAGATTTATAGAACAATGGAATGAAAGGTAAAGGAATTATTTTATTTACAAAATAGTTACTTGACCAATTAGGGATGACATCCTAGATGTTTAATCTAAGTTGGGGAAGTTTATTTTGGTCCTAGCCAACCTAGCAGAAATTTGTGAAAAGGCATGGTATTTATGCAAAGATATCTTGTGAGATTATTGTGAAGATATATATGAAAGTTATGAATGCAAAGTTTTGTATCATATGCATAAGTGAATTTTTGATAACCTAATTTTGTGATCCAAGATCGAGATGAGGTCAGAGATCAATTGAAAGAAGGTACAACATCTATACTTTTGTATTCAAGGAACTTTAATTACTTGTTTGGGTAGTGAGCTCTTCTTGTAAATGAAAGTGCATGTTTGGGTAGTGAGCTCTTCTTGCACACATTAAACCACAAATCCTAATAGGGATTCAAAGTCTCCTAATAGGGACTAATATGTACTGAATGAGTTTATAGACTCTTAACATGGTCCATCCTCTAACAAGGAACATTTATATTAGTACATCATCTTGTGGGTATCATCCCAACTGAGGTTTTCCCTTGGCCAGGGTTTCCCTAGTTAACAAAATATGGTGTTATGAGTTCTCTTTGTGCATGGTTACTTTTACTATTTGACATTATTTGTTTGCTTTCTTATGCATGGTTCAAAGTAATTAATAATATCTAGTTGGTAACAATATTTTGTATAATACTGATTGACCCCCCCTCTTAGTATTCCCTATTTCTAATAATTGGTATCAGAGCTTACTTACTCAGAAGAGGCTTAATAGCTTGAGTAAGATCCTTATGGATATGGAACAATTGATGAAGAACCTTGAAGAGGCACTAGAACAAATTGATCTCTTTATTGGAGAAAGAGATAAATTAAGAAATAGATATGAAGACTCCAAAGTGTACATTGGACAACTAAAGGACAAGATTGAACATCTCAAATCCAAGCCTAAATCTACTGAATCTGAAATTGGTGATGATGAATATTCAAAGCTGAAAACAATGTAATAGGTCTTGAAGCATGAATGGAGATTACAAATCTAAAGTTGAGTTTGAAGAATGATCCTAGCAAAGTTGAATCCGATTTGAAGAATGAAAATTTAGGTCTTCAAGCCAATCTAGCTAAAAGGACATCTGAACTTGAAATATTAAAAGAAGATCATGGAGAACTTCATAAGTACAATGCTATTGTGAAAGGTGAACTAACTTAAAGCAAGCTACAACTTGAAAAGCTTTATTCTAGCAGAGAAAAGCTTGATAAACAAATGTCAGTACAAAGACCTACCTATGATAAGACTAGTATTGGTTACCTATATAACATGTCTACAAAGAAACCTAAAAATTGATCAGATCTGAAAGAAAAAGATAAATCTGATGATAAGATTGAATCTAGTCATTTTTTTGATAAACCTAAAGAAGTTGGACAAGAAAAGGAAACTTAGAAATTGGTTGAACCAATCTCCTAAGGAAACTAGGTAAATTTAGAGGTAAGTGTTTTTCATGTAATGAAATAGGTCATATGAAAGGAGATTGTGCAAATAAGTCATTTAATCATGTTACAAACTTTTATTGTCATAATTGTCATGGTATTGGTCAAAAAGCAATTGATTGCAAGAAACCTAAATATTATAATGATAAAAGTAATAATAGAATGTATGGAAATACTAACCCTATAGATAGAAGAAGGTCTAATGAGAGGACATCAAGAGAAAGAAGACCTTCTAAAGAAAGAAAGCATATCATGTGTTATAAGTGTAACAACTTTGAACACATAGCTCAGAATTGTCAAGAACCTATTGATCAATAGAATCCTGGAAGTGAAACCCCAATATGTAAGTTATGCAACAACTTTAGACATATAACAAAGTACTATAGAATGGATAGAAGGAATAATGGAAGAAACTTCAGAAACAAATGGAACAATAAAAGAAACTTTAGAAATAATAGAAGGAATCATGGAAGGAACTTCAAAACTAACAAAGAAAATGAAGACCAAATAAATATTGTTAGCGAACTTTGAGAAGAACTTGATGAGACATTTGTAAATGGATTAACTATTGGATTTGAGGAAAATTAGATGATGTAGAGAAAGAAAGATTGAAGTTAGTAATTGAGTTTGATTCAACCAAGTTGAATTAAGCTTGTTCATAGCACTAGAATTTGAAACTTCATTTAGAGATCAAACTATGAGTAGAGAGGTTGAGAAAAGATGTATCTAGATGAGTTTAGAGTGTAGTTAAGCTCACTTGCAATTTTGAGCTTATTGGAACAAGTTACGAAGGAAATAAGAGTTAGTGTTATAACAAAGAAAGTTTATTCTATGACAGAAGATGTAATCTATATTTTACAGGAAATTTCATGGAGCAAAGTTTTGTGGAGCATTTTCATGATGAAAAGAAGCTATAGTTAACCTTGGGTAGCATTTGAAGATTGTACAAATGATTTTGAGCAGATATTTGATTTCAGAATGAAATTACTAGCTTTTTGATCTAGCAAAGTACAAAATCAATGCAAGTTCAAGTTGGATAAATAGAGAAAGAACTTGATTATTTCCACATAATGATTATCTCAAAAGCTTAGAGCACCTAGAAGCGATTTGTCAAAGCAATTTCGAGCAAAACCCTACTTTGGAAAAAGGTATTTTATCATTTTTCACATAGAATTTCTTTGATAAATTTCTATTTGGTGAAATCATGGATATGACAATAGTTCACAATGTTGAGAATATTGAGAGACCCAAATTTAAGGTTGTCCATATGAAACCCTTAGAAGGAAACCTTAATTCAGCTCTATCAAAAACTCTAATCAACGCAGTTTACTTGGAAGATGTAGGAAATTACTTGTCTAGCAAGTTTGAAGTTGTTGGAGATGAATTTATGAATAAGGAGATGGAAATTGTTTTCAACCATGATATGAATGTGAAGCCCAAATTTGAACATCTAAAAGATCTAGATTTATTCAAATATTACTTTTACTGTGAACTTGATGTGGAATAATAGACTCAAATTATATTAAACATAATTCATAATGGGAAGTTTTGGATGAGAGACAATGTAGTTGACATTTTTGCTAACCTTATTCATGAGGTTACTGGTGTTAGCAAAAAAGATAGTGTACCCATTGGTGAGAAATTAGTCAAGAAGAAAGTTGAACTCAATACTAAAGCAATTTATAATGACAAGGCAATGGTGATCAACACCATCAGACAACATGATGTGAGATTCTTGAGTAGAGTCAATGAATATTCTATTTATGCAAGTTCTAAGAGTGATGAGTTGTCAACATGATTTATCTATGTAGCCTACATGATTTTTATTGAGAAAGAATAAATAAATTTGAGTGAGATTTAAGAGAACAACTCCTTGAGAATCTGGAGAAGATTAAGAGAACTAATAATGGTGTATTCAGATTTCAGTCATTAATCAATCATATTTTCTTTCATGTACTTAAAATATTTCCATTTTTATCAGTTACAAAGATTATGAGAAGTGAAAGATGTACTATGGATAAGATTATAGATGTGTACAGAAGGCATCCTGCAGACAAAATCTTGGATAGTGGCAATTTGATTATGAGAACATTCCAGAATGAAATGAAAGAAAGATTCAAAATTGCACCAAAAATTGTTGATAGATTTAAGGATGACATATGTTTTATGGTAGATATAGACATAACTTATGTTGAAGCAGTGGAACCAAGGGAAACAACTCTTCAACCCTTAGGCTATGAATCGAGTGATGATGTAGCTATTGGTTACATTGATCTATTGTTGAACTCTGGAAAGGACCAAGCTTCATATAGATTTGGAACATATGAAGAGTTAACTCAGTCACCTTACCAAGCATCTTTACAAAAATCATCTCATTAGAAGGTTGAGACTATGATGAAGAAAGCATTGTTTAAGTCTAGTATGTCAGAAGAAGAATGATAGGCAGTTAGAGAAATAATCTCTAGGCTAAAACAAACTAGTGAACAAGGTGTGATGTTTGTGCCACCTCTATCAGTTGGTCAAGAATTCGATGTATCCATTGTAACAACTCCTATAGAGAAAAACATCCCATATGCTATTGTATTAGCTGAGCAACCTAGTGAGCCCAAAAGGAAGTCTAAAAGGCTAGTATAAGTTGTGACTCACAAGTCAAAAAGAGTTAAGCAACAAGCTACTAGACCTAAGAAAAGGAAGAAAACCTTGTTGACGATTGCAAATTCCAATGAGGAAGAAGATGATGAAAAAGATGTTAAACAACTAGAAAAGATTATTATTTCTAAGCAGCCAACAAGTAAAACAAGGAAACCCTAGAAATTAAAGAAAGAAAAGATTAACACAACTTTTTTTAATGAGGGGAACTTTGTGGAAATGAATAGGTTTTATGATTTGTACAATGATATTGAGAAAGAATAGATTGATATATCTACTATGAGATATATGATTCTTAAAAATTTGAAACTTAAAGCCATTGAAGGCATTGCAAATCAAATGACAAACTTATAGCAAAGAAGGCACTAGTTTGTAAAGAAGACATGGAACTTCAGAAATCCATGATAAGAACTATGTGTAGAACTAATGATGAAGAAGAAATCAAAAAATTGATGAACAATCTAGCACCTTACTTATGAAGTAAGATGAGTCTATTTCTATTTATGGGAGGTGAGAAGAATGTCATAAGAAGTGAAAAAAATGAAGTCACAAACAAGATGATGATTGAGATAAAGACATCACCTACAACTACAGAGAAAACTTCAAAAGTATCAATAAGTTGTAATACAAAGAAAATTGATCAAACAAATATTACTATTAATATTGAAGTCCTTTTGCAAGTTGAGATTAGCTTGAGTCCCATTTCGAAAACATTCAAGATCTATTAAAACTGATTGAAGAGGAGAAAAGATAGTTAGAAGAGGAAAAGAAAAATATTGAAGAAGCCAAGCTAAAGTTGCTTGAGGAGGAAAAGAAGAAGAAGGAAGATGAAAAGAAACAATTAGAAAGGAAAGAAAAAGAGGAGAAGCAAGAAAAAAAGAGAAACAAGGGAGACAACAAAGAAGAAACAAAAGGAAGATGAGACTAAAGCATCTAACTCATCCACTCCACTATCTGTTACTGACCTTATAGGTGATGATGATGATCAATCTGACTTGATCTCATCTTTGACCAAGTTGATTGAGAAGAACAAGAAAGTTAAGAGTCTATAAAATACATTAATGGAGGTAACTGACATATTGCATAGCACTCTGGCAACTAAACATGTAGAAGAATACCCTAAACAGAGAGCCAAAGCATAGTAAAATCTTTTAATGACTGAGTTATATATTTGTTAACTATTATAGAGTCTAAGGCTCAAATTTCTCATGATGCTAATCTTTTTAGCACTATTTGTGAGAACATAGATAATCATTTGTTGAGTCTTGATACTTATATCAAGGAACTCTGAAGATGTCAACAAGATGACAAGGTACTTTACATCAAATGTACTTTATCTCATAGATTGACTAAAGTTTTAGATAATAAGATGGAAGGGGATCTGAGTGAGCTAGACACTCTAACAAATAAGCTACAACAACCCTCTAACAAAGTTGATGATTTTGAAGGACAAGTTGTTGGTGTTCACGGTAACATCAGGAAACTACAACTTGAAAAAGAGAAAATTTTGAGAAGATTATCAAATTTTAGAGAATCTATATCTCTAAAACTATCAATCATTGAGAGATAGTTGGAGGAATGTGTTAAAGAAAAGTACACTTATTCCAATTTAATATATTTTGACCTTAATGTAGTTGAGATTGCATCATATGCCTTATGTGCAATTCTCACTACTGCTGAAGTGGCCAACCACACATGGGAGAAAGGTATGGATAGTTTAAAGGTGAACTTTGATGATTGTATGAAGATGATATCGGCTTGAGGTAGTGAGATAGATAATTCTAATAAAAGTTTTGACAGTTTTTGACAACAGTTAGCCAAGACGTTTAGATAGTTTTTGGACATTCTGACCTTTGTCATTGATGTCAAAGGGGGAGAAGTTGTATGAGAAAATTGTAAGTAAGTTATGTATTTTTTAGTTATATCAAAAGGGGGAGCATTTGTAATAAATGAAGATAAAGCATTTGTAATAGATGGTAAGTGTAGTAATGTTGTAAGTTTTGGTAAAGTCTTTAATACTTAGCTAATTTTTGTACATTGTTGCCGTCAATGCCAAAGGGGGATATTGTTTACAATTGGCTATATGTAGATATGTAAATGTTGTCATTAATGGCAACACATTATGTAGATGCTTGTAGAAAACCTGAGAAACAAAGGTACTTAGCTTTTTGGTACTCAAAAAATTGTCAAAATTGTCTAAGTATGAAAATGGTTTACAATAGTGTATTGTTTTATATGCAACTTGTTTATACGATGTTATTCTTGAGAGAGAAGATATATGAAATAATATACATGTTGATGATGATGTGTATAACCTTGAACATCAGTATGAATAGTACGGAAAAGAGATATTTAAGATTTATAGAACAATAGAATGAAAGGTAAAGGAATTATTTTGTTTACAAAATAATTACTTGACCAATTAGGGATGACATCCGTGATGTTTACTCTAAGTTGGAAAAGTTTATTTTGATCCTAGCTAACCTAGCGACAATTTGTGAAAAGGCATGGTATTTATGTAAAGACATCTTGCAAGATTATTGTGAAGATATATGTGAAAGTTGTGAATGGGAAGTTTTGTATCATATGTAGAAGCAAATTTTTGATAACCTAATTTTGTGATCTAAGATCGAGTTAAGGTCAGACATCAGCTAAAAGAATGTACATCATCTATACTTCTATATTCAAGGAACTTTAATTACTTGTTTGGGAAGAGAAATTTTCTTGTAATTGAAAGTGCATGTTTGGGTAGTGAGCTCTTCTTGTACACATTGTACCACAACTCCTAATAGGGTTGGAATCTCTTAATAGGGAACAAAAGTCTCCTAATAGAGACTTATATGTACTGAATGAGTTTATAGACTCTTAACAAGGTTCATCCTCTAACAAGGAACATTAATATTAGTACATCATCTTGTGGGTATCATCCTCACTGGGGTTTTCCGTTGGCCAGGGTTTCCCTAGTTAACAAAATATGGTGTTATGAGTTCTCTCTATGCATGGTTACTTTTACTATTCAACATTACTTGTTTCCTTTCTTATGTATGGTTCAAAGTAATTAATAATATCCAATTGGTACCAAAAGTTCATAGTAATATCCAATTATGACCTTTATCAATAGGCCCCCCTCTTAAGAGTTTGTATCTAGCATATTTTCTCCTATGAAAATAAATGTACATTTCTCTTGACAAGAGAATTCAATGTCAAAATGGTCACCAAAAAGTGTGAACCCTAGGACCCTAATGATAGGTTCAGTTACATCATTTATTCACTGATGCATTTAGGAATTACATGTCATTTCAATCTCAAAGAACAAAGTGTACATGCTAGGATATGTAATTAATCATATCCATTTTAAAATCTTTAAAACATATTTAATCCTTTCTATATCTCAGCAATCTGATGATATTAGTCGGGCCCCAAAGTGGGTCTAACTAAATTTTTTTTTGAACTGAAACACTTGACATTTGGAAACCATTGATTTGACCTTTTGAACTGATTGGGTTTGAACTGGATTGGAATCCACCATCAATTGATCAACTAAAACTCAATTTAGCATGCTCAAACTATTATTTTCCTACCAAGAGGTCCTCTGATTGGTCTTAAAAACTGACTAAAACTGACAACTGGGCCCTAAGCTCTAACATACTAATTTTTTGTTCAACAATTCTTATCCTATTAGATCTCATCTCATGAAAAATTTTGGGTCAAAAGATATTGATCATTAAAGTTTCCATCTTAGAACTGCTTGTAAGAAAACATGTTAGAAAATCATAAAATACATTCAATTTTGGCTTCGAGAATAGATCAAACTGACACTGGAGGGCGAGAAAATTGGGGCATTATTTCACTATCATGAGGAGAATATAAATATAGGATTACGGATCATGAAGAATAACTAGAAACATTTGTCAAATGGTCAAAGTGGGCTACTTGGATTTGTTGGATAGGGAACACTGGCAGAAAAGTGATTTTCTCAAATGGAATGAACTTGGTAAAGTGTCCAAATAGATTCATCAAAACTTAAAAACTAGCACACTTAAAGTATTTTTAGAGTATAACACAATGTTGTAGTCCATTTGATCTCACTTGTCATAGATTCATAGTTATGACATCTCGAACAAGGGTACTAATCAATATGCACTTTATGACATGAGTGAAACTTTACAAATTGCATATGGAATTGCATTCAAAAACTGATCAAACAGATTCGTCATAAGCTCAAATTTGAAACATATCAAGTCTCTAACATCTAGAATGTAATGTAAAATAAATTTTCTTATTTTGATCAATAGGGTCAAAGTTACAACAAGTCAAATAGGGCCTTCTAGAATTTTGAACAATTGACATCAACATGACAACAGTAAACAACCAACTTTGAGAGAACCTAGTGAAAACATGTCAAAATGACTTAAAATCTAAAAAATAAGTTCTTTGACATGCATATTACACACTCCCAAAGTGGTGAGTCATGAAACATTTCTAGGTGCAAAATATTCGATTGTAAATTAGGTTACCTGTCATTGTTTGACACTTAAGCAAAAATGCAAATTTGAACATTGCTCAAAATGAAACTTCATAGAATGACTTAGAAAGGAAATTTATCTTCATGGGATGCATGGATATACTAAATGAAAAGTGTTAGAAACATTAAACATTTTGTAGGCTTCAAAAGGACAATTGGGTACACATGCATTAAAATGCACTTATAGGACTTGATTTTTAGAATGGTATTCAAAATTAGGACTGCAATTTTGAGTCCCAACAAGAGCCATAGTGCTTAAGAGGACTAGTTTGAAGGTAATAGAAGAAAATGACCAAGATATCTAAAAAAGAGGTACCCAAGTTGAACAAGGAGAACTTCTTTGCATGGAAAAGTCTAATGAAGCTACACTTAGGAGGTCTTGGAGACCATGTACAATCTACCATCACCACTAAACATGTTGACCCTACTAGAGCCCTAACTATCAAGGATCTAAAGAAGAAGAAAGAACACAATCAAGCTATGTAAGAAATTGCATCTGCCCTAAGATGCATTGAGTTTGATGACATCGAGGAATGTGATACTGATAAGAAGATGTGGGATGCTATAGAAAAGATCTATGGAGAAGAAAAAAATATTCTGAGAGAGAAATCTGAAACTCTAAGAGGGAAGTTTGATGATATACAAATGCAAGAAGGTGAGAATATAGTTCAATATTGTGCCAGAGTAAAAGAAGTAGTTAATGCTATTATAGGAGCAACTAGTAAGATTGAAGATGAGACTATGATCATAAAAATATTGATAAACCTATTGCCCATCTATGCTATTAGAGTCTCTACCATACAAAAACTGAGGTGTAGGCCTGGTAATGATCTAACCCTTGATGGATTGATAGGTATACTCATTGCTTTTGAACTATCTAATTTTTATAATTTTAAATTTGAGAATGTTGAATATGCATTTAAAGTTAAATTATCATTAAAATAAGCTAAAGAGAAGAAGAAAAAGGTTAAATATGTTTCTAGTGATAGTGATACAAATAAGGAGGATATAGAACATATTGAAGCATTGCTAGCAAGGATATTTCCCAGAGGCAAAGGAAAATTCAAAGGTAAGTTACCTATCATGTGTTTTAATTGTAATGAGGTTGGGCATATTGCTGCTAGATGTCCATAGAAGAAGAACAATATAAGTAGACATAGATACAAAAGCAAAAGAGATGAGGACAAAATAAATTACAAAGATAATGGGAAGAAGTCTTGCTACATTGGTGAGGACGAAACCAAAGATGGATTTAATGACCATAATGATGTAGTGGTGTATGTTGTAATGAAGGATGATTTTGATGAGGATGAGGAAACTGTACTAGTATTTTATGTAAACAAGAGTGACAGATGGATCATTGATAGTGGGTGTTCACATCACATGACTTGAGATAAAAGTAAGTTCATTACCCTTGATTATTATGATGGAGATAGTGTGAGGTTTGGTAATGATGCACTGTATCTGATAAAAGGAATAGGATCAACCAAACTCACATAAAATATCATGTGTGACAACGCTTATTATGTAGAAGGACTTAACTATAACTTGTTCAATGTGTCATAACTAAATAGTTCACAATGCAAAGTTGAGTTTGATAACAAGATAGAAAATGTTGGACACAATTGGTTAATTGTGTGTTGTATTTGATGTTACACAAATGTCATATCATTATCAGTCAGTATATACTGAGCTCACTCGAGTAGTGAAGATTGTTCTCAATGTCTACCAAGCATTCTTATGTTTGCCTAGTTCAGAAGGTAGTGTTTGCCCTGTTCACTTGGGCATTAAAGGAAAGTGTGCAGAAAGTGAGTGTTAACTGAGTTCACTCGGTTAATAAAGGAAAGTTGGATGGAAGAAGTGCTAACTGAGTTCACTCAATTGCCAAAGGATTTTTGTGAGTTTGTAGTGTTAACCAAGCTTCTATTGGTTAACAAAGGAAATCATTTTGTTAGTTTCTATCGAGTTGGGTTGGCTAACGTAGGATTTTCTTAATTTTTTGTATTAAGCTTAATTAATTTATCTATTAATTCTAGTTGACTAAGGTGATGAATATTTATTATTCTAAGTTATATTTGAGCCAACTTGACAAAGTGGAAGATATAAGTATAAGGTCAAGTTGTGATTTCAAAATGTAAAAAAGTGAAAAAGATGATAATGTGATTGAAGATCTAATAATCAGAAGAGGAAGCAATTTTGAAGGATATGCAGAATATCCTTGTGGAGTAGAAAAGATATATTTGATCAGGAAGCATCAAGTACAAGCCATAATAGAGATCTATAATTAGCAAAACAATCACATTCAAATCAGGTCATATCATTTTTACTCTCTAACCATTGTAGTAGTGATCTAAATCTCTTAATAGAGTTGTCTTATTAGCTATTTGAAAATCCTCTAACAAGTTGGCAATTCTATTGAATTGTTCTCAAGACCTCTAACAAGGCCACTCCCAACAGGGTGATTGAATCCTTTAACAAGCTCACACTTAGTAGTGTGTTTTGTAACCTTTAACAAGGTTGGCTCCTAATAGGGCTCACTTTAGAAGAGTGAAAAATAGTAACTAGTTACAATTGATAGTTTTTCTTAAATGGGGTTTCCATGGTAAATCTTGGTGTCAAATGTGTTCATGCTATTTTATTTTATGTGTTTGCAACTAAGTTAAGTAATGGTAATCTCAGATAACATCTAAAATTTTATTTGTTAATCATTTATCGAGCTAATCCAATTATTACCAAGTTACAACATTCTGTGTGATTACTGAGCTTCAATAATATTCAATTATCTGTTTGCATTTTGTACTGACATCTAAGGGATCTATGATTTATTTTTGTAGGAACTAATTCACCCCTCCCCTCTTAGTTACTCCTCTTATATTTCCAATAATTGGTATCAGTGTTTTTGGTGCTTGTAGAGAAGGTTTCAAGGACCTAAGCTAAAGATCAAGATGTCTTATGAAAGAGAGATTCCCAAGCTGAACAGAGAAAATTTTGCAGCATGGCAAGGACTATTGAGATTATATCTAGCTACCATTAGTGATTTAGGTTGCAAGTATCTTGATACTGAATACAAGACTCCCATTGGAACATTATTAGTTGAAGATATTGCTGAAAATAAGAATCATAATATCATGGTGGTTGATATTGCATCTACTCTAAGTTATGTTGAATTTGATGAGGTAAAGGATTGCAAAACTACTATTGAAATGTGGAACAAACTGAGAGATATCTATGGAGGAGATGATAATGTGAGAAGAGCCAAAGTAGAAAGTGTTAGAGGACAATTTGATCAAATGAGAATGAGAGAAGAAGGAATCATTGCAAAATATGTGGAAAGAATCAAGGCCAGTGTAAGTGAAATCAAAGCATTTGGATTAACATTAAGGAGGAAACTATTGTAACTAAGGTGCTCAAAACTCTTCTTCCTATTTATGCAATTAGAGTGTCTACTATTCAAGAAAAGAGATGTGATCCAAATAAAAAAAAGGTTTGGATTCTCTAGTTGGAAGATTGATAGCTTTTGAAATAGATAACTATGATAACTATGTTCCTACTTTAAAGAATGTTGAATCTGCATTTAAAGCTAAACTCACACTCAAAGAAAAGGGAAAAAGGGTCAAAATCTAGTCAATCAATAAGTGAAGAAGATGAAATATCAGAAGAAATTTCAGATAGTGATCTTGAAGTTGTTGAAGCCCTATTTGCAAGGAAGTATTCCAAAGGCAGAGGAAAGTACACAGGTAAAATTTCTCTAATCTACTTTTCTTGTGAGGAAGTTGGTTACATTGCTGCTAGGTGTCCAAACAAGGAAATCAAGGATAAGAAGACAAGTAACTATCATAAAGGAAAGAAGGACTTCAAGAACTACAAGAACTCCAAAGATAAAGGTAATAAATCTTATTTTATAGCTAAAGATTCTGATAACAGTGAAGATGAAATGGTATATGTTGTTGTGAAAGATGAATCTAATGATGAAGGAGATAAGATGGCACTTATGTCTCATGTTAGTAAAAATGATATGTGGATTATTGATAGTGGTTGCTCACATCATATGACTGGTGACAAAAAAAAAATTGAGCATATGGAATATTATGATGGAGATAGTGTAAGATTTGGAAACAATGAACGTTGTAACATAAAAGGAAAAGGATGTATCTTGTTGACAAAATAACTTGTATGTGACAATGCTTATTGGATTGAAGGACGAAAGGATAATCTACTAAGTGTGGCACAATTGAACAACATTGGATTCAAGGTAGAATTCATGAATGGATAGGCCAAACTACTGAATGGGAAAGGAAATCTGGTTGGATTTGTCAAACAAACAAAAGGTAATCTATTTTATCTTGATCTCAATGATTGTTCATGTTTTATTGCTCAAGTAGAGGAAAGATGGTTATGGCACAAAAGGCTATATCATGTGAACTTTGATAATCTGGTCAAAATAAGCAAACATAGAAGAGTAAGAGGCATTCCTAGTTTGAAGAAACCTGACATGGGTCTATGTAAAAATTGCCAAATTGGTAAGATGGGAAAGACAAGCTTCAAGAGAAAAGACTATCAGTTAAAAGAAGTCTTGGAAATTGTTCATACATACTTATGTGGACCTATTGGAATAGAGAGTTATATTGGAGAAAAGTTTTTCATTCTTTTTGTTGATGATTATTCTAGAATGATGGCAGTAATGTACCTAAAAGAAAATTCAGAAGCATTTCAAAAATTCAAGTGGTATTTGCCGAGAGTAGAAAAGGAAATTGGAAAGAAGTTGAAATGTTTAAGATTAGACAGAGGTGGTGAATTCATCTCCCATGAATTCAATAATTTCTGCATTGAAAGAGGAATCAAAAGATAATTATCAACCCCTAGTACACCATAGCAAAATGAGCTAAAAGAAGAAATAGATCTATCATGGATTGTGCAAGAACCCTGATGATTGAAAATAATGTTACTCTCAAATACTAGAATGAAGCTATCAACATTGTAGTTCATACCTTGAATAGAGTCTAGTTGAAGAAAGATTTAAACAAAACACCTTATTAGCTATGGTATGGCTACAAACCTAATGTAAATTACTTGAAAGTATTTGGCATCAAATGTTATATATTGAAAGAATTTGGAAAAGGAAAATTTGAAGTAAAATGTGATGAAGGCATATTTCTAGGATACCCCTGCAGAAGTAAAACATATAGATGTTTGAATTTGTCTACTCACAAAATTATAAAAAGTGCACATGTTAGAATTGATGAATTTGCAGAAAAGAGTGAAGAAGAAAGCAACAAGGAACTTTAAGACTATAGGAGATTTGTTTACTATGAACCTAATATCCTACCAAATCCATCTGATAGAAAAGAAGCTTCATCTCACGAGTCCCTATAAACTTCTATAGTTATCGAGTTGCAGACAATGCAACTTGAGCTACAAAGACCTGAGTCACACTCAGAGGCTACCGAGCTAGTTCAAACTAAGCTTGATGGACTCAAGTCATAGAAAGAAGGACCCACGCTATAACCTAAAATTCAAGAAGAAGATGGTGGAACTCATTCAAAGACCAAGGAGCCTATGTTATCAAGATATGTCAGAAGGCATTACACACCTGATCAGATCATTGGAGATAATTTAGATGGAACAATGACAAGAAGAAAATTAAAAGTTACATGTTTACTTATTGAATTTGAACCTAGAAGTGTTAAGGATACTCTAGAAAATGAAAGTTAGATTAAATCAATAAATGGAGAAATAGAACAAATAGAAAAGAACAAAACTTGGACTCTTGTTCCTAGACCCAAGGATAAAAATGCAATTGGTACAAAGTAGGTATTTAGAAATAAGATGAATGAAGATGGAAAAGTATCAAGAAACAAAGCAAGATTAGTATGCAAAGTTTATGCTCAACAAGAACGTATTGACTATGGTGAGACTTTTTCTCCTGTGGCTAGACTAGAAGGTGCTAGAACTTTACTAGCATATGCAACACATAAAGGATTTAAAGTATATCAAATGTATGTCAATGCATTCTTGAATGAAATTCTTGATGAGGAAGTCTACATTGAAAAACCAAAAGGTTTTGTAGATCCTAGCAAAATAGAAATGGTTTGCAAACTGCATAAAGCATTATATGGTCTCAAGCAAGCTCCTAGAGCTTGGTATGAAAGACTACATAATTACTTGGTACAGATTGGTTTTCAAAGGAAAAATGACAATAGTAGTTTGTCTATCAAAGAAGGACTAGATAAGAAGATTGTGTTGGCAGAAATATTTGTTGATGATACTCTATTTACAGGAAATGATAACCTATGAAAAGCGTTCTCAGAAGAAATGAGTAAAGAATTTGAAATGTCCATGTTTGGTGAAATAAAATTCCTTGCTGGATTGCAAATAGAATAGAACGCGCATGTCATCTACATTACTCAATCCAAATATATCAAGGAGATACTGAAGAAATTTGGAATGGAAGATTCAAAACCTATTGGAACCCTTATGTCTACTGGACATAAGATTTTCAAAAATGATGAATCCAAAGAAGTAGATAAGACCACATAGAGATCAATGATTGGAAAATTGTAGTATGTAGTGCATACAAGGCTTGATATTGCATTAGCAGTTGGCATGGTGGCAAGATTCTCAACAAATCCCAAGGAAAATCACATGTTGGCAATCAAAAGAATCATGAGATATCTAAAAGGTACAAAAGAATATGGTTTATGGTATAAACTTGGAGGCAATTTGGATTTGAAAGTATTTACTGATGTTGATTAGATAGGAAGTATTGATGAGAGAAAAAGCACTAGTGCTGGAGCATTCTTTCTTGGTAAAAGACTAGTATCTTGGACAAGCAAGAAGAAAAATTGTACATCTCAATCCACAATAGAGGTAGAATATGTAGAAATGACAGTCAATTGTTCTAACATTGTTTGGTTCAAAGAACTATTGGAAGGAATGAAGGTAGATATCAAAGATCCAATTGTCATATATTGTGATGACACTAGTGCAATCAACATATCAAAGAATCTAGTAATGCATTCCAAAACAAAGCATATTGCTATAAAATATCATTTCTTAAGAGAGTTAGTACATAATAAAGAAGTTAGATTGGAATATGTGAATACAAAAGAATAGATTGCAAACATATTCACCAATCCATTACCTAAGGATGCATTTCTATATCTAAGAGGTAAGCTAGGGGTCATTCACCTATCTAAAATTCACTAAACAAAGTTTAGTGTATGCATCAACCGAAATATGTTGAAGATCAATAAGTTGGTGCAGAATTGGCAAGGGCATATTGTAGATGAATCAATACTTAAGGTACATTGGTAGTTATAGAATTATTATCTTTGGCATGTGTTGTCAAAGAGGGAGAAGTTTATTGTCATATCTCTGAGAAATTTTTAGAACCAGAATAAAGTAAGGAACCAGAGAGGAAGAAGTTTTCCAAAGAAGAAGTTTGCTAAAAGAGGGAGAATGTTCTGAATGAACTTAACAATAGTTGTTGTAGATAGAATCTAGTGAAAGGAAGAGTTCATACTAACAGAGGGAGTTCTAAAGGCCAACTCCAAAATTTCATTGTACTATGACATGTTGTGTTGCCATCAATGCCAAAGAGGGAAATTGGTGGATACAATTGGTTAATTGTGTGTTGTCTTTGATGTTACACAAATGTCATATCATTATCAGTTAGTATATACTGAGCTCACTCAGGCAGTGAAGATAGTTCTTAGTGTCTACCGAAAGTTCCTGTGTTTGCCTAGTTCAGAAGGCAATGTCTATTGAGTTCACTCAGGCATCAAAGGAAAGTGTGTAGAAAGTGAGTGTTAATCAAGTTCACTCAATTAATGAAGGAAAGTTGGATGGAACTAGTGCTAACCAAGCTCACTCAATTACCAAAGGATTTTTGCGAGTTTGTAGTGTTAATTGAGCTTTTGTTGGTTAACAAAGGAAATCATTTCTGAGTTAGTTTCTACCAAGCTGGGTTGGCTAACCAAGGATTTTATTATTTTGTTGTATTAGATTAATTGATTTATCTATTAATTCTAGCTGAATGAGGTGATGAATATTGATTATTCTAAGTTATATTTGAGCTGACCTAACAAAGTGGAAGATATAAGGTCAAGTTGGAATTTCAAAATGTAAAAAAGCAAAAAAGATGATGATGTGATTGAAGATCTAATAATTTGATTGAAGATCTAATAATGCAAAGGGGAAGAAAATTTGAAGGATGAGCAAAGATATATTCAATTAGGAAGGATCAAGTACAAGCCTAGAAAAAGATCTATAATCAACAAAATAGTTGTATTTAAATCGGGTCATCTCATTGTTACTCTCTAACCATTGTAGCAATGATCTAAATCTCTTGACAGAGTTGGCTTATTAGGTATTTGCAAATCCTCTAACAAGGTGGCAATTCCATTGAATTTTTCTCAAGACCTCTAACAAGGCCACTTCTAACCAGGTGATTAAATCCTCTAATAGGGTCACACCTAACTGTGTGTTTTATAACCTTGAATAGGGTTGGCTCCTAATAGGACTCACTTCAGAAGAGTGAAAAATAGTAACTAGTTGCAATTGGTGGTTTTTCCCAAATTGGGTTTCCACATTAAATCTTGGTGTCAAATGTGTTCATGCTATTTTATTTTATGTGTTTGCAACTAAGTTAAAGTAATGGTAATCTTAGATAACATTTAAAATTTTATTTTTTAATCATTTACTACGCTAATCCGGCTATTACCAAGTTACAACATTCTATGTGATTATGAAGCTTCAACAATATTCAATTATTTGTTTGCATTTTGTATTGACATATAAGGAATTTGACATTTATTTTTGTAGTAATTGATTCACACCTCCCCTCTCAGTTACTCCTCTTATATTTCAAAGAAGAAAATATCTATGATACTAATGGGAAACTAATTAGGAAAGTTGATCAGACTAGAGGTAATCTATTTTATCTTGATATGAATGATGCTACTTGTCTTGTTGTAGAATTTGATGGTGTGTGGTTATGGCACAAGAGGGTTTTTCATGTTAACTTTGATAGCTTAGTCAGTATAAGTAACCTGAAAAGAGTCATAGGATTTCCTAAACTGAAGAAACTAGATAATATGATATGCAAACAATGTCAGTTAGCCAAGATTACAAAATCTAGTTTGAAAAGTAAGACTCACACCTCTAAAGAAATTCTAGAGATTGTTCATACTGACTTGTGTAGACCAATTGATGTGTAAAGCTATAAAGGTGAGAAGTACATTATCCTATTTGTTGATGATTATTCTATGATGATGATAATTATGTTTTTGAAATAGAAACCTGATGCTTTCCAAATGTTTAAATGGTACTTAGCTAGAATTGAAAAGGAGATAGAAAAAACCTTGAAATGTTTGAGATTTGACAGAGGTGGAGAATTTACATCAAATGAGTTTGAGATGTTCTATAATGATAGAGGATTCAAAAGAAAAACTTCTACATCTAGGACCCCTCCAATAAATAGAATTGCCGAAAGGAGGAGCATATCTATAATGGATTGTGCTAGGATACCCATGATGGAAAAGAATGGATATCTATAAGTCAAGAAAGGTATGCTTACTGATGAAGATTTTGTAAACCAAGTTATAAATCAACAAGTTTCAGTGACTGCCTAGTCACATACAATAAATGTTGAGTTGCATTTATGAACTAGGTTACAATCAAGAACTAAGTTGTAGATAGAAGCTAAGGCACATTCTGATTCTAAGATAAGTGTACATGAAGGAGATGCTGAATTACCTAATAGAGAAGTACATAGTGTTTTATAAGTTGATAGACCTAATGAGGAAAGAAGAGAAAAACCTAGATTTTCAAAGTATGTCAAGAGACATCACCCTACAACACAAATTATTGGAGATAAAGATGTTGGACCAATGACAAGGAACAAGATGAGAAGTGATACATATTTTTTAATAATAAATGAGCCTAAGATAGTGAAATATGCCTTAGAAAATGAGAACTAGAGTAAAGCCTATTGATCTCAGATTGGTTTTGACAATTGAGTGTCAACACACTTAAGCTATTTGCTAAGTTCATGCCAAGATAAAAACATATGCCAAGTATAATATATACAAGTGTTGAGTTGCAACATGTGCCAAGCCAAAAATTCAATAAGTGCCAAGTCACTTAGGTGTTGAGAAAATAGACAGTGTCAAGTGAGTATATGTGCCAAATGAACAATAGATGCCAAGCATGTTCAGGTGTTGAGCAAGACATAATTTTAGTAAGTGTCAAGCATTAGTAATTAGCAAGTGCTGAGCAACACAGAATCAACATAAGAGTTTGTGCCTTCACAAACTAAGATGTAAACCATTTTGCATGCCAACTAATGGATAGACCTCAAATCTTAGAGATAAGATTGAATCTATCTAATTCCCTATGTAATCAACATGCAACTAATTAAATAAATTGGAATGCTAAAGATGTAAAATGGAATAATTGCATCCATAGATTCATACCTAACCCCAAGCCACCAAAGTATTTTTAAGGAGAGAAAAAGCCCCATATTTCATAGAGTGTAAGAGAGAATGCATGTGCGGAGGTAATGCTAGCAAATATTTGAAGAAAGTGAAAGGGACGAATTGATCAAGTTGAAGGTGACTTAGAAGAAGGTTAGAATTGTAGAATCAATTAGCAGAATGAAGGATCAAGATTATAGCAATTTCATATCAGATCAAAGAGGATCAATATGAACTGAATAGGGATCTGAAATCAACAATATTAGTTTGTGAGTGTATTTGATCAAAAATTCTACTGTAGTTTCTAACAACTGTATTAGCAGAATGAAATCCTATGGACTTAGGTTGGTTTAACAACTATTGTATAAATCCTTTAATAGGGTGACATTCCAAGTGAGTGTTCTAAAGTCCTTTAGCCAGATGCACTTTTGATAGGGTGTTAAAATCCTTTAACAAGGTAGGATCTAAAAATCCTTTGTAAGCCTTTAATAGGACAAACCTTTCACAGGGTAGACCTTTAGAATGGTCAAAACATGTATTCTTAATAGGTGAACTTTATTGTTGCAGTAGTGAAAAATTGTGGGTGTCATTCCCACCCCATTTTTACCTTCTCATTTTGGAGGGTTTCTAGGTAATCATATATGGTGTCAAGTGTTTATGTGTTTACATTTTCTTTACATGTTATTTTTATATGTTTATGCATGCAAATTTTTATTGGTTAGAGTTTAGCACTTCTCATTCACCCTCCACCCCCCCTAGAAGTATACATTTCCCATTTGTAATCCCAAAAATTGGTATTAGAGCTTAGTTCTCATTAGGAGAAGCCTTATAGCTTGGAGAAAAGATCTTGAGATGGAGGTTTACAAGTTGGGAAAGACCATTGAGAATTAGGAGATTGAGATACATCTCTTAAGGCAACAATTGGATGAAGCCAAAGATTCTTTGAGAAACTCACTAAAGAGATGGAAAGAGATTGCCATAGCAAAAAATAACACTCAATACAAGGAGATTGATACCACAAAGTTATTCACAGATGGCATCTCTTGTGAATTTGATGCATCAATTGCAAATCTCATGGACAAGAACAAAGCACAAGCTGAGGAGATCAGAAATCTCAAGTTGGAGCAAGAATCACAAGAAATATTACTATGCGAGGTGACTAAACAAAAGAAGAAAGCCATAGAGGATAAGGCCATGATTGAAGAAGAAAAAAGAATATTGTCAAATAGATTGATAGAAAAATCAGCAAAGTTGTCTAGGATCTCAAACATGTAGTTAGATACCTTAAGCAAAATGATGAATGCCCATCATGAGTTGAATGTCAAGGACATTAAGATAACTACATTGAAGTTGCAAAATGAACAACTATAGAATGACCTAAAAAGAGAGAACAAGTTTGCTAAAAGTTTGAACAAGCTAAATGAAGCTATTAGGTACTTCAAACAATTACTAAAATCCCCTAGATCCAGTAAAGACACATAAGGATTGGTCTATACAAGTACTAAAGAAGGAGATTCATCCAAGATTGCTGAGCAAAGGAATGACAAAGGTAAGAACTCTAAACCTACTTGTCATCATTGTGGAAAGAAAGGACACACAACTAATGTTTATAGGAGCAAGAATGCTATTCAAAATGCCAAGCCAAGGAACATGATCCATTGTTACAAGTGCAACAAAAAAGGTCATCAATCACATGAATGTAGAACAAGGACAATGCATGCACCAAGATTTGAAGGATGCTATTACAGTTGTCAAAAGTTTGGACACAAAGCCTTTGAGTGCAGATCCAAGACCACATGGTTATCAAACAAGGGAAGAAGCCATGAAAATTCCTACAATTGGGACTACAATACAAGACATGGCTGTCACTACTATCAAGAGTATGGACACATCCCTGAGAATTACATAAGAGCACATTTCAGTGGAAGGTACAGTTGATTGTTAAATCAAACTACATGCTTTAGTTGTTTGAAGATTGGTCATGTTAGCAAGCACTGCCCAACAAGGACAAAGGCACCCAACTCAAAGTCAAACAAGGTAAAAGGAAAGGTAGGTGTTGAGCACATCAGAGGAGAAATGGATAAGACATGGAAGAAGAAAGATGGATGCAACACATCAAATGAAGGGATCACTTCACCTGAAGGTCAAGTGGTCACATTTCATCAAACTAAGCAAGAAGAGGTATGTGGGACTGATATTTAAAATGCTTCATTACACATCAGTTCCAAGACAAGTTAGTACTATAAAGGATAAAAATTAGCATGAATAAAGATGCAAGTTGATGAGAAAAATCAAAAGTTAAATCTTTACATTTTTCATATTGTTGCTAAGTAAGAAAAGTTGCCTTTAGATGCTGAGTAAAATCCTAGTATGTTCTGACTCATTAGCCAAGACTAGTTGGAGTTGAGTGAGTAGTTACTATTGAACAAAATTAATGATAGTTGCTTCTGAGTAAAAAGAAATACCTATTGAAGCCAAGTAAGGGTAATTCCTATTACTGCTGAGTGAAGTGGAATTTGCATTGATGCCGAGTAAAATAGAAATAGCATAAGGAGCTGAGTGTACAACTGTATATGCACTAAACATTAAATACTACGTATTGAAGGGTATAAGGTCAATTTTTAAATTATTTTTTGTCATTATAGACATAGAGCAAGAGCAAGTAGAGCACATAAGTGATTGGCAAGCAGAGATTGAAGCTTTTACATAGATTCCAACAAAGATCAAGCACCATTTCATCAATCTAAGGTATTTCTCAATTGTCGACCTATACTATTTCAAAGTTTAAGCCCTAGTTTGCAGAAATGGCCTCTAGTTCTAGAAATCCCAAGGATAAGGAATTGTTTGAGGTTCAACTAGTTAGTAATGAAGTTAAGCAACTAGATTTTAGGTCAATTCCAGAAGTTGCATATAAAAATGACTTTGCTAGCATGCTATCCATTATTCCACCAAAAGTCATAATGGTCCAAGATGTAAGGAAATTCTATAATTGCAAGGTAGGAGCAATAGTAGATATGGAAATCTAACATGCATATGACAAGCTGTGTAAGAATGGAGTATTAAAGGAAGAATTTCAAATCGTTGAGACAAAGGGCTTAACCCATGCCCTAGATTTTCCCACCATCTTTAAGATTGAATGGATAAGAATCATTTTGAGCAAAATCCATGATGGATGTTTATGGTTAGAAGGTGGACCTATCAAGTTGTCAAAAAGAATCATACATAGGGCTATAGGATATCCAACCCTAGAACAACCAAAGACCCTGTGAAGTGACTCAAAAGAAGCCATTGAGAAGAACACAAGAGAAAAGTGGAATAAAAGGGGCATGACTATTGATACAATCAAAGATCCACTTCTAGAAATTGTAGTGAGGGTCATATCCCACAATTTCTATCAGTCAAGCTGATTGAATAGTGTGCCATGCATTGTAGTTGATGTGGGATACAAAATTATTAAGAAAGATCATACATATGATCTAGCAGAATTGCAACTGTAGAAAATTATGGAGAATTTTGGAGCAATACGAAGATCCAAAAGTGCTCAGTGTAAGTTTGGCTCAATTTTGATATGTATCTTTTTCTATGTTTAGAATGAAATTCCCCCTTTTGGTAAGATAGGATGGAAGACCAATAGGTATATAGCTATATAGATAAATGAGTTCATAGAGTAGATGGGAGCCAATTTTGAAACCATCATGACAAGCTCTTTTGAGGAATTTAAGAAGTCCATGAAGAAAAGAATAAGAATTCCAATCTCCCTTGTAGAGCAACATATCAATGATATCTATTTCTTAGTTGATAAGTAGGAGATGATTTCCACAGCTAGTCAAATTGTGATGTGAATATCAGGATTTAACTGTGTGATTTTGAGTCAAACTCGATGACCCATGTTTCATGAGTAGTGATTCAACATGAATCCATCTCTCATGAGAATAAATAGAACACTTAGCACTCATTGGATCTAGGTGATGCTCACAGGGGTGATTTCTTAGTTGATATTGATTATACTTATATCCAAGCAGCAGTACCAAGAGTTAGATGGCTAAGGCCATCAAGATATGAGATAAACATCAATAAGGCATCAGCAACAATCACAACATTACTTGCAGAGGAAATTGACAAAGCAACAAAACCTTTTGGTACTTATTATGTTGTGAAGTCTAAGATGAAAATGGAGTTGAAAACTACCTCAACTCTGAAGAAAAAGGATAAATTGGTTAAGAAGCTTAAAGCTAAATTTGGAGAGGGATTGAAGGTGAAGAAGATGATGAAGGTGAAGAAGAAGAAGAACAGGGCTAGGAGCCACTTGCCTTGAAACTAGGCATGGGAGAAGATGTTGGAGAAGAAGAAGGTGCCAAGGAAGAACAAGTTAAGGAAGAACCAAGTAAACCAGAGCCTAAGAAGAGAAAATATTAGAAACAACTATTAGCTTAGCCCAAGGGAAAAAATACTACAAAGCCAAGTGCATCCAAGCCTACTGCTCCAACCATAAGAGCAACTACAAGGACCACCACTCAGAAGAAAAAGAAGAAAGAAAAGAAGAAGGAAATAGAACAAAAAGGTCCAACCAAGAAGAAATTAAGAAGAAAATATGTTGCACAACCTAAATCTGATGAAGAAAGGACCGAAACAGAAGACACAAGCCAATTTAGAGTGGTAAGTCATGCCTATTGGAAATGAGAATGGAGTAACTAAGAGGGGGAGGGGGTGAATCAGTTACCACAAAAACATTTCACAGTCCCTTAGATGTCTAAAAGCTTGATCTTAGTTACAAAAAACTTGATAATGTAGAAAATAATAATAATTATTAAGAACTGATAACCAAAAAAAATTCAACAATCATGAACACTAGAGACACCAGATTTAACGTGGAAACCCAATATGGGAAAAACCATCAATGTAACTAGTTACTGTTTTTCACTCTTCTGAAGTGAGCCCTGTTAGGAGCCAACCCTGTTAAAGGTTACAAAACACACTGTTAGGTGTGACCCTGTTAGAGGATTTAATCACCCTGTTAGGAGTGGCCTTGCTAGAGGTCTTTAGAACAATTCAACTGAACTATCACCTTGTTAGAGGATTTATAGAATGGCTATTAAACCAACTCTGTTAAGAGATTTTGAGTTCACTATTACAATGATTAGAAAACAAAAATGAAGTGATCTGATACAATATGCAACTTATCTTTGCTGATTACAGATCTCTGTTATTCTTGACTAAATTCTTGTTGATCAAATACAACTTTTCAGCTCCTTCAACGCATCTGATCCTTCATCAGACTTTTCTCAACATTCGCCTTTTCATTTCACACTATAACGCACCTTCATAACTTTTCATACTATAATGCACCTTCATAACTTTTCACACTATAATGCACCTTCATAACTTTTTCACACTTGTTCTTTTGATTTACAACTTGAGTGACCATATATACCTTTCAGATTATCTTAGTTGGCTCGAATCACTGACCAATAATCAAACAAATACAATAGTCGGCTAGAAATAATTAAAATTACAAACTAACAAATCCCTTTACTAGCCGACCCTGCTCGGTTAATACTATTCAAAAAATAATTCCTGTGTTAACTAACTGAGCTCAGTTAATATAGTGAACTCCATGACAACCCTTCAATCGTCGGGAGAACTCGGTAAGTACTAAGTTTCCATAGATGACCAAGTGAGGTCGATGGAAACCATCTTTTCCAAATTCCTTTGTTGATCGAGTGATCTCGGTTAACACTGTATGCCTCATTTTCTTCAATAGCCGAGTGAGCTCGATTAACACTTGTCTGCCTTATTTTCTTTGATGACCAAGTAAGCTCGGTTAACAATTGTCTGCCTTATTTTCTTTGATGACCGAGTAAGCTTGGTTAATACTGACTGCTTCATTTTCTTCGATGACCGAGTGAGCTTGGTTGACACTATCTGCCTCATTTTCTTTGATGATCGAGTGAGCTCGGTTGATATTGACTGCTTCATTTTCTTCGATGATCGAGTGAGCTCGGTTGACACTATCTGCCTCATTTTCTTCGATGATCGAGTGAGCTCGGTTGACGCTGTAGCTGAGCTCAATTAGCTGATATGACTTTTGTGTGACATTAAGGACAACATTATCCAACAATCTCCCTCTTTGGCATTGATGGAAACACAACATGTCATAACAGAATGAAATTTTGAAATAAGTCCGATAAGATAATAGACTTCTCCCTGTTTTAATAGTCTCCCTCTTTTAAGGAACTTCATAGCATATTTTTCAAATTTCACAAATTTCAGAAGGATATGATAGTAGATCTCTCCCTCTTTGACAAAACATGCCAAAGATAACAGAAGTAAAGTGAATTGCAATGTACCTTTAGTATTGATTCATATGCAATGATTTTCGATTAAACTGCATCAACAGATAGATCTTCAATCTTATATGCGTTGATGCATCACTAAAACTTATTTTAGTGAAGTTCAAATAGGGGAATGACCCCTATCTTACCTCTAAGATAAAAAAATGCATCCTTAGATAAGGGCTTTGTGAATATATTGGAAATTTATTCCTTTGTGTGAACATATTCCAATCTGATCTCCTTGTCTTGCACCAATTCTCTGACAAAATAATATTTGATTGCAATATGCTTGGTCTTGGAATGCATCACTGGATTCTTGGATATGTTGATTGCACTAGTATTGTCACAGAACATAACAACTGGTTCTTTGATTTCCATCTTCATTCCTTGTAATAACTGCTTAAACCAAACAATGTTGAAACAGTTTACTGCTGCAGCAACATACTCTGCCTCTGTTGTAGATTGGGATGTACAATTTTTCTTTTTGCTTGTCTAAGAAACCAATCTCTTTCCAAGAAAGAATGCTCCTCCACTTGTGCTTTTTTTTTCATCAAGATTCCCTGCCCAATCAGCATCAGTAAAAACTTTCAAATTCAAATTACCTCCAAATTTGTACCATAGTCCATAATCTTTAGTTCCTTTCAAATATCTCATTATTCTCTTGATTGCAATAAGGTGAGTTTCTCTTGGTTTTTCTGAAAATCGTGTAACAATACCAACTGCAAGAGCAATATCTGGCCTGGTATGAACTACATATTGCAACTTTCCAATCATAGATCTATACGATGTTTGATCTACTTCTTTGGATTCATCATCTTTGGTAAGTTTCAATCCAGTACACATAGGAGTTCCAACAGGTTTACAATCCTCCATACCAAACTTTTTCAATATCTCCTTGATGTATTTTGATTGAGTAATGAAGATGCCATTCTTATTTTGTTGAATTTGAAGACCAACAAAGAATTTTATTTCACCAAACATAGAAATTTCAAATTCCTTGTTCATTTGTTCTGAAAATTCTTTGCAAAGATCATCATTCCCTATGAAAACAGTATCATCTACAAATATTTCTGCCAAGACAATCTTATTATCTGGTCCTTCCTTTATATACAAGCTACTATTATCATTAGTTCTTGATGGGGACACAACCCAAGAACAGGATGGACACAACAAAAAAGGGGGAAATTATATTAACTGAAAAAATAAGCTAGTACAAACAGTACAGAGAAAATAAACTTCAAAACATGCCCTAAGGGCTTACAATAGCATAAATCTGGAGATAATTTCTCCTTTCAGTACCTCCTCTCAAACTCCACTTCGAACTGCCTTTTACAATGCCAAAAATATCCTCAAATAGACCCCAGAGGGTTAAGGACTAGGAGTATATTCTAGAAAGTGCTAGTAGGCATCCACCAACCAAATAGAAGGTTCTAGAAGTTGCATTAGAAGTCAGTGCAAATCTAGAAGAATCCAGAAACGGTAACCAAACTTTTGGGAGGCATAACTTTTGAACCGTAGCTCTGATTGATGAATCGTTTACATTTTTGGAAAGCTCACAAAGCGCTCTATAGCCCCATGGACAAGCTTTACTTATCCCCCATTTTCTAGCCCTTTTTGAGGTCATTTAATGCCCCTAACCTGACTTTGAAGCATTCTTAGGAGGTCTCCAAAACCCAAAAAATTGCAATAACTTTCAAACTGTGGGGCCTTTTGACCCGATTCTTTTTCTAGAATGCTCTAAATCACAATTAAATTCATCTGGCCAATTCACACCTTCTAGGTCACCAAAATGATGGCCAACTTGCATGCTCTTATTTTTTTGAGATTTTCAAACACACTGATAGTGGAACTGTGAGAGTTGAAACCTTTATTTGGCCCAAAAGGGTATCCAAAAATGAAAACACATGAAACAGAAACTAAGTCTAAGTACATTTTTTTGGGTGACACAGAATTGCCCTTATACCTCTGGATGCTCCTGCATCAGACAGCCAGGGTAGATTGAAAAGTAACCCTGTCACTTTATGAATGGTAGAGGAAATCCCAAATGGAAAACCTCAGCTACTGAAATCCAAGCTGAGTCCTCGATCAGTCGTCCTTTCCATTTGACCAAATACTCTTCATACTGCCTATTTTTGGTACTCCTACCCACACGATGATCTAGAATGTCTTCTATCTCCTCCTTCTTAGAAGCAGGAATTGGACATGGCTCTAACACCAGCTCCTCATCTGCACCATCATCATGATACTCTGTTAAATCTGCAATGTTGAAAATGGGAGAAATGTGAATACCGTTGGCCAGCTCCACTTCATATGCATTTCCTGAGTCATGTTTCTTCAAAATTTTGCAGGGGCCAAATTTCTTCATTTTTAGCTTGTTGTAAGTACCGGCTGGAAATCTTTCTTTCTGTAAGTGCACCATGACTAGATCTCCTACTTGGAATTCCTTATGTCTTCTCCTTTGATAAGCCCTAGCTTTATACTCTTGATTCATCTTGGTAATGTGTTCTTGAACCTCCTCATGTAGACGTTTGATATGTTCAGCAAATTTCTCAGCTTCAGCACTTGTCCTCTCCCCTTGTTCTATCTTCCTTAGCTCTGGTGCAATCCTTGGGCTACTCCCATATACAATTTGAAATGATGATTTTCCAGTACTCCTATTTATAGAGTTATTATAAGAAACTCTGCCTATGGTAGAATCAAATCCCATCCCTTAGGCTTATCCCTAACTAACCATCTCAGCAAATTGCCCAAACTTCTATTTACCACTTCTATTTGGCCGTCAATTTGTGGGTGATGCGTGTAACTGAACTTCAAGTCTGTTCTCAACTTTTTCCACAATGTCCTCCAGAAATACCCCACAAATTTAGTATCTCTGTCAGAAACTATACTCCTTGGAAAACCATGTAGTCTTACCACTTCTTTGAAAAACAAGTCTGCAATATGAACAACATCATGAGTTTTGTGGCATGGAATGAAATGTGCCATTTTGGAGAACCTATCAACCACCACGAATACTAAGTCGTTACCCCTTTGTGTCCTTGGCAATTCAAGAACAAAATCCATACTTATGTCCTCCCATGGCCTTGATGGAACAGGAAATGGCTGATATAGGCCAGTATTGTGACTAAACCCCTTGGCAACTTGACAAACCTCGCAACTCTGTACAAACTTTTTCACATCCTGTGAAATTTGAGGCCAAAAATAATGTTATCTAAGAATGGCAATGATCTTATCTCGACCAAAATGTCCTGCCATCCCTCCACTGTGTTTCTCCTTAATCAAATTTTCCCTCATGGAACTTCTTGGAATGCATAATTGACTACCTTGAACAACATGCCATCCTGAATCAAATAGTCTAACCACTTGGTTCTATCTACAACAACAGGTTCTTTACAAGCTTTCCATGTTTCAGCAAAATCAAGATCCTCGGGGTACAAATTCTTGAGTTCATCAAACCCAACTACTTCAACCTGGATTGTTGTAAGCAACAACTGTCTCCTACTTAGTGCATCTGAAACCCTATTAGATTTTCCACTTCTATGCTTCAACACAAATGTATAACTCTACAAGAATTCTACCCACTTCATATGCCTCTGATTCAATTTACCTTGGCTATTTACATACTGTAATGCCTGATGATCAGTATACAAAACAAATTCCTTTAGCAATAAATAATGCCTCCATTTCTTTAAGGCTTGAACTATTGCATAGAACTCTTGATCATAAACATAATACTTCTTCTTTGCATCATTCAATTTTTCACTAAAATATGCAATAGGCTTACCTTCTTGGCTTAATACAGCCCCAATAGTGCTGCCACTAGCATCACAATCCACCTGGAACACTTGTCTAAAATCTGGAAGTGCCAACACAGGTTGTTCTGTTACCTTCTTCTTTAGCAATTCAAAACTTCTCGCAGCTGTTGCAATCCATTTGAACTCTTTTCTATCCCCTCTTATTGTATCAGTTAGGGGTGCACATATGCCACTGAAATTCCTAATAAACTTCTTGTAAAAACTAACCAGACCATGAAATGATCTTACCTCAGTAGCAGACCTTGGAGTAGGCCATTCCAAGATGGCTTTTACCTTCTCTGGATCCATTTTGAGACTTTCAAGTGATATAACAAACCCCAAATAGACTAACTCCCTTTTTGCAAAGTTACACTTTTTCAGATTAATTAACAGTTTCTCTTCCCTTAGCCTTTCTAGGACACTGCGAATATGCACTAAATGTTCTTCCAAAGTCTTGCTGAAAATTAAAATATCATCCAAATAAACAATAACAAATTTTCCCAAGAACTTCTTAAGTACCTCATTCATGAGCCGCATGAAGGTGCTTGGGGCGTTCGTCAATCCAAAGGGCATGACTAACCACTCATAAAGACCCTCCTTGGTCTTGAAGGCTATTTTCCACTCATCTCCTTCTTGAATCCGTATCTGGTGATAACCACTCTTCAGATCTATCTTTGTGAAGTACTGAGCTCCACTCAAGCAGTCCATAATATCATCCATCCTTGGCAAAGGAAACTGGTATTTGATGGTGATCCTATTTATAGCTCGAGAATCTGTACACATCCTCCACTCTCCATCCTTCTTTGGTTCGAGTACTGCAGGTACTGCACATGGACTCAGGCTCTCTCGAATCAAGCCCTTCCTCAACAACTCCTGAACCTATCTATTTAGGTCCTCTATATCAGTAGGAGTCATCCTGTGAGTAGCCTTGTTAGACAAACTAGCTCCTGGAATCAGATCTATCTGATGACTGATTTTCCTTACTGGTGGCAATCCATCTGGAACATTATCAGAGATAATATCTGCAAACTCCCCTAGTAAATCTGAAACTTCAACTGGTATTTCACTACTACCTTCTTTATCTTTCCTAGGAATCAAAGCATAGCACATATGCTGATGTTTCATGCCATCTAAAAACTTCCTTTCATCAACAAGACAAATCCTAGCACTGCTACATACCTTTTCACCTTCCTTTTTCATGGGCTTCAATTTGTGGTGAACTCCATCCTTTGTCAGAGAGTATGTGTTTTCATGTCCATCATGCACTGCATGTCTCTCAAACTTCCATGGTCTACCCAACAATAGATGGAAAACATCCATCGAAATAACATCACAGAGAACTTCATCATGGTAACTCCCAATTTTGAATTTCACTAAACATTGTTCACTTACCAAGACCTTATGATCATCTTTTACCCAAGCAATCCGATAGGGCTGGGGATGTTTCTCCCTCTTGAGCTTCAGCTTAGAGACCATCTCTTCTGATACTAAGTTTTCAGTGCTACCACCATCAATGATCACGTCACAACATTTATCCTCACACTTGCATCTGGTACAGAACAAACTCCTTCGTTGTCCTGGTTCAATCTCACCACTTAGTAGGACTCTTTCATTTACCAAGGTCTCTCCTCTTTCTGCATCCTCTAAATGTGATGATTGTGCATCCTCATCCACATGAGCAACCCTAGCTTGGCCCTCAGCTCTCCTATCTATCCTTCCTTGTTGTTGAGGGCATTCAAAGGCACGATGACCTTCTTCATTGCAATGGAAACAGGTACCACGAAAGCCTCCTCTTCCTTGTCCATGTCCTCTACCTCTTCCTCTCTGATTTCCAATGTCTTGATCATGGGGGTGGTTGAAACCCTTATTCCTCTGGTTCCTGCTAGTACCCACATCTTCATTTTTCTTTTGGGTTTCATTGCGGCCTCCAAATGATCTACTGCTTCCCCTTCCTCCTTGACTGTGCCCTCTTTGTCTTCCTTCAAACCTTTTATTTAGCTTTTCTTCAACTCATAGGGCAAACTGGTATGCCTCTTCAATGCTGGTCATTCTTACCAGACTTAATTCCTCCTGGATGTTAGGTTGCAACCCACTGATATAACGAGCAACCTTCTCCTTATTTGCTTTTGCATGTCCCGCTCTAATCAAGAGTCGGTAAAATTCCTCTATATATTCTTGGACTGATCTTCCTGCTTGCTTTAACCCATGCATCTTCTTAAACAAATCAAGCTCATAGTCCACAAGAATGAACTGCTTCTTCAATTTGTCCACCATGCGATCCAATCTTGTGATTTTCTCCTTTCCTCTTCTATTTCTTTCCAATTGAACCTCTTGCCACCAGATTTTTGCATGTCCTTTCATTTTGGCCTTTGCAAACTTAACCCTATCTGGGTCCCTGATATCCTCATACTCAAAGTATTCTTCCAATTCATTGATTCAATCGATCAACTCATCTGGTTTTAGATTTTCTGAAAATACACCAACTTCAATTGTGGGTCTTTTCCCAAACTTAGTAATGGCCCTAAAAAGCCTTTCTTTTGCATGATTCAGAACTTCCCCGTCAAATTCCTCTTCTGGTCCCATTACTTCTTCTTCATTGTCATCCTCACTGTTGTCACCTGGGGCAACATTTGCTCCTCTACGAAGCTCCTCTTGCAATGCTTACACCTGCCTTTGGAGGGATCTAACCTCCTCAAGATTAATAGCTCTGGCCCTTCTACCACGCTCTCTTCATGGAGGCATCTTCTTAACTCAAACCCACAACCACACAGTCCTGGTGCAAACTGCCTCACAGTCGGCGCTCTGTCTACACACTCAGGAAAACCTGCTCTGATACCACTTGATGGGGACACAACCCAAGAATAGAATGGACACAACAGAAAAGGGGGAAATTATATTAACTGAGAAAATAAGCTAGTACAAATAGTACAGAGAAAATAAACTTCAAAACATGCCTTAAGGGCTTACAATAGCATAAATTTGGAGATAATTTCTCCTTTCAGTACCTCCTCTCAAACTCCACTCTGAACTGCCTTTTACAATGCCAAAAATCTCCTTAAATAGACCCCGGAGGGTTAAGGACTAGGAGTACATTCTAGAAAGTGCTAGTAGGCATCCACTGACCAAATAGAAGGTTCCAGAAGTTGCATCATAAGTCGGTACAAATCTAGAAGAATCCACAAACGGTAATCGAACTTTTGGGAGGCATAACTTTTGAACCGTAGCTTTGATTGACGAACCGTTTACATTTTTGGAAAGCTCTCGAAGAGCTCTATAGCCCAATGGACACGATTTGGTTGTCCCCCATTTTTTGGCCCTTTTTGAGGTCATTTAATGCCCCTAACTTGACTTTGAAGCATTCTTAGGAGGTCTCCAAAACCTGAAAAACTGCAATAACTTTCAAACCGTGGGGCCTTTTGACCTGATTCTTTTTCTGGAATGCTTTAAATCACCATTACATTCATCTGGCCAATTCACACCTTCTAGGTCACCAAAATGATGGCCAAATTGCATGCTCCTATTTTTTTGAGATTTTCAAACACACTGATAGTGGAACTATGAGAGTTGGAACCTTTATTTGGCCCAAAAGGGTATCCAAAAATGAAAACACATGAAACAGAAACTAAGTCTAAGTACATTTTTTTGGGTGACACAGAATTGCCCTTATACCTCTGGATGCTCCTGCATCAGTTCTTTGAAAACCAATCTGAATAAGATAGTTATGCAATCTTTCATACCATGCTCTAGGGGCTTGTTTTAGACCATACAGTTCCTTTTTTAATTTGCAAACCATGTTCCTTTTATCTGGATCAACAAAACCTTCAGGTTGTTCAATGTAAACCTCTTCATCTAGTATTCCATTGAGGAATGTTGACTTGACATCCATCTGATAAACTTTGAATCCTTTGTGAGCGGCATATGCAAGTAAGGTTCTGATTCCTTCCAATCTTGCAATAGGAGAAAAAGTTTCCCCATAATCTATGCCTTCTTCTTGAGAGTATCCTTTGCATACCAATCTAGCTTTGTTTCTGGATACCTTACCATCTTTAGTCAACTTATTTCTGAATACCCACTTGGTTCCAATTATATTCTTATCTTTAGGCCTGGGTACAAGAGTCCATGTCTTGTTCTTCTCTATTTGTTCTATTTCCTCATTCATTGCCTCAATCCAACTATCATTTGCGAATGCATCTTTAATACTTCTAAGTTCAAAATCAGCAAGTAAACAAGTATTTTTCAACTTACTTCTTGTCAGGGTTCCTTCAGATTTGTCTCCAATGATCTGATCTAGTGTATGATGTCTTCTGACATATTTAGCTTATACAGTTTCTTTACCTCTTGAATGAGTTTCATTGATATATGCTTGTGCTTCAATTTCATGTTCAGGTTGTTTTGGCGTGGTTGCTTCAGACTCGATAGATACTTGCTCGATAGTGTCTGAATGTTGCTGTGGCTCGGTTTGAACTATTTGCAACTTGGTTATTGAAGACTCAGGAGTTGAGGATTCTTGAGTGAACGGTATACTTGGTATAGTATCTGGTTCAATGTAAACAAATCTCTTATAGTCTTTAGGTGTCTTTTTGCTTTCTTCTTCTGATTTGTCTGCAAACTCATCAACTTTCACATGTGCACTTTCTATAACTTTGTGAGTGGATAGATTTAAACATCTATATGCTTTGCTTTTGCAAGAATATTCCAAAAATATTCCTTCATCACCTTTTACATCAAATTTTCCTTTTCTAGATTCTTTCAAAATATAACATTTGCTTCCAAATACTTTCAAATAACTTACATTGGGTTTGTAGCCATACCATAATTCATAGGGAGTCTTGAATGAGTCCTTCTTCAACTGTACTCGATTTAAGGTATGAAATGTAGTGTTGATGGCTTCCTTCCAGTATTTGATAGCAATGTTTTTTTCTATTATTAGGGTTCTCGCACAATCCATAATGGATCTGTTTCTTCTTTTAGCTATTCCATTTTGTTCTGGAGTTCCTGGTGCTGAAACCTATCTTTTAATACCTTTTTCAATGCAGAGGTTATTGAATTCATGTGAAATGAATTCACCACCTCTGTCTGACCTTAAACATTTCAGCCTTTTCCTTGTTTCTTTTTCTACTCTTGCCAAATACCATTTGAATTTCTCAAATGCTTTTGATTTATTCCTTAGATACATGACAGTCATCATTCTTGAATAGTCATCAACAAAAAGAATGAAAAACTTTTCTCCAGTATAGCTTTCTATTCCAATGGGTCCACATAAATCAGTATGCACAATTTCTAATATATCTTCAGACTGATAGTTTTTACCTTTAAAACTAGTCTTTCCCATTTTACCAATCTGACAATTCTTGCATAGACCAACCTTAGGTTTCTTAATGTTAGGAATGCCTCTTACTTTATTGAATTTTCTTATTTTTACCAAATTATCAAAATTGACATGACACAACTTTTTATGCCATAACCAACTCTCTTCAATTTGAGCAATAAAACATGAGCATTTACCAAGTTCTAGATAGAACAAGTTACCTTTAGTTTGGGTGCCAGATCCTATCAGTTTTCCTTGCTCATTCAACAGTCTTGCCTTTCCAAACATGAATTCTAGTATTTAGTAACTGTACAACACTTAGCAAATTATGTTTGAGACACTCAACCCAATAGGCATTATTACATATAAGTTCTTTGGATAGACAGATTCTTCCTCTTCCTTTTATGAAACAAGGTTCATTATTACTAAACCTTACACTGCCACCATCATAGTCTTCAAACTGAATAAACTTAGTTTTATCACCAGTCATATCATGTGAGCAACCGCTGTCTATAATCCATGTATCATTCTTACTTACATGAGAGATAAGAGCCATTTTATCTTCGTCATCACTGTCAGAGTCATCTTTAACAACAATATAAACTATTTCATCCTCACTATTATCAGAATCCTTAGAATTTTCAGCGATGAAACATGATTTCTTACCTTTGTTCTTGGATGATTTAAAGTCTTTCTTGCCATTCCGTTTGTGATCTTTCTTTTCATCATTGTTTTGCTTGTTTGGGCACCTTGCTGCAATATGACCAATTTCATCACAAGAAAAATAGATTAGAGGAACTTTACCTTTGTATTTTTCTCTACCTATAGAATATTTCCTTGCTAGTAGAGCTTCAATCACTTCGAGATCACTGTCTGAACTTTGGCTTGATTCATTTTCACTTTTTGACTGTGATTCTATCTTCCTTTTGTTTTTCTCTTTGAGTGAGAGCTTGGCTTGAAATGCCGATTCAATGTTTTTGGAGGCTGGAACATAGTTGTCAAAGTTATCTAGTTCAAATGCAGTTAGTCTTCCGACTATGGCCTTAATATTTATCTTATGATTTGCTTTGCACCTTCTTTCCTGAATTGCAGAGACTTTGATTGCATAAATGAGAAGCAAGGTTCTGAGAACTTTGCTTATAACGGTTTCTCCTTTGATGTCACCTCTAGCTGCCCTGATTGCACTTACACATGCTTTAACTCTTTCAACATACTTTGTAATGTTTTCATCCTCTCTCATCCTCATTTGATCAAATTGTCCTCTTAGACTTTTTTCTTTTGCTCTTCTCACATTATCATCTCCTCCATAGATCTCTTTTAACTTGTTCCACATGTCAAAGGTAGTTTTGCAGTCCTTAATGTCATCAAATTCTTCATAGCTGAGAGCAGATGCTATGTCTATCATCATATTGTTTTGAGTCTTCTTTTCAACAATATCATTAACTGACAATGTGCCACAAGGTTCTTCATATTCTTCTTCAAGGTATTTCAGTCCAGTATCACCAATAGTAGCCAGATGAAGTTTCATCAATCCTTGCCATGCTGAGAAGTTATCTCTGTTAAGTTTTGGAATTTCTTTTTTGTAAGACATCTTGATCTTTGGCTTAGAACCTTGAAATCTTTTCCTGCAAGCACCAAAAGCTCTCATACCAATTGTTGGAAATGAGAATGGAGTAACTGAGAGGGGGAGGGAGTGAATCAGTTACCACAAAAAAATTTCACAATCCCTTAGATGTCTAAAAGCTTGATCTTAGTTACAAAAAACTTGATAATGCAAAAAATAATTATTATTATTAAGAACTGATAACCAAAAACAATTCAGTAATCATGAACACTAGAGACACCAGATTTAATGTGGAAACCCAATATGGGAAAAACCACCAATGTAACTAGTTACTGTTTTTCACTCTTCTGAAGTGAGCCCTGTTAGGAGCCAACCCTGTTAAAGGTTACAAAACACACTATTAGGTGTGACCCTGTTAGAGGATTTAATCACCCTGTTAGGAGTGGCCTTGCTAGAGGTCTTTAGAAAAATTCAACTGAACAATCACCTTGTTAGAGGATTTATAGAATGGCTGTTAAACTAACTCTATTAAGAGATTTTGAGTTCACTATTACAATGATTAGAAAGCAACAATGAAGTGATCTGATACAATATGCAACTTATCTTTGTTGATTATAGATCTTTGTTATTCTTGACCAAATTCTTGCTGATCAAATACAACTTTTCAGCTCCTTCAACACATCTGATCCTTCATCAGACTTTTCTCAACATTCACCTTTTCATTTCACACTATAATGCACCTTCATAACTTTTCATACTATAATGCACCTTCATAAATTTTCACACTATAATGCACCTTCATAACTTTTTCACACTTGTTCTTTTGATTTACGACTTGAGTGACCATATATACCTTTCAGATTATCTTAGTCGGCTCGAATCACTGACCAATAATCAAACAAATACAATAGTTGGCTAGAAATAATTAAAATTACAAACTAAAAAATCCCTTTACTGGCTGACCCTGCTCGGTTAATACTATTCAGAAAATAATTCCTGTGTTAACCGACTGAGCTCGGTTAATACAACGAACTCCGTGACAACCCTTCAATCGCTGGGAGAACTCGGTAAGTACTGAGTTTCCATAGATGACCGAGTGAGGTTGGTGGAAACCGTCTTTGCCAAATTCCTTTGTTGATCAAGTGATCCCGGTTAACACTGTCTGCCTCATTTTCTTCAATAGCCGAGTGAGCTCGGTTAAGACTTGTCTGCCTTATTTTCTTTGATGACCAAGTAAGCTCGGTTAACACTTGTCTGCCTTAATTTCTTTGATGACAGAGTAAGCTTGGTTAATACTGACTGCTTCATTTTCTTCGATGATCGAATGAGCTCGGTTGACACTATCTGCCTCATTTTCTTTGATGATCGAGTGAGCTCGGTTGATACTGATTGCTTCATTTTCTTCGATGACTGAGTGAGCTCGATTGACACTATCTGCCTCATTTTCTTTGATGACCAAGTGAGCTCGGTTGACACTGTAGCTGAGCTCGGTTAGCTGATATGACATTTGTGTGACATTAAGGACAACATTATCCAACAATGCCACCAAGCTTGATTTATAAAATATTTGTTATAATATTAAAGATAATGCAAAATTAATTGGCTTGAAGAACATTGATTCAAATAAGTTAAGTAGGGAAGAACAAAACATACTTGACGAATTAGTCTATACCATGATGGCTAAGTTCAAGAACACCCCACTTGAACTTGATAATTCAATGCCTAAAGATTTATATTCTATTGTTGAAAATAAATGGCATTATTGCCTTAACATGGAGAAGGAAATAAGAGAATCTACATTGGCTTGAGTAATGCTAGAGCTTACCAAAGGACAAATAACTAAGGCTAACAAGAAGCATGGGAGAAAATTTGCACCCAAATATAGAGCCTTCAACATTCTTCAAAATAAGATTGAAGATGTTGTAAAGAAGTCCACTCAAATGTGGAAGCTAATATATGGGCTAACTACTATTAAAGAAGGAGAGGAAGACCCCTTTGAGGGAAGAAATAATGGATAAGAGGAAGAGAATGATAAGGAAGGAGAAGTTCTAAAAGAAAAGGAAGGCAACACAGTGGAGGAGGAAACACAAAAGGAGATGAAATGGCAACTTGTGAGGAGCAACAAATAGATCAGAGTGTGGATGACACACAATTGCCACCACCAAGCCCTCCACATGAGAAAAACATACCTACAGAGAAAATCAAAGTGAAGGATGTTCCTAACAAAATAGTTCAAAATATCAACCCACTCACTGCAAAGGATCTAAAGAAGATCCTTGACCAATCAACTCTACAAGCCAAGTTGTGTGACAAGCCAATATTGGTCAGCATAGATGAGTTGCAGAAAGTAGTAGCTGACCTAACTAGGGACAAGGTGGTTAGACAAGAAACATCTCCTACCATCCCTATAGCTACAAGTGGACAACCTCAAAAGAAAGCTTCAAAAGATTCATCAGCTAAGGTTGATTCCTCAGTTAAAGTTGCTATAACTATTGAAGAGCCAACAAGGGAACAAACGTGACAGATGTATACTTTTGTTCCTACTACACAAGTATAAGGTGCACCACCATGAATAATTATTATTGATAAAGAAAACTTAGAGGAGGAGAAGGAGATTCCAAAGAAAGAGGAGCAAGAAGCAATTCAAACTTTGGTAAACCTACCAACTACTGGGACTCCTACAAGAATGCCTCAGAAGTTGAGCATTGATGTTATGCCACCCCAAATCTCAGCACCAGGCTCGAGCTCCAAAAAATTTGCAAGGGTACTTCATTATGGAGACCCTACATTAGATGAGGAAATAGTCATTCCAAAATATGACTATGAAAACATTACACTTGAATAGATAAACATCATGTAGGAGGCATTGGAAAGGAAGAAGAAGCAAGAGATACTCAAAAATGAGTATAAACAAAAGCAAGCACTACATGAGATTAAGGACATCTTTTTAAATGCCTTTAGCTTGCAGCCACTTGATGAAGAAAAGAACATATTAGAACAATTGTCAAATATTGTTGAGCAGGTGACAAATGAGGACTAGGATGCTAATGTTAAACTTATAGAATAGTGAAAAAAGAAATTTCAAGCAAAGGTCAATTAAAAGATATCTAGTGAAATAAAACTATCACAGGTAGAGTTGGCAAAGAAAATTGAGAAGGTGAAGACAGTACTTGAGAATATATTCTCATTGTACAAAAAATTGTGTGATCCTTCAATCTTCACACAAGAAACCAACCAAAGAATAATGAGCTTGGAAAAAAATTTGAAAGTATCAGGTATGCAATTGCCAAAAGTTCCAGCCCAAAGTGAGAAGCACTTTCATACAACGCATCACACACAAAAGGAACTAGCGATATTAATAGCATAAGAGGCTAATACTAGAGCCAAATTAGTTCAAATATAAGCCAACCTAACCCCTCACATGGAAATTCTACAAAAGGAACTAGTCTATGTAGAAAATGTATTGAAGAAAGATCCTAATCTTTCAACATTAGATGACTTAGTTCACCTTGAAGCAGAGACAACAATACAAATCAAATCCCTAGAAGTTGCAATACAAAACTAGGATGCTGCTCTAAGAATTGTGATGGAAGTAAACAAGACCTTCTTGACAAAATACTCAGTTAGTGTATAGACCCTTTGACATAAGTGTCAAAAAGGGGGAGGAATCATAAAAGGGGGAGAGAAATAAAAAGGCAAGAAGGAGACTTAATTTACAAGGGGAGACATGTGAAAGGGGGAGCCTAAATAAAAGGGAGAGCCAAAACAAACAAGAGTCAAAACAAATAGAGAAAAGAAAACAAAAGGAGAGTATGAAGCAGAAAAGAAAAACCAAGGTATATTAGACCATATCAAACAAACAGTATCAACATAATGCAAATCCACTCAAAGGAGTAAAAGAAGTAAAATTTTGGTTACAAAAAAAGGCACATCAACTCAGGGGGAGATACAAAATTTTGAACAATTTTGAAGTTTTGTATATATGCCGAATTGTAATTGTATTATACTTAAGGGAGATAGACTTATCATGTATAGTTAAGTGTTTTTGACACTCATGTCAAAGGGGGAGATTGTTGATCTCAGATTGGTTTTGACAATTGAGTGTCAACATGCTTAAGCTATTTGCTAAGTTCATGCTGAACTAGTAATATATGCCAAGTATAGTATATACAAGTGCCAATTTACAATATGTGCTGAGCCAAAAATTCAATAAGTGCCAAGTCACTTAGGTGCCGAGAAAATAGACCGTCAAGCAAGTATATGTGTTGAGTGAACAATAGATGCCGAGCATGTTCAGGTGCCAAGAAAGACAAAATTTCAGTAACTACTGAACATCAGTAATTAGCAAGTGTCGAGCAACATAGAATAAACATAAGAGTTTGTGCCTTCACAAACTAAGATGCAAACTATTTTGCATGCCATCTAATGGATAGATCTGGAAGATTAGAGATAAGATTGAATCTATTTGATTCCCTATGTAATCAACATGCAACCAATCAAATAAATTGGAATGCTAAAGAGGCAAAATGGATGAATCACAGCCTTAGATTCATACCTAACCCCAAGCCACCAAAGTATAGAGAGACGAAGCCCCATAATTCATAGAGTGTAAGAGAGAATACATGTGAGGAGGTAATGCTAGCAAAGATTTGAAGAAAGTGAAAGGGATGAATTGATCAAGTTGAAGGTGACTTAGAAGAAGGTCAAAGTTGTAGAATTAGTTAGTAGAACAAAGGATCAAGATTAAAAAAAATTCATATCAGATCAGAGAGGATCGAGATGAACTAAATAGGGATCTGAAATCAACAATATTAGATTGTGAGTGTATTATATCAAACATTCTACTATACTTTCTAACAACTGTATTAGTATAATGAAATCCTATGGACTTAGGTTGGTTTAACAACCATTATATAAATATTTTAATAGGGTGACATTCCAAGTGAGTGTTCTAAAGTATTTTAGCCAGACACACTTTTGATAGGGTGTTAGAATCCTTTAACAAGGTAGGATATATCAATCATTTGTAAGCCTTTAATAGGGAAGGCCTTTCACAGGGTAGATCATGAGAATGGTCAAAACATGTAACCTTAATAGGTGAACTTTATTGCTGCAATAGTGAAGAATTGTGGGTGTCATCCCCACCCCTATTTTACCTTCTCATTTTGGAGGGTTTCTGGGTAATCATATTAGGTGTCAAGTGTTTATGTGCTTACATTTTCTTTACATGTTATTTCTATATGTTTATGCATGCAAAGTTTTAAAGTTGAAAGTTTTATTGGTTAGAGTTTATCACTTCTGATTCACCCCCCCACCCTTAGAAGTATGCATTTCCCATTTGTAATCCCAACAAAGCCATGAAATAAAAGATTGAGAAGATTGAGAAAAATAAGATGTGGACTCTAGTTGCTAGACCAAAGGACAAAAATGTGATTGGAACCAAGTGGGTGTAAACAAGTCAGATGAAAATGGTGAAGTCACAAGGAATAAGGAAATATTAGTTTGCAAAGGGTATGCATAAGAAGAAGGAATAGACTATGGAGAAACATTTTCCCCTATTCTAAGATTGGGAGGAGTAATAAATCTACTTGCTTACTATGCATACACAGGTTTCAATGTTTATCAAATGGATGTAAAGTCATCATTTCTGAATGGAATATTAGAAGAAGAGGTTTATATAGAACAACTAGAAGGATTTTTTGATGCTAACAACCAAAACATGGTATGTAGACTACACAAAGATTTATATAGTTTAAAGCAAGCCCCAAGAGCATGGTATGATAGGCTTCACAATTATCTTGTGAAGATTGATTTTGAGAAGATCGATGATAACACCAATCTATACTTGAAGATAAAAGGAGGTAAAGGTATTTTACTAGATGAAATATTTGTTGATAATATCATATTTGGAGTTCAAGATGGATTATGTAAAGCATTTGCAAATGAAATAAAGAAATAATTTGATATGTCTATGTTTAGAGTGATCAAGCTCTTTGTTGGTTTGCAATTATATGAGATGAAATATGGTGTATAGATCACTCAATCTAAGGATGTGAAATAAATATTGAATTTTTTTGGATTGGAAGATTCAAAACCAGTAGCACACCTATGGTGACAGGGCACATGGTCAAAGAATGATGATTTTGTTGATGCGAGTCAAACATTGTACAGGTCTATGATTGGAAAATTGAAATATGTAGTGCATAATAGATCTAACATTGCATTATCTATAGGAATTTTTGCAAGATTCTTTGGAAATCCTTAGGAGAATCATTTGATGTTTATTAAGAGAATTATGAGATATCTGAAAGAAATAGAAGGCTATGGTCTATACTACAAGAAAAACAAAATTTTTTAGTTGAGAGCCTAAAAAAATGTTGATTGGGCTAGAAATATTGATGATAGAAAAAGCATAAGTGGTGGAGTATTTTTCTTAGGAAAGAGATTGGTCACCTGGGCCAACAAGAAATAAAATTGCATTTCTTAACCTATTGATAAAGTTGAATATGTGGTTGTTGCAGTAAATTGTACAAATGTGTTATGGATCAAATATCTACTCAAAGGTATGAAGGATGAAATTATTGAACCTATGACCTACTTTATTGTTATAATACATGTTCTATAAATATATCAAAGAACCTTGTGATGCACATAAAGACTAATCACATTACAATCAAGTATCTTACTTAAGAGAGTTAGTTCAAGACAAAGAAGTAAGGATGGAATATGTCAATAGAAAAGAATAAATAGTTGATATCTTAGAGGTAAACTAGGGTTGACACCACTATCGAAAGATACTTAAGAAGCATAAGTAGTACCCTCCATCAACTGAGTTGAATGTTGAATCTTAAAAACTTGATGTAGTTGATATTAATTTAGGAGCTACCTAAAGTAATGAAGAAGCTGAATTAGAAGATTTATAGTCACATGCAAGGTGATAGAGGGAGAACCTAAATTGATTATACCTGCCTAAACAGATGACAAGTCTTTGGCATTATTTTCAAAGAGGGAGAAATAAATAGATAGAGGGAGAAATACATAGACATATACTTAGTAAGAGGGAGAAAGGATAGGGAGAGATATATGCCTGAATATCAGAAAGAGGGAGAGGTACTCTAAAGTGAGAGATGTAAGAAAGAGGGAGCAGTAAAGGAACTTGAAAAAGCTCACATTACCCTACACATAGGAAGGACATATACTACATTGATAGAGGGAGAATTTTCAAAGATTTTTTTTTTTTTTTGGTATTGTTGTTGGTAGTGGTTTGCCATCAATGCCAAAGAGGGAGATTATTGATAGAAGATTATTTTGAAGAGAAGAACCTGTATAAAACAATCATTATTTTGTCAATGATGTCAAATCTTCTATCTATTGGTGGGACAATTGCTTTTTAGTCTAAAAGCTATCATTTAGTTGATTGATGAAGAGGATTTAAAAAGAGGAGATAACAATAGCACCTAGAGAAAGGTTGAGTTATTTGGTATGTAAAAGAAGCACTAAGACCAAGTAAGATATTGATGCTATTATGTACTATTTATCTACTTAAAGTATGGAATGAAAGATTACTCAAGTTAAGATTGGAAGAAGATCAAGTAAGAAAAGTGTCGACCAAACCTTGCCAAGTAGTCAATGCAAGCTGAGTAGAAATCAATGGTAGCTGAGTGAAAATCAAGAGGTGCCAAGAAAAGATGAATAGTGCAAGCTGAGTGATTGTTAGTATATGTCAAGTAAAGTTTAGTTGGTGCTGAGCATCAGTAAAATTTAGTGTTTTCCAAGTGAACTAGTATTGGCCGAGTGACAAAAAAGTAAAAATGCTAAGTGACAACATGTTGATTCCAAGTGCCAATAAATGTGTTAAATCAAAGATTTGAGGAATCTGAGATGACTATTTTATTTTCTTGAGTTGTGTGAAGCATGTGGAAGATAACTATGATGAGATGGTAGCACAAAATTCAAGGTAAACCATTTTGAGGTGAATTAAAGGAAGATTATAGAAGAAATTTCTAGAGGAACCAAATGGAAAAGTTGGTAGATTCATTTTATCCTACATAATCCTACCTAACCCTAAAACAAATGATTGTGGTTAAGTAGAAAAATATCTTAATTCTCTATTTATAGAGATAGCTAGTTAGAAGCAAAGATTTCATGTGTGAGAACCTAAAGAAGACAAGGAGTCTAGGGTATTGCTTCATCAATGGCCAAACATAAGTGAATGCAATTGGCATGCAAAGCAAGAAGGCTTAAGAGTATGAATGCTTGAAGAATGAACAAACTATTAGAGATGAAGTGTGTGGATGCCAAGTAGAATGGAGGACTGAAATATAGATTCATAATTTGCAATTGAGTTGTAAGTTGTTATTAGATCAAGCCTTATTGTTACTTTCTAATCATTGTATCAATCTAGGGTAAATCCTCTAGAATAAGGTTGACATAACAATCATTTGTAAATCCTTTAATCAAGTGACATTCTAATGGAATGGTTTAAATTCCTCTAACAAGGCTCACTCCTAATAGGGTGATTGAAATCCTTTAACTGGGTCACATTTAATAGTGTGTATTATAACCTTTAATAAGGTTGGCATTTCATAGGGCATCACTTCAAAAGAGTGAGAATTAGTAGCATGTTACTGGTTTTTTTTTTTCCAAAATGGGTTTCCACATAAAATCCTTATGTCAAACTATGTTAATGTTCTTATGTTGTTTCATGTTTACGTTTTTGTAAAGTTTTTTTGACCTAGGATAGTAACCTACAAAGTTTAAGTATTGTATAATCTAATGGATGCATGCATGATAAGGTTTTATGGATATGGGTCTACTAAGAATTGAAAAGTTTTATTTGTACATCTGGACCTTGGATAATTGATTCACCCCCCCAATTAATCTAAATAATTCCAATATTTTTTTTTAAGGACTTCTTTTAATGTATCACTTTGTTTCTCTATTAATAACCAAGCAAGGACACTCGTATTTGTGTGGTCTCCATTGTTGTTTGATTCAATGAAATTTTTTAGTGCATGATTTGATTCATGAATATCATTACAAATTTTTGAAATTTTTTCTTTGTCACACCTTCCATGCAATATATTCCATAGTGTCTATGTTAAATTCTTTCCAATATGCATAACATCAAACAAATGCACAATTCGAAGATCCTTGTAGTACGACAACCTACTAAATTGAGTAAGATAACTTTTTATTCCTTAAGGAAGTTGGCAATTGATGCCTTGACTACCTTTACGAGCATTAATTACATCATTACTAAATAAAAGACTATCAAAATATAAATTTCAAACAAAAATCATCAGATGGAATGACATTACCTCGACAATTTAGTGTATTATATTCCAACTTCCATGGACGATGTGTCGTTCTTCATGGCCTTGAAGTTGTATGTTCTTTCTCACTAAACAAACATTTTTAGTAATTGGATACTTATGATTATTGTGGAGAAAGTTCCTAAAATCATCTAACACCTACTTTCTTAAACTTTTAGAATAATGAGATTTCAACTTTGGACCACAAATAGGACATGAAAATTTTCCCTTTGTCTGAAGCCCTAAGAGATCATGTACAATTATCATCCGCAACTTAAACATACAACAATAATGTTTAAGTACTATAACATTGTTGGAATTCTTTTATATTAAATTAGAGGGGGGTGGATCAGTTAATCAAGGTCCAGATGTCCAAATAATTTTTTTTAGAATTTAGTAAAGTCATTTAACATTCTCTACCTTGCATGCATTCATTATGTGTAAACCAAAGCTGATATGTTACTGTTAAACTAGCATGTAGAAATGTAAAGCATAAAACATAACATATCCATTAGAAAACTTGACAGAATGATTTAACGTAGAAACTCAATTTGGGAAAAACCACCAGTAACATTATACTCCTTTCTCACTCTTCTAAAGTGATGCCCTGTTAAAGGCCAAGCCTATTAAAGGTTACAACACACATTTTTAAATGTGACTTGGTTAAGGGATTTCAATCACCATATTAAAAGTGAGCCTTGTTAGAGGACTTTAGGTCATTCACTTGGAATGCCACCCTATTAAAGGATTTTCCAATGATTGTTAAGTCAACTTTTCTCCAAAGGATTTACCCTAATCTGATACAATTGTTAGAGAGTAACAATAGAGTTTGATCTGATACAACTTACAACCTCACTTGTAGATTATAGATCACTATTCAGTCCTCAAGTTTTCTTAGCTTTTAGTCTTTGTAGTTTTGATAGCTTATTCACCCATTCAAGCATTCATCCTTCTCTAACCTTCTTGCTTAGCTTGCCATTGTAGCCTTCCCCTCTTGGGTCACTTGATGAAGCAAACCCTCTTCCTTCACCTTGTCAAATTTTTGCATCCAAAAATTCTCTGACATCCAATTGTTGCTTCATGATCAAACATCCCTACATATAGGGAATTAGAACTCTTTTTCCCACTCATTATCCATCAAAAATTAGGGGTTTTGATGGATTAGGTAGGATACAATGTATCTACCTCATATCTTGTCTTCTCTAGAAACTTCTCCTTAAATCCATTTGAATTCACCTCCAAAATGGTTTACATAATATTTTGTGCATCTAGCTCATCAATCTTGTCTTCCTCTTGATTTATGAGTTCCAAGAAAACAAACTTGTCGGCTTTGATTTGATGAATATTCGATCTTCATCATAATGCAACAGTTTGACATTATTAATTTACTGATGCTGGGCACATACTGTGTTACTCAACATCTATTGTAAAATCACTCAACATCAACTAGATTTTACTAGTGTGTGACACATACTGAAAATCACTTAGCATCTACTAACTTGCTCAACACCTATTAGTTTGCTCAACATCCACTAGAAATTACTTTCACTCGGCTCCAATTGACTTATTGCTCGGCTTGCACTAACTTTTCTCGACACCTTCTCTCAACTTGATCAAGCTTAGCAAATGAACTTTGTCCAACCTTTTTCATTGGAAATTTCTAAGTGTAGCCAATCATTTTGTAACCTCAAGTAGATCATCAATACATTATGTTATCACTATCTTAACTAATTCTTTCATTTCAATACATAATCATAACTCACTCGGCATCAACTATATTTTACTGTGCTCGACACATACTAAAAATCACTTGGCATCTACTAACTTGTTGAACACCTAGTTTTCTCAGCATCCACTAGAAATTACTTTTACTTAGCTCCAACTGACTTTTTGCTTGGCTTTCACTAACTTTTCTCAGCACCTTCTCTCAACTTGATCAAGCTTAGCAAATGAACTTTGTCAAACCTTTTTCATCTAAAATTTCTAAGTGTAGCCAATCATTTTGTAACCTCAAGTAGATTATCAATACTTTATGTTATCACTATCTTAACTAATTCTTGCACTTCAATACATAATCATAACTCAACCTTTCCTCTAGGTACTTCTGTTACATCTTGTTGATCAAATCCTCTTCATCAATCAACTAAGTAATAGTGCTTGAAACATATAAGCAATTATCTTACCATCATATAGCAGGTTTCACAACATTGAAAAAACAATGATTGAAAACACTTCTTCATTAATAACAATCTTTTTACTCAAATGATCTTTTCAATCATATGTCAACAATCTCCCTCTTTGGCATTGATGGCAAACCAAACTGATCAACCAGTCAATCAAATCATAAACTAACTAGGTTAAAATAGTAAGGCAATACCAAAAAGAAATTTTGTGAATGCAACTTCTCCCTCCATCAAAAACTCCTTCTTAGGTTACAAAATAGCTCTTATTTGATTCTCATCAGTAGAATATCATAACATCTCCCTCTTTTATTCTTGCTTCCAATCTTCCTTCTGAAGATGTCTCTTTAGTTCATTGAACTTCTTTTGCATTGTACTTTTATCCAATGTACTTTCTCCCTTTGACTTGATTTTCTTCTTTGATCATCTCCCTCTTTGATCAATATGCACTTGATCAATTTACTTAACATTCTCCCTCTTTGATAACAATGCCAAAGACATGTACTCAACACTTGACATCTTTGACATATGCAGATATTAGCTTTTTTAGGCTCTTTATTTTACTCCCTTTGACACCTTAACTATGACTATTTTGAAATTCTACCTTTGTAATTACTTTAGACAACTTTGCTAAAGTAAGATCCACTGCATCAATTTGTATGAAATGAATGCCAGCTTGTTTGATGCATGGTACTCCCTCTATGTTTAACATAGCCTTTGATAGGGGTATCACCCCTAGTTTACCTCTTAGGTACTCATAAGCATCCTTAGGTAATGCTTTGATGAAGACATTAACAATATGATCCTTTGTGTTGATATATTCCATCTTCACCTCTTTGTCTTGAACCAATTCCCTTACATAATGATACTTTATTGCAATGTGCTTTGTCTTTGTATGCATAATAAGATTCTTTGATATATTTATAGCACTTGTATTGTCACAATAAAGTGTCACTAGTTCAGTGATCTCTTCCTTCATTCCCTTTAGTAGATGTTTGTTCCATACAATTTTTGTGCAATTGATAGCAACAACAACATACTCTGCTTTAGTAGTAGATTGTGAAGTACAACTCTGCTTCTTGCTTGTCCATGTAACAAGTCTTCTACCTAAGAAGAATGCTCCTCAACTAGCACTCTTTCTATCATCAATTTTTCCAACCCAATCAACATCAATGTAGGCTTTCAATTCAAACTTGTTATTGTTCTTATAGTATAAACCATACTCTTGCGTTCCTTTCAAGTATCTCTTTATTCTCTTTACTGCCATCAAGTGATTCTCTCTAGAGTTAACAGAGAAACTAGCAACTATCCCCACAACTAATGCAATATCAGGTCTACTATGTACTACATATTGCAATTTTCCAATCATGGATCTATACATGTTTGATTGAACTCAGCTGATTAACCATTCTTTGATAGCTTGAGTGCTGTTACCATAGGTGTACTTATTGATTTTGAGTCCTCAAGTCCAAATTTCTTCAATATCTCCTTGATGTATTTTGACTAAGTAATATATACACCATACTTCATTTGATAGACTTGTAATCCCACAAAAAAATTGATGTCACCAAACATTGACATTTCAAACTCTTGCTTCATCTGATTTACAAAACCTTTACATAGAGCATCTTGTCCTCCAAATATTATTTCATCAATAAATATTTTAAATAACATGATACCTTTTTCTTCATTTGTCCTTATGTACAAATTGTTGTTATCATCTATCCTTTCAAATCCAATCTTAACAAGATAATTGTGAAGCCTCTCATACCATGCTCTTGGTGTTTGTTTCAATCTATAAAGAGCTTTATGTTGTTTGCATACCATGTTTTAATTGTTTTTGTCCACAAATCCTTTTGGTAGTTCTATGTAAACCTCTTCTTCCAATATTCCATTCAAAATTGTAGACTTAACATCCATCTAATAAACTTTGAAACCTTTGTATGCAGCATAAGCAAGCATAATTCTTACTCCTTCCATTCTTGCAACAGGGGCAAATGTTTCACGTGGTCAATTCCTTCTTCTTGTGCATACCCTTTGCAAACTAGTCTTGCTTTATTTCTTGTTACTTCACCATTCTCATCTAGCTTGTTCCTGAATACCCGTTTTGTGCCAATCACATTCTTGTCCTCTGGTCTAGGAAATAGGCTCCAAGTCTTGTTCTTTTCTATCTGTTGAATCTCCTCTTCCATGGCCTTGTACCAATCATCATCTTCCAAAGCATCTCTCACTATCTTAGGTTCTTTCATGCTTAACAAACATGATTCACCTCTCAACCTATTTGCTATCATTGGCCTTGCATCTTTGTCTCCAATGATTTGATCTGTTGGATGGTGTCTTTTGACATATTTGGATAGTCTAGGCTTAGTTCTTGTGGCTGCATTCTGTCTCTCAACTTTAATATCACTATGTGCATCTCTTTCAAGTATTTTAGCATCTCTTTCATGTGTGCCAATCTCAGAGTTAGATTGTGCATTCTCCTTATTTTTCAAGTCAGCATCTGAATGCAACTCGACATTCACAGGATGTGACTCGACAGTTGTTGAAACTTCCTAGTGATTTGCTACATGATTTAAAGCATCTTCTTCAATAGGCATTCGTTCATAGTAGTATACACATATCTTGTAATATTTGGGTTCTTTTGTAGGTTCAGCTTCATGTGCTTATGTAAACTCATAAAAATTCACATTTGCACTTTCCACAATTTTGTTAGTGTTAGTAATTAAACAATTGTAAGCTTTTCTTCTTGTGGAGTAACCAAGGAATATACCTTCTTTTCTCTTTGCATCAAACTTTTCACTCCTAATATCTTTAAGAATATAGCATTTTCTTCCAAATACCTTAAGATATTTCACATTGGGTGGATGACCATACCATAGTTCAAAAGTGTTGAGTGAGTACCTTTCTTTACTTGGACATGGTTCAAAGTGTCTACTATAGTACTTACATCTTCTCTCGAGTATTTTAGGGAAACATTTTTATCCATCATTAGTGTTTTGGCATAGTCAATTATTAACCTATTTCTTCTTTCAAAAATTCCATTTTGTGGAGGTGTCCTTGGTGCTGATGTTTGTCTCTTGATTTCTTTGTCATTGCAGAACACTTCAAATTCATGTGAAGTGAATTTACCTCCTATGTCCGATCTCAAGCATTTTAGGCTCTTAGCTGTTTCCTTCTCAACTCTATCCAAGTGCCATTTAAACATTTGAAAAGCATCTAATTTTTGTTTTAGAAACATGAGAGTCATCATTCTAGAATAGTCATCAACAAGTAGCATTATATACCTATCTCCTTTGTAGCTTTTGTAAGGAAACTTGGCAACAAATAATATAACCGTTTCCACATAACCCATAATAGATCTAAAATAAATATGGAATTAAAATCCACATGCAAGAGAATAGACAATATACCCACAAAAATTGTGACACAAGATATACCCTGGGAAACCCTCATTTAAATGAAACATCCAAAAAAAAAAAAAATTTGTCCAACAATTTCACATGCCCAAATCTTTTAACATCCCATCATAATAGCAAACCCAAAACTCTTAGATCTGCAATAAATCATTCATATATTTTGCCCTTTTCTTTTATCCTCTCATGCATTGCCATGGATTCAACCTAGGGTTAGAATAATAAAACCATAGCTTTGATACCATATCCATGAAAGACAAGCATAAATATAATGCAATTGAGAGAAAATAATGGGCTATACCTCTCAAGTAGCAAACCGCCGAGTAGACCAAGAGTGGGTAATGAGAATGCTCATCAAGATACCCAAGTCTCCAACCAAGACTCATCTAAGAACAATCTCCTCTCAAGTCCATATCAGGTGACTGCCCCTCGGACTTCCTGTTGAAACCATCGACCGTCCCAACAAATACTTCTCTAATCCAAGAGAAATCAGCATCACCATCGTCTCTAAGTATCCATGAGCACCTGTAACCAATCAATCCATGCCAACTCCAAATGCAACATAGCAATATCATGAAGTATCCAGCTTATGATCAATGTACTCAATACCAAGAAACTAAACCAAGATCAATGTCAAAGTTCCAACCATGGCCTCAAGAACATAAACATGACAACATGATCTTACCAACTCAACTAAAGAGATAACATGCTCCACATGAACACACCAATCATGTCACAACTCTAAACGCGTATCAAGAGTATACCATGACATAATAATGAAACCATCCTCATACCAAGGATAACATGCCAAATAAAAGCATAAACCACACCTTTGCCAAGAACCCTGTGAGTCCTCAAGATGCAACCATCTCCACACACCATGAAGAAAACCATCTCCACATACCAGGAAGAACCATCTCCACATACCATGAAGATAACCAAGAACTCCATGAGTCCTCAAGATCTAACCATCTTCACACACCATGAAGATAACAAGTGCACCATGCAAATGTCAAAGACGCTTCTGCAGCAACAAGATCTAAGACAAACCTCCAACATATGCAAACACTCAATAAATATATGAATGCCAACAAAACTCCCACTCAACCGTGGTACCAAGTCACCTATGGCATCATAAAATCCATCTCCTACTTGAAGATCCAAACCAAACCAGGAACTAATCCTGCACTGTCACCTCATCATTGTCACAAGCTCCCACTAAACCGTGTATCCAAGCTATCCATGACATAATGATGAGAACCCATCCTCTAACCATGAGAATCAACCAAGGCATCAAACCATCAAAGAGCTCAAAGTGCACATCATGAGCTCCTCAAAAGAAACCAAATAACCATGATCCTCAACCAAGAAGATATACCACTATAACCAAATCACAAAATCCAAGCTAATGAACATCAAGGATGTACCTATATAACCAATCATGTCATGCCAAAATCCATGGCACCATGATCACATCCATGAACCGAACATTTGGCTCTCAATATGTCCAACCTGTCAGCATAGTCAACCACAATTCTCTGCCATGACTATACCTGGTAACAACATCTCATCCCTTCTACATGAAGATAAAATCATGTGACTTAGGGCATAGACAACCCAAATCCAAGTCACCAATCTGAATATACATCAATAATGAAAGATCAATGGGCAAAGACAACCCATAACCAAGCTATAAATGCAACCTGTAAGTATAGACCGCTTACAACACTGCACAACTTGTAGACCCAACAAGTCATCATGCATATACAAACCAAACACTGATAACCATATCATCATGAGACCAATCTGAAATATGAACTGAGTATACAATGACATCAAAACTTAAATCTCCAATGCCATAAACTCACAATGTTACCATAGTCAAAATATATCTATAAACTGTTCAGATCAATATATCAACAAATAAATCATGCCAAACCTACACCAAATCTAAACCAATGTGTAGAGCTCTCCAAGAGCTTTTTGTTGACTATTCGAAGTCCAAAATCTGACTCCGTATGCCCAAGTTATGCCCTAATCTGTGCTCAAAATAAATAATATCTGACTTTAGAGCTCTTAAAATCTGACAAAATTTCAAAATCATAGAACCAAACCTACACCATGTTGTAGTGCTCTGAATTAGCTTTCCAACGCCTATAAGAACTCTGAAATCCGATAATCTGAGAGAAAGTTATGGCCATTTTACTAAGATAGTCTTTTTACCATTTTCAGTACGATTTTTCATTTTTTATTTTTCCAGTGACGAAAATTCCGATGGGATTAAATTTGATGGCCATCATGGGCTAAAACCAAAAAACTCTTTCATTTCCTCTAAACATGGCCAAACTAGGGCATATTATATATCACAATTTATGAAAATGTCGACCCGGATCCAATGGTGAGGTCTATTTTTACCCACGAGGTCATTTATGCAAGCTACCCCCCAAAACCCTCATTTAAATGAAACATCCGAAAAACTCTTTTTTTTTCTCTCTACAACAACCACCCTTGTGGCTGCTTATATAGTAGCAAGTCCCACAAAACCACTAAGTGGTATTACATAAACCATGTGCTAAAACCATGTGCTACCTAACCCACTGACCCCACATTTAATATTGGGCATTTAATTCTTTCCCCCAATATTAAATAATTACATGAAATATTATCACAATGTTACAATACAACTCATCAAGTATATCCCATGGGAATCTTTACATGTTGCACATCCATCTAGGTGCAACATTACATAATAAAATAAAATAATAAAATAACAATATTATGCAATGTGTGCAACACCCATTGTCTCAACAACTTTGCACTTGAATAGGTCTACACAAGTCAGTATGAATGATTTCAAGTATTTCGTTAGAGGTATAAGTTTTACTTTTAACGCTTGACTTTGTCATCTTGCCTAACTGAAATTGTTTGCATATTATGTTTTCTAGTTTCTTCAACTTTGGCAAACCTCTAACTCTTTTTATGATACTTATACTAATTAGATTATCAAAGTTAACATGACATAATCTCTTGTGCTAAAGCCATACATCATCAAATTTTGTAATAAGACAAGTAGCATCTTCTACATCCAAATAGAACAAATTACTCCTAGTTTGATCACCTTTACCAATTTGATTTTCATTTGTATCATATATCTTGGCTGATTTATTTTCAAACTCAATTTTACACCTCAAATTGTTCAATTGTGACACACTTAACAAATTATAATTCAATCCTTCAACATGATATGCATTGTCACATGAGATCTTGTCTGTAAGCTTAATAGACCCTTTTCCTTTTATTGAACATGGTGCATCATTACCAAATCTTACACTATTTCTATTATAATAGGTTAAGGTAATGAACCTACTTTTGTCTCCTATCATATGATGTGAGCATCCACTGTCAATGATCCATTTTTCATTCTTGTTCACACAATTCATAAGTGTAGTAGCTTCATCCTCATCCGACTCATCATTTACCCCTTCATCATAATTTTCATTAGAGTTGTTCTCATCAGAAATGTAGGATGACTTCTTGCCTTTATCTCTGTAGTCTCTTCCATCATCTTCTCTTATGTTTTTGTACTTGTTCCCTTCTCTAAAGTTCTTCTTCTATGTACATCTTGCTGCAATATGACCAACTTCATTGCAATTAAAACAAATGATAGGAAACTTACCTTTGAATTTACCTTTTCCTTTGTGGAATCTTTTGGCCAGAAAGTCTTCTAATTGTTCAATGTCTTCCTCATCTATACTGTTGTCACTAGATGCATACTTTATCTTTCTTTTCTTCTTCTTTGGCTTTACCTCCTTAGACTCCTTCAGTAACAATTTGGATTTGAAAGCTGATTCAATACTCTCTCATCTATAGTTGTCAAAATTAGATAACTCAAATGCAATGAGCCTACCCACTATACCTTCAAGGGTTAGATCATTTCCTGGTATACATCTTAACTCTTGAAGTGCAGATACTTTGATGGCATATACAAGTAACAATGTTCTCAAGACTTTTCTTATCACAGTTTCATCATCTATTTTACTAGTTGCACCTTTTATAGCACTAAGAACCTATTTTATTCTAGCAACATATTGAGAAATGTTTTCACCTTCTTCCATTCTCATGTCATCAAACTTACCTCTTAGACTTTTTGACTTAGCTCTTTGAACATTTTTATCTCCTCCATAGATAGTGTTTAGGGAATCCCACATTTTCTTTGTACTTTTAAGGTCCTTGATGTTATCAAACTCAACATAGCTTAGGCTAGATGCAATCTCCAACATCACCTGATTATGTTCTTTCTTTTTCTTCAAATCTTTAGTAGTTAGGGCTCTTGTTGGATCAACATGTTCTACTATAATGCAAGTTTGTGCATAATCTCTAAGTCCTCCAAGGTGTAGCTACATCAAACTTTTCCATGTAGGAAAGTTATCTCTATTCAGCTTGGGTACCTCTCTTTTTGACATCTTGATATTTATGCTTTTAGTACCTTGAAACTAATTTTCTTAAGCAACCTCACTCTAATACCAATTGTTGGAATTCTTTTAGATTAGTTGGGGGGGGAGGGGGGGGAGGTGAATCAGTTAGTCAAGGTCTAGATGTCCAAATAAAACTTTTCACAATTCAGTGAACCCATTTAACATTCTTTACCATGCATGCATTCATTGTGTGTAAACCAAAACTGATATGTTATATTAAACTAACATGCAAAAATGTAAAGCATAAAACATAACATATCCATTAGTACACTTGACACAATGATTTAACGTGGAAACCCAATTTGGGAAAAACCACCAGTAACATGCTACTCCTTTCTCACTCTTCTAAAGTGATGCCCTATTAAAGGCCAACCCTGTTAAAGGTTACAACACAGACTGATAAATTTAACCCAGTTAAGGGATTTCAGTCACCCTATTAAAAGTGAGCCTTGTTAGAGGACTTTAGGCCATTCACTTGGAATGCCATCCTGTTAAAGGATTTTCTAATGATTGTTAAGTCAACCTTTCTCCAAAAGATTTACCCTAATCAGATACAATTGTTAGAGAGTAATAGTAGAGTTTGATCTAATACAACTTACAACCTTACTTGTAGATTCAAAATCACTATTCAGTCCTCAACTTTGCTTGGCTTTCAATCTTTGTAGTTCTGACAGGTTGTTCACCCTTTCAAGCATTCATCCTTCTCTAGCCTTCTTTCTTAGCTCACCATTGTAGACTTCTCCTCTTGGGTCACTTGATGAAGCAAACCCTCTTCCTTCACCTTGTCAGATTTTCATATCCAAAAACTCTCTGACCTCCAATTGTTGCTTCATGACTAGACATCCCTCGATATAGGGAATTAGAAATATTTTTCCCACTCATTATCCATAAAAAATTAGAGTTTTTGATGGATTTGGTAGGATACAATGTATCTACCTCATATCTTGTCTTCTCTAGAAACTTCTCCTTAAATCCTTTTGAATTCACCTCTAAAACAATTTACATAAGATTATATACCTCCAACTCATCAATCTTATCTTCCTCCTGATTTACAAGTTTCAAGAAAACAAACTTGTTAGCTTTGATTTGACGAATCTCCAATCTTTATCATAATGCAGTAGTCTAACATTATTAATTTACTGATACTCAACACATACTCTATTACTCAACATCTATTGTAAAATCACTTAGCATAAACTAGATTTTATTGGTACTTGACACATACTGAAAATCACTCGACATCTACTAACTTGCTTAGCATCTATTAGTTTGCTTGGCATCTACTAGAAATCACTTTACTTGGCTCCAACTGACTTTTTGCTTGGCTTGCACTAACTTTTCTCGACACCTTCTATCAACTTGATTAAGTTTAGAAAATGAACTTTGTCCAACCTTTTTCATCTAAACTTTCTAAGTGTAGCCAATCATTTTGTAACCTCAAAGATCATCAATACATTATGTTATTACCGTCTTAATTAATTCTTACACTTCAATACATAATCATAACTCAACCTTTCCTCTAGGTACTTTTGTTAAATCTTGTTGATCAAATCCTCTTCATCAATCAACTAAGTAATAATGCTTGAAACATATAAGCAATTGTCTTACCATCATATAGTAGGTTTGACATCAATGAAAAAATAATGATTGAAAACACTTCTTCATTAATAACAATCTTTCTATTGAAATGATCTTTTCAATCATATCTTAACAAACATACCAAAAATATGTGACCTTAACAATATAACACACCACAAAAATGAGTTAGCCTAGGGGCCTCATGTATTTTCCATACAAGCATTGCATAGAATTGAAATTGTATTTGTCCTATTGATCTAGAGATGTCATACATAGTGACCCCATTCCATAAATTCAACATTTCATCAATAAGGGACTCAATATAATTGTTTATATCTTTAACTTGGTACTTACTTAGTTGAATAAATAGAAACATTACATAATTATTATGACTATTTTGATGCGGTGTTTATAAATAAATTTAGATAATTATTAAATAAAAAATACCTAGTACAATCATTAACAACATTATGTGCTCCCTCTTTATAGACATCCAAGGAGGAATGTTATTGTTAATAACAAAAACAAGCCACACTAAGTAGATAAATTTCATATCTTCAAATGGATTGACATTTCTTGAGCTGCCAATGAAAGTTCCAGATTACAACATTCTTCTTTAAATATTGGCCACCTATCTTATTTGTCCTTAAATTTAGAACCTTCCATAGGCATTCATATAATGTCATCTTGACTTCTATTGCATGCATGGTAATCCATAAATTGTGCCAAGCTAGTGCACTTGAATAATAGTTCAAGACGTGGAATAATGAGAATGTATCGAAGAACCTTGTGAGGCACCTTTTTTTGTTACTTGATCAGACTAATATCTAATAATATGAAAATTAGGGCATTCTATTGCAAATTCATGTTGTTTATGATATATAATATGATCATTGGGACATGAATGTATTGTTTGATATTTCATTCCAATTTGATTCATAATAGTAGATAATTCTTGGCATGAACAAGGTAGAATATTTGATGGTGGTAACAAAACTCACCTATCAAACTACAACAACAAATATGATTTGTTAATATAATGAATAGTAATGGTATGCTAACATTGAAGATGAAAAAAATGGCATACCTTAGCATACATGACATTACTACATTGGATAATCTATTCATAGCTTTCAAGTTCACCAAAAATACTATAGTAGAGAGAAGAGTTGTTTGGGAGCCTTGGTATAGGGGTTTATATGACTTCTCAGGTATAGGTATATGAAGACCATCTTCATCATCATTATCAGATGCACTAGTACCATCATCATGATTATCTTGACCAGCTGCACCAATAGGTCATCATCTTCAATTGTGTTCTCTGCGACAGGGTCATCTTCTTCCATGGGAGCATTATCCTTGGCTTGGATATTCACACCTCCATGTTCCTCTAGTTCGAAATCCACATTGACCAATTGACAAAAATTGTGTCCCCCTTCAACGCAACCATGTTGCCTATAATGACTCCTGGCTATTGTGATTAGATTTTTTTGATTCTTTAAGCCCTTACACTTTTGGAACTAAGACCACAATCTTGCAATTGTCCCATTATTTTTTTTTGGATTCATATTGGCAAGCATGGTCTTTCTTTATAGGAAAATATTTGGGCTATAAATATACAAAATGTAAATATACAAGCTAGTAGTATCTTGTATATAGTAAAAAATAATAAAATATTACAAGATTATACAATATTTACAAATAAATACACAAATCATGCTCACAAGATTAGACCAACCAATTTGCACATTCTCAAACTCATTTGAAGCATCAAAAAGCTTCCTAGGTGGTCAACAATGGTCAAACAACCACAACATGTCATAAGGAATGAGATAAGGTGGAGTGAGTTGTAGTGAGGTTTTTCAAATCATAAGATTTCATTATTTCCTCCATTGGTGGCAAGGAAGCCCAAAGTTGTAATGAAATCGTAAAATTTGCAGAAATTGAAAAAAATGGACAAAGTTGCAAAAATTGACAAAGTTGTCATGTTGCAACTTTGTTCAACCTTGGAGAAATAAGTAACATATTTTCAATGTGAGGTATTTTCCCCTTTCCTAAGGTGTTAAAGATATTAAAATTCCTATTTAAGCCTTTACAAAGTCAATTGTATGGGTTGAGAACAAGTTTTTACAAAAATGCATAAAACTAAGTTTTACTAGCAAAATTGTTGCATTCTTGTTGTTCATAGAAGTTAGCTAAAATAGTTAGCTTTTTTTTTGTATAGGTTGTAGCTTCTTTTCATCAAATTGTGTTCATATTTATCCCAATTTGTAAATCATTGTAAGTTTTGTTGTTTTAATCTCACTAAAAGTTGAGGGTGTTAATTCATTCTTGCCTTAAAATATTTAGCCAACATTAAAATTTTCTCCATTGTACAACCCTTCCATCTCTGTACTCTAAATTTAAAGTCCTAAAATATTATTATTTTTTCAAACAAATTATAGTAGATTTTGGTTTTAATATGGAGTCATTCATTTAGTGCAAGTTGATGATTAAGGTATTTTCCTTTTTAAAGCCTATAATTTTGTCATAGACTATCCATATCATAGAATTTGATGCCCTCAAAGAGTCTCATTTATTTTTAAAAAAAGAAAGACAAGTGAAGAAATATTAATTGATGGGAATAAAGAAGATAATTCAAAGAGGCATAAGGGTTAAAAGATAAAGAAGACAATTCAAAGAAGAAAGATTGAATGTCAAAGGGCTCAAGTAGATCAAATTTCTCTTCATCTACATGTTACGGCTCAAGATGTGCCTAATGTTCCAACCAAAGAAAATTCTAGCATCACAAACTCACAAAGTTGAGAACAAGGCCCAAGATATTGAATACATAAGTATCATTCCTCAACCTAAACTAGTGTGATGCAAGGTACCTATACCTATATCCTTCTCGAAGAGTTGTCTTTTCATTTATGTTTGATGTAATAAGGATGTGATGTGTTAACACAATCCAGCATATGTTGGTTTTATCCTTTTGTGCGGACAATGATCTTTGTGGTTGTCTTATAAACCAAAAGAGTCCTTAGTCCACTAGAATGTGTTTGTTGTTTTGTGTGTTGTGGAGTCTAATAATTGCAAATTTTTTTTTTCCTTAGATATACATTTTCCACCATTCCTAAGGGTTTGGAATCATATGGCATCAATTAGGAGTCAAAATGCAAAAAGTTGTCATATTTGGCAAAAAATGCAAAAATTGCTAATGCAACTTTTTGAAAAATTGTCATGAAAAGGCATTTTAAGTTCCCAATATTCATAACCACCAAGAGTTGGTTTGAATCATTTGGTTAAAGATATTTAAGTAATACAACATCATTCCATAAGAAGATCATCAAATTGTACTGATTGTAGCAACATTTTATGAAAGAAAAACATTTTTCTAGAAGGAACTTGTTCTGTATGACATTATATGGATTGGTTGAAGCAAATAAAGTTTATGCAAAGTTGGATTTGTAAATCAACTTTCATTTGCATCTGGTATTGATCAATTTGGTTTTGTGTAGAGGAAGTAACAATATTTTGTGTGAACATAGGTCTGAAATCCTTAAATTTAGGGTTTGAAATAGAGATGTGGCCCTAACTTGCAAGTTCACCATTTGAATTCAATGCCACTTGGTGAAATGAAAGTGAGGAAACTTTACTTTATGATTCCAAAAACCTAGGATAGGGGAATCTTGTTTGTTGGTTGTAATTTGATTCTCTAGGCTAAATAAGCCCATGTATTTAGCCTAAAAATGAACTGTTTGAGCATGGTAACAACATAGGGAGGTTTTGGGTCATAATATTTCACTCATTATTGTAAATGATGGTTATATATTTTATTGGATGTAGAGTAAGTTTCTTCTTTAGGCACAAAACACAACCAAATGACCAAGTGCTTAAATAAGACTAGAATTAGGTTATGCTCTGGAATTGAACCTTACATGAATATCAATTTGTATTAGATTTGTATTTATTTGCATCTTTCAAAATGTAATAGAAAAATGATTTCATAGAAATGCAATTTTATCATACATATTTGTATACCTATTTGTATGCTTAGAGTGAAACCGTGTGTGCTAAAATGTTGACACACTTCTATGAGTCATTATATCCAATATTTATAAAGAATGAGGTCTCATATGGAAGCTCATAGCTCTCTATTCATGGAGTGCAAGGGTTTTTAATGGAGGCCCTCGATTTGACCTAGTTTGTGCTCGCACAAGTACACCATAAAACAAGAGATTCAAGGATCAAAATATGAATAAAAATAAAGATGCAAGCTAATCTAAATGAAAAAAATGCAAAGAAATGCAAGAAAGGAAATCTAATCTATGAAAGGAAATAACAATGTAATATTAATCTATGAAAACAAATATGACTCTAAGATAATATGAAAATGCAAGGATGAAATCTGATGATGGAAGCCATGGATGCAAGAGAGAAATTGCAATGATCCAATGTCCAAACCCTAATGCTCAAACTCCTTCTCCAAAATTGCTCTCTAAACCTATAGCATAATAATACTATAGCAACGAGCTATTTTCTCCATATATCTCTCTATATATTTCTCTATGTCTCTTTGTCTATATGAAAATGAGAAGGAGAGGGTTCCTTATAAAGGAAAATGTGGAGGTGGGAGCCTTCTCACAACCAATATGGGATAATAGAGTTTGATCCATGTGAGACAAAATTCCACCAATGAGAAAAGAGGAGTGTTTGAGAAGAAAGTGGAAAGAAGAAAAAGAGGAATCCCACTTAGAGATATGTACATTTAAGTGTAGAGAAATAAAAGATTTATTTATTTTTATTTAATTTATTTCCATTTTTCATCACAAAGAGATATTTAAGTGGTGATTTTATTTAATTCAAAGGGAGCAAGTTCTTTTAATTAAATAGGAAATATTTAATTAAATTAAAAGTGGGGTTTTTCTCTTAATTAATTAAATGTGGATTGATTATTTAATTAAAAGAGAGGTTTCCTTTTAATTAAATAAGACTTAGGATAAAATGATCAAACCTTAGGAAATCTTGAAATAATTGAAATAATTATAATTTGATCAAAGAGATTGATTTGAATTGATTTAATAAAATTATTGTAAACCATTGATTCAAGAAATTTGATAAATTCAATAATTGGGGCCCATAGTCTAGGTGACCATTTTCGGGTGCATATAGAAACAACAATTTGAACATGACTTTATTGAAGTGGCATAAAACTTAGAAGGAAGCTAAACATATCTACACACTTTCCTTTTTGTCATATTGGTTTACCATGATGAAGGTTTTCCTTATTATCTTCATAATCGAGGTTCACTTTGTCATTGGAGCTTCTTAGCTAGGGTTTATGAATCTTATACCCCTACCCACTATCCAAAAGTGACACCTTTAAACCTACTTATGACTTTTATGAAAACTTCTTGTGACCTTATAAGCCGATAAATTGACATTTGGTGATGATGATAAAACACATATAAAGACATGGTATGCCAAGTATAAACTTGTAATAGTGTGGGGAGAGAAATAAAGTCTTGACTAGAGAAAGTGATCAATCACATGAAGCACTTGAAAAAAAATGAATCCATTTAACAAGATTTCTAATGTTGTAGTGAGAACAAGAATAAAACTCTACCTACATAAATAAACAAGAATACTGAAGAAATGCGTACCAAATGTGTGAAGCAAAATGTCTTGAAACTCATGTCACTCGTAGACCTAGCTACAAAGAGTGCATTCATGTCTTCTCCATTGGGATTGACATAGTTGAATCTCACACTCACAAACTTCCAAAGCGTGCATCCACATCTTCTCCACTAGGATCAATTAACATAGTTGGATCTCATACTCTTTGATATATGAACAATAATCCAAATCTAGTGGAATATTTTGGCATCAATGTGATTATAGGTGGAACCTTAGAAATCCCCCCCTAGCAAGGCCAAAATTTTGTATGACCCATCATCTTCTTCAACCGACCCCCCTTTGCAGGCACCAAATTAAACTTCTCCCCTTAAAGTCAAAATCCCCCCTATCTCCAAGTTTAGTTCCCCCCCAGAATGTGGACCTATAAAGCGTATAGACCTTAAAATTTACTCCCACCCAAAATGCCCAAATTGTGAAATAAATCTTGTGCACACCTTTTTTTTGTTTTCTTTATGAGCATGATTTGGTCAAATTTTTGACCAAATTAGGCATTTTTCTCAAAATTTTGACCAAATCGGGCTCATAAACAAGACAAAAGAATTGAACAAGCCAAAAAAAGGTCTTGGTCAAAAATTGACCTCAAATGTAGTAGTGTTTTTTGGTACTCCTTTTTTATGTGCATGTGCTTATACAAGGGTTCCTTTGTATTTGGTAAAGACATGAAACTAGAAAGAGAGAAGGATGGAGAGAAATTACTTGTGCAACTTTGGAGTTTAGATATGACTTGGGAAGTCACAAATGCCAATTTTGTCGAATCTGACAAGTATTTTGCATCGAAGATGAGGATGTTGTTAAGTGGAGACAATCCTCAAATTCCTCAACCCTTATTGGAGTTGATTAGGCCTAAAGATCATGCTAAAGGTTTGAAGGTTAGTCACAACTAGGGGGATATTATTCCTTATTTAGTTTCAACTATATTTAGAGTGTATGGTTTCCAAGGGAAACCTCATGCCTTGCCATACCAAGTGGATTTGAAAGTAGGAATTGCTACGTTCTTATGGAAGGTTGGAGGACTTGAAGAGAGGGAATTTATGGGAAGACCTAGGGAAACAATCTTTCCAAATTTTACACTCATTCACAATTTTGTGTTGACAAAAGGAGGATGGAAATTGTTGGAAATATTCAAGACAATGTGAAGTTACTAAGAGGGGAGGGGTGAATTAGTAACTTCTAAAAAATTAACAATTTCAATTCTTAATCCAATAATCCAATTAGCATTTAGTTCATCACATCTAATCTAATTACATGCATGAGAAAATAAAAACATGAAAGCATTCATAACACTTTGACACAAAGATTTGGTGACCCAAAAACCTTCCAAATAGAAAGTAAAACTGGGGTGTGGATGATACCCACAAACTTCAATATTGTAACATAAAATTGGCCTATTAAGGCTTACAATGATCACTTCTAATGATCTACCTTGTTAGGAGCAATAAGGGCTGCTAGGTCCACCTTGTGAAAGGATTTACAAACATACAATTAAGTATGCACTCGGTAAAGAGATTTATGAAAGACTATTAGGTCTACCTTGTTAAGGGATTTTGATTGGTCCACCTATTAGGATAAAGTAGTAGATGATCTTTGATTTGCAACTTGGTTTGCTGAATGAGATTCCGTTGTGTACTAATCACCTTTCTGTGGTAAATATGTCTCTATTGCTTCTTATTTTTTTATGGCCTTTACAATTCACTCCTTCTACTTTTCTCTGATTTAATTCACATTCACATCCTCATATTTTCACACACATACAAATATTGGATATGATACAATGCATTACATATATATCAATCCAATTTACATAATTACAAACTTGGCCATCATACAAGTGTACACAAATATTACAAAGTTGGCCCATATGAAGACAATCAGGTTCTAAAGACTAACTCGGTGAGGTTCTGATTCATGGCATCCACTATCATTGCTTGACACCATCATGCACTTGGTAGACATAGAAGCTCGGTCCATACTGATCACTTCCAAGTAGTCTTGAACTTGGTCTGCATTGGTGACTCAGTAGATATTGTGCAACTTGGCTTAAACTAAATTGCTTGATTACTTAGTAAACACTATCACCTTAAGCTTGGTATAAACTAAATCATTTGGTTAACCATAAACTAAATCATTTGGTTAACATAGACTAGCTTGGTTAACACTGGATTCACATCACATGAACTACGAGCTCAATAAGCATAGGACTACTTGGTAACCACTGATAAACTCAGCATTAACTAAAATGCATAGTTTACACTGCTGGAATTCACACTAACATAATCTGCTCGATAATCACTGGGATTTGTCCAAAGGACTTGGTAGCAATTGAAATATTTGGAAAACATTGTAAAATATACAATGATCTCGGTAACCATATACAATCTGAATAAGTGTATGTCACTAATAACAAACTTGATTGATATGTCAATAATCTCCCCCTTTGGCATTAGTGACAAAAACACTTATCAGCCAAAACTGAATACAAAAAGATTCCTGAATACCTTTTATCCATCACCACGTGATATTGGCTTGGTAGAGTATACTATTTTTGAGATTTTTCAAATTTGGTTTTGTAAGTATACTATACATCTTTTTTCTATATACATGTTTTTCCGTTTATTTCTTACTTATTGCAAGTTCTCCCCCATAGCATATTTCTCTCCATACTATCTTTCTCCTCATACTATGAGTGTCTCTCCCACTTTTTGATAGTAATGCCAAATATTTATTCTATTTTATTTACATAGAAATACCAAAATGAGATAAAAATTTAGAATATAGCTTGAGAATGATTGCCAAGGTTTTATACCAATTTTCTTGAAAGACCTTACATGTATGAAGTGCAATTTGTACCTCTACTAATAATTTTATCATATGGTCTATAATAGAGAAGTTATTGTCATGGATTAGAGTTTTTGAATATGTAATATGTTTTTGCAGTGCATCGATGTCGGGAAGGATCATGTTTTGTATATCAATTAATGTGGATTTGATCCTTGCTTCTTCTCTTAGCAATTCTGCTTGCATTCTCTTGAAATGTGTAGAGCTTGAACTAGGGTCAAGTTGAAGCCGTTGAGCACTAGCCTTCAGATCTTCATCTATTTTGGACAATTTTTCCTTTATTTCTCTTAGAAACTCAGAAACATCACATAGCTTCCCAAAAAGTGATGACACATTTGAACACGATGCTTCTAAATTTCCCAAAATTGTAGAGAGTTCTACTTGCTATAAAGTTATCTATTGAGCAATGTGCTCTAGCACTTTGTTGTCAAATTTCTTTTTAGCCTTCTCCACTAGCTTACCTTGTCCATCATTGTCTACATTGAATTTTTGGACTACTTCTCCTAGCTAATACAAAATTGGTTGTGAAGAATCAACCTCAATTCCTATGGCATTAGCCAAAATGTTCTTAGCATCTTCAATTATCTTATACTCTTTATCTCTCTCCTCTCTTAGCCTTTGCTACTTAGCCTTCTTCTGAAGGAGTTCACCAAATTTTTGCATTTGGTCTTGAGTAAGCTTTTAAATATCCCAATTGGGGATTACTGTTTCCTCATCTAAATCAATATCTTCCTCTATCTCTTTTCCTTTCCCTAAAAATTTTGTACTTGGTTGAACTTTAGGCTCAACTGTCCTTACACTTATTGCTTTTGTATCCAGAATGGAAATAATGGTAGAGATACTAGGGCTTGTAGTAAAAATTGATAATGTACTAACTGAAGGAATACTTACAGAAATACTTGAAGAACTCAAAATTGATGAAGCCAAAATTGAAGTACTCAAAACTAGTGTACTTACAACTGATGTGCTCAAGACTGAAGTAGCCAACATATCCATAGTTGATGATGCCAACTCAGTTGATGAAGGAGTTTGCAACTTAGTAGATGAAGTAAAGGTTACTTCTATCAATTATGTGCTAATCTGAGTGGGAGCAAAGAGTGATTAGACATTTGAGTTATCACTGGTGGTCACAATCAAACTTGCTCAATTTCCTTAATCAAAACTAGACAAGTATTAAATTTTAGAGTCAATTTTTCTTCAATTTTCTTCAATGACTCTTTTACCTTAGCATCTAATATGCTCAGTAATAGCTACCTCAAGGTTTTCCCATATATTTCCTTGACAATTTACATAGCAAAATCTCATTTTGGCTTTATCTTTTCCAATAACTCACTAGGAATTTGAGAAGCGGACTAATTTGGTGAGTATTTCCACTTACCCATTTTATTCAACACCAGTTCTTCAATCTACTTCTACTCCTCTACTATCCTAATCTCATATTTTAATGATTCAAAATTTGTTATGCCTGCACCTACTTCCAAATCTTTTAGTCTGTCTTGGAAGGTGGGTGGAGGTTTTCTAAAGATGATGTCTCCTCCTCCCTTGTCAGACTTCTTCCTTGAAGATCTTCTTTTGAAAACTACAATGGATGGTTTTGTTGGCTTGGTGATGATCACCTTGCTTTCTTCTTTAGTGGTTCTTCTTCCTTAGATTCTTCCTCATCCTCTGCTTCTTCACTTTTCTCATCCTTACCTTTTCCCTTAGTTAACAAAAGAGGTGAACTTGATTTCAGCTTTGCAATTCTTCTCTTTCCTTTGTTGACCACCTAAGGTAGCTTTATCTCAAGTTCAATCCTGGACTTAGGTTCATCGTACATTCTAAAGTATGTAGCCTTGGATCAATTGGCTCATTGACAAGGGCTTCAATGATATCTTTGGCTTCATTAATATTGACCTCATAACCAAGAGGTTTTACCCATGCAATTCTAGGCTTAACTACCTGAATGTAAACCTTGTCACTATCCACCATGAAACATATATCATCTTTATAGTCCTCAACTAGCTTCTTGGGGATTTGAAACCTATTATTCATTTTGTCCTTGAATACATCAAAATAATTGTTCATGATGCTATTACAATTTTCACCCATCTCTGCAATATACTCATTGATATGATAAAGCACAGGCATATCTTTTCTCCAAACTATAGTGCCTTTAGAGGGGAAGAATTTTTGTACATAAAAGAATAGGCATGTTAACAAAGAACCAAACTTACATGTATTGTTCTTTGAAGTTCTTATGCTTTCTATGTTCTTGTCAAGTTGTCTCAACAATAGCTTGGTGAGGTCAAATGATAGATTATTCTTAACCACCTTATATGCTAAGTCCATGGCTTCACACGACACACTATTCAATTTGCTTGAACTGTATATCTTATGTGCAATAATATTAATTCCAAACTTTAATTTTGCATCGGTGACATTGTTGATTTTCATTCCTTTGTCATCAAAGTGGAAGAATATTCTCCATCCCAAACCCTTATCCATTTTGACAATGAGCACTAGATCAAGATGATGTTTTTATAACACAATCATAAGTATAGGAGGGAATGCCTAAAGAACCTCCAATGCCACTCTTAGCCCTCACTATTAAAGACTTTAAAGGAAAAGATATTGATCATGTTTTAGAATAGGCTACCAAGAGATTTTTAGATGATGATGAATTTGTGATATCTAGGGCCTTTATCCAATTTTTATGGAGAAGAAATATTGCTAATTTTGAGGCAAATTGCAAGAGAGAAAAGGTAGAGAAACCTAGTAAACAAGACTCTCAAATGGAGGAGGAAATAAATGCTACTTTCATGAATGGTTTCAGTCAAATAACCCCTTTAGGAGAAGGGAAATTTCTTAGAGATTTAGGTGTCCTCATACTCCTAGAATGTGACATTACTAATGCAATAGTTTTTGATGCAATAAGGAAGGAAAAGGAAACAAATTTTAATACTGAAGAAGAGGTCAAAGAATCCCATAAAGGGGTCAAATACATTTATGACTATTAGGCCTCGGTGATATGGTCCATTCAAAAAAAGGACAAATCAAGACTCCAAGAAGCTTTAGATGCAAAGCACATAGGAATTTAGGTGGTATATAGAGTTTGGGAAGTGGATAGTGAGAAAGTTTCCCTAATGAATAAAGAGGTAACTAATTTTAGTATAGAGGTAGCTGTGAAAGATAAGAATAAATTTCTTGAGATAAATGCTAAATTCAAGAAAGTATTAGAAGCCTATGATGAGAGGGGAAATTGAATAAGTGAAATGAAAAAACAAACATTTCAAACTTACAGAAGCAAAAGAAAAGAGAAAGGTGGGGGAAGAACCCATCCAACTTTTGATTTCATCTTCCCTTGCTCCTTGACCTCCTACTATACCTATTATGGAAATCCCTAGCACACACCAACATCTAGAATTTTACACTACAAATGAACTAAACAAGGAGAAAGATAAGCTCAAGGAAGCGTAGGTAGAGGTGCAAATCTAATATGAGGATAGGGTAAGAGATACAATTTTTTTTCTAGTAGATATAATAAATTGGCCTCTTTTCTATTAAGAGATGTCAAGGTTAGTACACATTTGGAATGAACTAGAAAATAATGAAGCTACCTTGAGAGATGTTTTGAATAAGTTGATTAGTAGGGAAGATGTTATCACTGCTCTATGTTTTTTTGTCATTGATAAGGTTGAGGATCAGAATGAAAATACATATGATCAAGAAAATGACCTACTAGATTTTGATCTTAAAAGAGATATATTACACAAAAATTTAAGAGCCAGTTTCTCTAGATATCTTAGTAGGAATTTTGATTTATTCCCTCATCTGCTAAAGGGCCTAGGCATTATTAAAGACAAGGAGGAGAGGAGAAATGAAATAAAATAAATAATATTAGATTGAATGATGTGGTTAATAAAGAAAATTATATATGGTTTGCAAGAACTATTGAGGAGGTTGTTTAGGCCCAAATATGATTTTACTCCTTCCAACAATACTTTGAAGAGATAAAGAAGTTGGGAAAGCATATTTTGAAGATAGAAACAAGAATTCTCAATTTTAGTTGGCCAGATGACACTATTTTCAACAAGAAGATGGTAGACTATTCATTAGCCTCAACATTATTACAAATGGCATCTGATGAGAAATTAGTAGATAAATCAATAGCTACAAGGAAACTGCATTCTATTTACAAAGCTATCCAAACAACTAAAGAGGAAGTTGAAGTTGAGATAGAAGAGATAAATAAGAAAAGTCCTCAACCAACACTAGAAATCAAAGATATAGTACCAAAAGTGGTTGAGGAAAAAGATAATCATTTGCCTACTACAGATGATAAAGAATTAGAACAATATAGAATAGGCCCCACCAAGTGAATAAAGGAGTTGTTCTATTATCAAACAAAAGGCCAATTTTATTTATGTTTCTTGTGCAATGATTAAAGTGACCTTTTGTCTTATTTTTAATCTTTAAGTTCTTTGTTTAAAGTGAGATATTATTACTCATGCTATATAAGTGAGTTCCCAAGGCTAGAGGATGGTCCTAGTTTCATTTTGCTAAACTAAGTTTTGTTCATTTTGAGTCAGTACATACATACTTTAATTTTGTTGCAAACTTGAATAGAAAGTTAACAATTGCTGGTCTATTTGAGTTATTTTTCTGATAGGGATGGTCATTGAATGTATACAATTTCAAAGAAGTTAATGCAAATGCAGGAAGCTATATGTTCATCCTAGATCTTGTCTGTTCTCTTATTTTCATTATGTTTACTGAAATTTAATGACAATGTTTATTAAATTTTAGTTGTAATTCTTTTTTAATTATATTTCAATTATATTTTTCTAATAATCTAATGGGTTATGTAATTTCTTAATGTAAGTTGAAAGAAATTTATGGTGTTCATTGAAGATTTTGATAAGTATAAGATCTAGAAATGAATTATGATAATATTTTCACAAAGTGTCAAGATAAGATCTAGAAGTTAATGTCTCATTCATGTGAGTTTATAGCCCAATAGATAAGGCATTGATCATCCTCTAAATTTGATCTAGTTGGAACAACTTATAGGGCAAAAAGTCATTTAAAATTAATCATTTAATGTTCTATTATTGAAGTTTGAAAACATCAGCCTATGCTTGATTCACGGAGTCTAGCGTATGAAAAAATTAAAATTTATCATCTCTTTAATGTCTTTGAGTTAGAAAGCTAAATCATCTATTATTTTTGAATTCATGTTGTAAATCTAAATATCAAGTGAATAAGAATGAATTCCTACATAAGCCCACTTGAATCTTGTAGAATTCAAAATGGAGAAGACCTTAGAGGCTTGTTAATTGGTCCTATTAGTTTGCATATTAGAATACCCATTATGATCTTTAGATAATTTCTAGGTTTGTTTGATAGTCTAAGAGATAGTTGAAATTCTATCAAATCAAAAGCCAACAACATGCATAAGAATATCCTCACATTTGTTTTTAACATCCTATGCCACATGTAATAATATCTCCTATATTTAGAAGATGTTAATGGAAACCTATAAGAAGGTGAAATTCCATGTAAAAAAATAATTTCACATGTAGGGATTGAATTTAATTTACAATGTTTTTCATATTCTTGTGATGAAGGGCACTCCCCTTAATACCTTAAACACATAACAAAAACAAAGAAATAACAAAAATTTGCAAAAACAAAGTATGGGATTCTTATCATCAACACAAATGCTGGATTACAAAATTCAGCATTACAATATGCTAACCCACATGGGCACCTTCATTATAGTAATTTGCAAGAAAATGTTGTGAACTATCACCTAGAGTTGTCCTAAAAAGTGTACAACCATTTCTTAAATAAGAAATTTTATGCCACCTGGGAAGGTTCTAGGCACTCAAACTTAATACCTAGGGTGGAGAAACCCTAAAAATACATATATAGTAGACCAAATATACTTTTGACATTTATTTTAGTAGTTTTGGTTGTCCCAACTTCAAAAGACCATAACTTTCAAACTGTTGCCCTGATTGGGTATTATAACCACTTTTCAGAATCCTTAGCTTCTAATCTACATGGTTGGATTTGCGCAAGTGCCCATTCTTCAAGTTTTTGAGCTTCATCTAGGAATGTTTAGGAATTCAAAATTAAGCCCAAATTATTTGTACCAATAATTTATACCAAAATTCCACAATAACCTCACTAATACTTATGATATGGCATTGAGCCTCAACTAGCAAGCTGATATGACTAAGATGAACCTCCACCTCTAAAATTGGGACATCTTGAGCTCATATGACTAACTTACTGAGTATAAAGCCTCCACAGAAAACAAATCTACATTAAAGCAACCCTTATTAAATCAACTAAAATGAATTTTTTTTGGCTGATACAAGATTTCTCTTACACCCAGGATGCTCTTGCATCAAACACTCGGGGTAATTTGAATAGTGACCATATCGTGTCTCAGGTGTTCAGAGGAAAACCAAGATGGTTAACCTCCTCCCTTACTAGCCATGATGAATCTTCTACTAGCCTCCCTTTCCATTTGATTAGGTATTCTTCATAAGTTTTTTCCCTTGTACTTTTGCCAACATGATTGTCCAATATCTCCTCAATCTCCTTTGTAGCTAAACTAGCTACTGGAATACTCCACTTCACTTCTAAAATTTCATCTCAATCACCTCCCTCATGATAGTTTGTCAAATATTAAATGTTAAATATTGGTGAAATATTCAATTCAGTAGGCAACTCCATTTCATAAGAAATTCCAGAATCATGCCTTTTCACTATCTTGCATAGTTAGACTTCTTCATTTTCAACTTATTATATGTACCCACTAAAAAATGGTTATTTATCAAATGACCCATGAGTCCATCTCCAACATGGAATTCCTTATACCTCCTTCTCACATCTACCTTATCTTTATTCTGTGTATTCATTATAATAATGTAATTCCTCACATCCTCATGGATATTCTTCAAATGCTCAACAAATTCTTCTGCTTCAGCACTACTTATTTCTCATTTATCCAATTGCCTCAATTTAGAATTATTTCTAGGACTTCTCCCACAAACAATATAGAATGGTGATTTACAGGTACTCCTATTGAAAAAATTATTATATGCAAATTCTACCTATGGTCAAATTATATTCCATCCTTTTGCTTTATCTCCAACCAAACATCTCAACATGTTTCCCAAACTGAGATTCATGACTTCTCTCTATCCATCAGTGTGTGGATGATGTGATGAAATGAACTTCAAATTTTTCTTCAATTTCTTCCATAATGTATGCCAGAAATAAACATCAAATTTAATATCTCGATCTAAAACTATACTCTTTGGCAGACCATGTAGTCTCACCACTTCTCTAAAAAATAACTTTTTCACATGAACAATATTACTAGTCTTCTTATGGGCAATGAACACGTCAACTTTGAAAACCTATCAACCACCACAAAATAGAATCATGCCCTCACAAAGTCCTTGGCAATCCAAGAATAAAATCTATTCTGACATCCTCTGACAACTTCTCTAGTACATGTAATTGCTAATACAACCTAATATTTTGCTTCACTCCTTTCACCATCTAACATAATCTACAACTTTATACAAACTTCTTGACATCTTGCTACAACTGTGGCCAATAATAGTTCTCAACAACCAAAGTAATAATTTTATCTCTAGCAAAGTGTCCAACCAATCTTCCACTATGATTCTCCTTGATAAGATTCCCTCTCATTGAACTTCTTGGAATGCGCAACTAACTTCTTTCGAACAACATACCATCTTGGATAATGAATTATGACCACTTTAGCTTGTCAAGTGTAATAGGTTCTATACTAGCCTTCGATGCTTCACCAAAATTAGGATCCTCTAAGTAAAAATTACTAAATTCCTTGAACCCAACCACCTTAATCTGCATTTTTTTCAAGAAAAGTTGTCTTCTACTAAGAGATTCTGCAACATTGTTAGATTTCCCACTCCCGTGTTTCAAAAAAAATGTGTAACTCTACAAAATCTCAACCCACTTTGAATTCCTTTGGTTTAATTTTTCTTGACTATTCAAATATTAAAAATTTTAATGACCAGTATAAAAAAAAACAAATTAGGAAGAAGATATTGTCTCTAGTTCTTCAATGCCTAAACTATAGCAAAAATTTCCTGATCATAAACATAATATTTTTTTTTGGCATCATCCAACTTCTCACTAAAATAAGCAACAAGTCTTATTGTAGTACCACTAGCATCACAATCTACATGAAATACCTTGTTAAAATTTCAACATATTAAAACTCTTATCTACTCCTACAGTCCACTTAAACTCTTTTCTATCCCCTCTCATTGTTTCAGTCAAGGGGCTGCAAACACTGCTAAAACCTCTTATGAACTTTATGTAAAAACTAGCTAGTCCATGAAAAGATCTTACCTTTGTAGCACTTTTTGGATTAGACCGTTCAAGGAAAAATCCTAGGTACACCAACTCCTTCACAAACTGTACTTGCTCCTCCAACATCTTCTTAAAGATCAAAATATCATCTAGGTAAACAATGACAAAATTACACAGAAACTCTTTAAATACTTCATTCATGAGCTACATGAAAGTGCTTGGTGCATTTTTTAACACAAAAGGCATGACTAGCCACTCACACAGTCCTTCCCTTGTCTTGAAAGTAGTCTTCCATTGATCACCTTCTCTTATGTGAATATAATGGTATCTACTCTTTAGATCTATCTTTGTCAAATACACAACTCCATTCAAAGAGACCATGATATCATCCATCCTTGGCAATGTAAATCTATACTTGATTGTGATATTATTGATAGCATGATAATTTGTGCATATGTTTCCATTCTTCATTCTTCTTAGGTGCTAATATTGCTAGTACAACACATGGACTTAGACTCTATTGAATAAACCCCTTCTGCAACAACTCATTACTTTCTACTGGTGTCATTCTATTTTCTGCCTTGTTTGGAAAAATGTCTTCTGGAATCAAATCCTACTAGTGATTCATCTTCCTCACTAGGGATAATCCATCAGGTACAATATCCAACACAATATCAAAAAACATCCCCAACAAATCTGCAGCTTCTGCTAGTACCTCCTCTACTTCTTCTTTACCATCTTTGGGAAAAAATGACACATGTTCTCATGCTCCATACCTTGGAGAAACTTCTGTCCATCAAAAAAACATATTCTAGCAGCACTACATATCTTTTCTTTTATCTCCTTCAATGGATTCAACTTATGTTTCTCTCCATCCTTTGTCAGAGTGTAGGTATTTTCTCTCTCATCATGCACAATATGCCTATCAAATCAACATAGCATACCCAACAACATATGACATATGTCTATAGGTATGATATCACAAAGCACCTCATTCTGGTTTCTCCCAATCTCGAACTTCACTAGGCCTTACTCATTGACGATGACCTTGTACGATATGGATGTAGGTGTTTCTACCTCTTGAGATTTAACTTTGTAACCATATTTTATGACACCATATTGTCAATACTTCCACCATTAATGATTACAACACAACACTTATCTTTACATCTTCACTTGGTGTGAGACAAAATCTTCCTTTGACTAGATTCATTCTCTCCACTCAACAATGTTAGAGTAAATAATTAATTAATTCTTATTTATTTTATTTACTTAAGCTTACTTAGGTTAATGCATTTATTTAATATTTAGTATTTAATAGTTGTAGTGGTTAGTTGTTGACAACACGGGAGTGTGTTTCCTTCTAGCATGTGCCACCTTTTGTGGATGCTTGGTTGTCAACCTTATCTTCTACCACTTTCTAGCTTGTTCTACAAGCTTCCATGAGGCATTTATATTTGGTCTCTCTCTCATTGTAAATTCCATTTTCACATAGCAATTCTAATTTCCTATTGTGAAATATTCTCTTGTGCAGTATTTGCTTCAAGCTCTTTGCTCCCTAGGTTTCTCTTCAACAAGTTATTTGCATTGTAGGTGATCTTGGCACATTTTCGAAGTTAGGTTCTCAACTCCTACAAAAAAGACTATCCTATTAACTAGGACTTCTCCTCTTTTAGCATCTTTAGAATGAGATAATTTAGTATCTTCATCAATGTGCATAACTCTAGCATAGCCTTTAGTTCTCCAATCTATCCTTCTTTGGTGCTAGGAACATTCAAATGCTCTATACCCTTCTTCTCCATAGTGAAAGAATTTTCCATGGAAACTTCCTCTTCCAGATCCTTCTCCTTTTGCTCTTCCTCTCTGATCTTTATTTTTTTGATCATGGAAATGATTGGAATTATTTCCCCTCTAGTTCTGACTTCTATTGTCGGCCTCATCCCTTTTCTTTTGATCATCATTTCGACCTTCGTAAGACCATTCACCATATATTCCATTACAACCTCTTCCACTATTCTTGTTAACAATTTTTTTTTCTTAGCTTCTCCTTAACTCTTAGGGAAAACTAATACACATCCACAATATTGGTCTTTGAACCATACTCAGCTCCTCTTGAATTCTCGGCCTTAACTCATTAAGATAATGCAAAAGTTTTTCCTTATCAACCTTTGCATGAATGATTCTAATGAGAACTCAATAGAAATATTTGGTATACTCTTGAACATATCTTCCTCCTTACTTCAACCCTTTCATTTTATTCAATAGATCAAGCTTATAATCCACAGGAATGAATTGCCACTTCATTTTAGCATCATTTGATCCCATCTCATGATTTTGTCCTTCCCTTTTCTATTTTTCTCTAACTAGATCTCTTGCCACCAGATCTTTGCATGACATTTTAGTTTGGCCTTCACAAACTTGACCCTATTTGGATCTTTAATATATTCATATTCAAAGTACTCTTCAAATTCATTGATCCAATTGATCAATTCCTCTGGGTTAATATTTCTTGAAAATGTGGGAACATCAAACTTAGGTATTTTTCCAATCTTAGAAATGACTTTAAATTTTTTTTCCTCTTTTGGGTTCAAAACTTTGTCTTCTACTGCTTGATCAACATTTCTTTCTTCTTCTTCTCTTTCATCCTCACTTTCATCATCTACTAGAACAAGATTCATTTCTTAGTGCATTTATTCTTTCAATGCTTTCATTTTCCTCTAGATAGTACTAAAACCCTCAAGTGTAATACCTATGACTCTCCCACCATTCCCTCTTCACGAAGGCATCTTTACACTTCTGCTAAAACCCTAGTGCAAATTATCTCACAAGTAGCGATCTGTCTATATGCACAACCCAAACCATGGTCCTTGTGCAACTACCTCACCATCAATGATTTGTTCACATAGTCAAAAACTTATGCTTTGATACCATTTGATGAAGGGTGGTCCCATTAACACCTTAAATACATAACAAAAACAAAGAAATAGCAACAATTTACAAGAACAAAATTAGGACATTCCCAGCTCGTATGACTAACTTACTGAGTAGAAAGCCTCCACAGACAAAAAAATTGTATTATGACAATCCTTATTCAAACAATTAAAATGAAATATTTTTTTGGTTGATGCAAGATTTCTCTTACACCTAGGATGTTCCTGCATCAGATTGTTTAGCCCCATAATATAATTTTATGGTGATATTTTGAGCCCCTAGGGGTCTATATCTCTAGGGGTTATGTTGGAGAGAAGTATGCATTTGTTCAATTTTATTTTTGTAGGGTGTATGCTATTATATTAAAGATTAAATAGGCTTTGAGAGTTGTATTATAATTTGTTATTGTTGATAGTGCAAGTGTTTCATCTTTTCTTCTTGGAGTTTTTTCCTCCAAAAGAGTTTTTTCACATAATTATAGTGTTACATTTTTAAAATGGTTTTCTTGTTTCCAAATAAGAATAGATAAATCTGATTTAAGTTTGGTTTCAAGCTCCATATTTTTCTATTCACCTCTTCATGTTTAACAAACCATAGACTAGATCTTGGAGAAAGTATGTCACCTACTAGGATGACATATACAAATGACATCAAGATTAAGGGTTTCCTTGAGTACATTGCCTATTGTTTCATCCTATTTTATAAATTATTATGCTATAAATTATTGCATGGTAAAGAAAAACATGATTTTCTCATTTGACTTATGATACATGTATTTTAATGTTTATCTATGACTTTATCTTTTCTAACAATCTCATGTGTACATGTGATAATAACACATCAAATACACATGTATTGTTCAAAATCAATTAAAGATAAAACTAAAACATAATCACTAACAAAAGATAAATCAACCTCTACATAGTAAAATTCTCCCTAATCAATTTGTATGAATCACTAGATATAAAGAACTATGTTATTAGTAATTATATATAAATTAATTAATTAATAAATCTTAAATAATGTTTTTTTTAAGGAAAGGTTGATCTAGTTTTAGACTAATGTGTATGAAAAATCCACTAAGATCAATAAATTTGAAGATTTTTCTAGTCTAAAAATTTCACAAGGTAACTTCCTTAATGCTTTTGGTCAAGCCTTAAGGTGGAAGAAAGATTTCTTTGACTCTATGAGATAATACACTTTTATATACATGGAAAAGTATACATCAGACTATATTTTTTTATTTATAATTTACATTAGGAAGTAGATATTCTAATATTTTAATTAGACATCATTTTAAAGCTATTTTTTATGTTTAAAATTGAAGACAAATTGAAATGATAGTGCTAGAATTTTTAGACACAGGATGAAGTTAATCATTAGTTTGTGCAAATGCATGGTAGAGAAATCGTATGTACCAAACAATCACAAAAGTTTGTTAGGTTCCAAGTCTATTATGTATCATTGAGGATAATTTTAATGCTATGTAGTTTTCAGCAGTTAGTTTTTAAAGCTTTATAATCATGGTTTATATATTATTTACTTTATCCATGTTCAAACATTTTTATTTTTCTTGTATGTCTTTCTAAAGTCACGATTGTAAAAGCCATCTATTTGACTTTGTTCTAATATTTTATTTTGTAATTTATCATTTTGTGTACTTTTTATTTTTTAATTGTTATATTATTATTTGTTATCATTTTATTTGATCAATACAAAATAAAAATATTAGGAAAGGTTCAACAGATTGATATGATTCTTTTCCCCTCTAGAAACTCTACCATAACAACAAAGGTTTCACCCTGAGAGGTATTTAATATCAAAAGTGAGTACTTTATGTTCAAAAGGTTATTCTTTTACTAGCACTAAACTAAATATTACAACAAGATGACTTAAATGCTGGAATACTTTACAAAAAATTAGAGGGGAGGCTGAATCAATTATCCAAGGTCCAAATGCCAAATGTACAAAAAAGCCTTTTCAGTATTGCAACTTATTCTTATGAATGCATTGACCATTCAATATATTAAACATATGCATATTGTTGTCCTGTGTCAAAATAACTTTGCAGAAATGTAAACATGCAATACCACAAAATCAATCACACATTTTGACACAAGGATTTTATGCGGGAACCTAATTTGGGAAAAACCACTTGTAACATGCTACCAATTTTCACTCTTCTAAAGTGAGCTTTGTGAGGAGCCAACCCTGTTAAAGCTTACAATGCACACTATTGAATGTGACCTAGTTAAAGGATTTTAATCACCCTATTGGGAGTGAGCCTTGTTAAAGGACTTTAGAAAATTTCATTAGAATGTCACCCTATCAGAAGATTTACTAATGACTATTAGGTCAACCTTAGTCCAAAGGATTTATCCTAACAAGACTTGATTTGATAACAATTACAACTCACTTGTAGATTATAGATCTCACATTTAGTCCTCCACTCTACTTGGCATTCATTCTCTTCATGTTTGATAGCTTGTTCACCCTTCAAGGCTTCATCACCTTAACCCTTCTTTCTTTTTATATCAACTACAGACTCTTCTATTCAACAATCATATGAAGAAACACCTTAGACCTTAGGTTCTTACACATGACTACAATTGCTTATGGCTTGTTATCTCTATAAATAGAGAACATAGATCTTTTACCACTTAACCACAATCATCCATTCTGGGGTTAGGTTAGATTCATTGAATCTACCCACTTTTCCATTTTATTCCTTCTAGAAACTTCCTCTATAATCCTCTATGCATTTTCCTCAAAATGGTTTATCTTAAATTCAATGCCACTAGCTCATTATAGTAATCTTCCATATGCTTCACACAATTCAAGAAATCAACTCTGTTGGCTCAAACTTGTTAAATGTTTGATCCAACACATTTTAAAAGCACTCAATAATAAAACTCTATTTGCTTGAAAAACACTATTATCTTATGCTTAGCCAACACTGGGTTGCACAACATCTACTAAGTCTATAATTGTGCTTGACACATACCAAATTTCTTTACTCTCTAGCAACTAGATTTTTCTTCTTGGCTTAGACTAAACTTACTAATCAACTTCAAATAATTTTTTGCTTGACCTGTACTAACTTTGCTCGACTTGCACTATTTGCTTGATCAGGCTTAGCAGACACATTTCTTTACTTAGCATTTTTATAGTCTTTTCTTAAGTATCCTATCATTATAGTCTTAAGTGATAAAAAATACACTATATCATCAATGTCTTTCTTAGTCTTAGTGCTCCTCTTATACACCAATTAACTCAACCTTTCTCAAGGTCATCTTGTTATCCTTTCTTTTCAAATCCTCTTCATCAATCAAACAAATGATAGAATTTATACCAAAGTAAGAAATTATCTCACCAATAAGTAGTAGGTTTGACATTAGTGACAAAATAATGATTGTTCCTCTATATATTCTAATCTCTTCCTTTAATTCCTCCCTCATCTAGTCTTTTCCCTTTTGACAATCTTTCTCCTTCCTTCTTTGATCTGATCTTATGTCTCCCTCAATCCATTCTTCAGGTTTTAGGTACAACTGTCTATTATATTCTCCCTCTTTCTCTTATATCTCCTGATAGACCTTATTTTCACTATGTCAAAATTTTGAAAATTTACTGTGAAAATGTCTTGAAAGCTTTTTTGCAGTTAGGGTTTATTATTAAATATTTATCAAATTTCCAATAGAAACCCTAAATTGATAGATTTTTCTCTAGCCATATTCGAAAAGTTTGCCTTAACATGTGATTTTGCAATGTCCTAAGAATCATTCCTTTACCCTTTCATTGAGAATTTTCCTTAATCTATGATCAAATTCTACTATTACCCTAGGTTTTATGTTCAAGTGGGAGATCGCATGTGATTTTCATATTGTCCATCTTTCATTACAATCTTACAATCGAGTCTTTATTGTATTATCGTAAGTCTAAGTTTTCATTCTCTTAATGTTATGAAAAAAAGGTTTTCTCATGATTGTAAAGATAAATATTTGGTCTCTTGATGTTATGATATCTAATGTAATTGTAGCATTGTAGAAGTATATTATGAGGTTTTTGATCTTACGCTCATCCCAATTACATATTGTCATGTCTTATGGTTCAAATAACAATTGATATGATCTTACGATGAGCTAAAAAGTGTATAAGTGTAAAGGCTTATAAGGGAACACTCAACCATATGAAATTAATGAGATCATAAGATTTTAAGACATAAAGTGCTAAGTTATTAAGTGCTATGATCTTATGAAGTGGGGACAATCACATATGCATACAAAAATTGAACACATGTTAGTAATGTCTTCCAAAGATATGAAGAGTAAAGGACCGTAAGATCACAAGAGCAAACCATGAAGGTTTTCAAAGGTATGAAATAATGCCAAGTGTATGGTTGTAAGAGTTAAGGTAAAGTGAATGTTAAATTATCTAAAGTTACAAAGAAGCTTAGGTATAAATTCTTTGAAGTTACAAAGAAGATTAGGTAACCATTATTAAGAGATCATAAAGTGAGAAAAGGAAAGTTGAGATGCTACACGAAGCTATGATCGTAAGACTATAAAAGTTTATGTGTATTGAAATGATACTACAGAAGGGTTTGTAAACTACTTAGGATAAGTTCATAGCTCTAAAGAAGACATTGTAGTCAATGTTTCGATCTTACAATACATTGTGATCATTTGATCATAAAAGACTCTAAAGGGGTCCTCAACCAATATGAAAAATGGTCGATTGTAAGATTGTAAGGATCATATTTCTTCCTTAAGAGGATAGAAAGGGTTTGAATTCCAAAGTTAATCGTAAGCCCTAAAATAAGACATGAAAGTGCTTTTTGCCCTTTTTTGAGCTAGAAAATGACAAAAGTTCTTGGTCAATGAAATTTGAGGAAAGTACAGAGAATAAAAAGTTTGATAATTATGTTGATGCTACATTGAGGTGATAGAAAAAACTAAATTTAAGGCTTGTGCAAGTAGGAAATCAATGCATAGAAATGGTTGATGAAGTACACATAGCATAAATAAATTCTATAGCCAATAACAGATTACCGTTTGCAGAAAAAGGAGATTTTAAGTTGTAGAGTATTTAGTACAAAGAATTTAGAGTTTTCAGTGCCAATTATAGAGCTTCTTGATTTTTAATTCATAGTTAGGATGTTAGATAAAGAAGTTGATGAAATTCAAGCTATAGACATGGAAGTTACTGAGACCTCTACTTCCAAAGAAGGAAAAACTTGGCAAAGGAAACCTAGTAAGTTTGCAGACGAATGGATAAAATTATTCCCAGACTCCTTAAATGTCATCTGTGCTAATGATCATGAATTTAGAAACCCACATGTATTATACAGTGATGCTACTTTCCGTAGTATTTGTTTGAAATGCAATGGGAAAAGTAAACTCTGAGAGGGTGTGGGGGGCTGAATTAGCACTTAAAACTTCAACTTTAAAATCATCAACACACATCCATCTCACAATCTATGCATGTAAACTGAAATATCAAACTAAGGATACACATCCATAACTTGAAAGTAAAGAAACATTTAACACATGTATGACACAAGATATTTGGTTACCCATAAACCCTCCAAGGAGAAGGTAAAACTAGGGTGGGGATGACACCCACAATCTCCTCTACTATAGTAATAAAGTATTCAATGAAGGTTACAATGTTTGATCATGAAACATTATCTACCTTGTGAAAGGTCTATCTTAATAAAGTTTTACAATATTGTTAGATCTTATCCTGTTAAAGGATTTCAACACCCTGTTAGAAGTGTGCCTAGTAAAAGGAATTTAACTTACACTAAAGTAAGCACCCTATTAAAGGATTTATGCCAACCTATTAAGACTATGTTGTTAAGACATTCAACTGATTCATCTGCTAGAATGTCTCATCAATGATCACACAACCCTCTGCTACTAGATAACAATCATCTCTTTCCTTATGTGTACTTGATCTTCACTGATCAGAAGTATCTCTTCTATCCTCTAACTCTTTTCCTCTATTCTCCTTTAACTAATTCGGCAATGTATCTCAGATCACCATACCTTCATCACCATGAATGTTTTGTTTGTGCATGCAAACTTCTCTCTTTTCTCCTTCCACACACATAAAAGTTTAGGGTTTGTCCTCCTTAAGAAGACCTAGGTGACTTAGGGTTAGGTATGAATCAACGATTGTGATTCACCCATTATGTCACTTAATCCTTCCCTTTTTTTGATTGGTTGCATGTACTGCATAGGGATTCTCAACAAAGATTCATCCTTATCATCTAAGATTGCAAAAAAAATCCTTAAGTAAGCTCCAAAATAGTAATTTGTACCATTAAAAACAACTATGTCAAAAATTGTATTAGTTGACACTTGAAGTCCCTGATGCTCAGCATCAATTGCAACTTCAATACTATAACTTAGACTCTGAATGACTCAACATCCATTGATCACTCAACATGTAAATGACTTGGCACTTACTATTTACTTGACACTTGAGTAACTCATCATTTATTGTCTGGCAACTTATGCTTGGCATGTATTACTTTTTTCAACATGAACTAAGTAAATGACTTAAGTATATTGTCAGTCATATGTCAAAACCAATCTGAGACTAAAAATCTCCCCCTTTGGCATGAGTGGAAAAATACTTGGTCATGCATGAATGATCTTAACTTATGAGTATAACTTAGATATTCACTATCTCTATTCAACATATGTAAAAAATTTCAAAATTTCAAAATTTTGTAAAAACTTGACTTAACAGTCATACCTCAATATCTTGTAATTCCCCCTGAGTTGATTTTTCTATTATGAATTTGAACCAATACTCCTATTGAGTAAATATGCATATGTTGAACTATGTTATACTCTACTTCTATGTTTGACTCCCCCTTTGGTTGGTCTCCCCCAAAACTATATCTATTCTTTCCAATGAGTCTTTGTCACTCTCAAAACTCAATGCTCCCCTTTACTAATTTATGCCCCTTTTTGACACTTATGTCAAAGGGTTATACACACATAGTGTATTTATCCAAGAAAGGTTTATGGATCTCAAGTACTAAATTCAAAGTTTCATCCCAGTTATCACAAGCTTCCTCTAGTGATTTGATTTGGATGGCTAACTCAGAACCAAGATGAAATAATCATTCACATGTAGAAAGATGGGGATCTTTCTACATAATGTTTCTACAAAGGCTAGCTCATTGTGAAGTATCTTCATGTGAGGGATCAACATGGATTGGATGCTAATCAATGTAGCTAAAATATTTTCATCTTTAGCATACAAAGCTTCCAACTAACCTTGGGAATTCATCAAATTCCTGAAGTGCTTCTAAGTCTGATCTAGAGAATTTGGTAGTGTAGTACTTGTTAGCTTCATATGTCCCTCTAGATTCTCAATATGACCCTACACTTCTTGTGTGAATAGATTCATATCACAAAACTTGGTGTAAAGTGAGAAACTATTCTCTAAGACTTTCTTTACATGGTCAATATTAGTTTCTAACCCAATATGACAAAGTGCAATAGCACTTGATATATTTTCATTGACTTTTCCTTGAAACTTTCTTTCAGATCATTCAAGTAATTTTACATTTCAATTTAGGTCTGCATCATTGATATGTTCTACAATGTTTACCAACTACTTCATGAAATGCTTTTCTTCTTTAGGTGCTGGCAAGTTGAATGCATCAAGAAATATATCCTTGATGTCTTGCATTACTTGCTTTTGCCTATGCTCCTTTCTGAGAAATTCTTGATGCTTTTTCCTTGCAAGTGCATCCTGTAGTATGCTCATTTTTTTGATAGTGATTGTTGCGAGGTCAAACTTTGGTAAAAAAATCACTTCATCCAAGTTGACATCACCAAATGATGTAACCTCATCTACCTTAGATGTACTAGGACTATGCCTTGATGACTATAGTGATGTAGCTTCTACACTCGACCGATAAAGTGCTTGACTTGGAGGAGTAGTAATTGCTGGCAAAGTAACCAGTGTTTGTATTTCTAATTTCTCCTTGTGTTGTGTAGTCAAGTCTAACTCTTTAGTCCTCTCATCTTCTTGCCTTTTAATTGTGATTGCACCTTGAACTTGTGTTGTAGGTATATGAGTATCTACCTAACCTATCTAAACTTATGTTCCAACCTATGCTTTTGTAGCAACTTCTGGCACTAACATAGTGTGCACCAATTTGCTTATGTTTTTCATGGATGTCTTTTTTCTTTGATACACTACAATGAGTAATGTAGATTGTATCATAGTAAATTGAGGGGTTTTTGATATGTCTTGTGCTTCCACCTCTGCAAATGACTTCTTTGCCTCTTAAGTTCATCTACACTCACCAATATAGAAGATCAACATAATTTTGTCTTGGTGGTGGCATCTAGCAATATCTTCTTCATGTCCTTCTCTATTAGGGATTTGATGTTTAGAGGCACATTGTTAGAAAAATCCTTTATTTTTATAATTTCGGCATTTTCTTTTGTCACATGTTGTGAATTGGCACTCGACATCTATATATCTAGTATACTGCTTTTTTTGTTGCTCATCTTCACATGTTTATCTTTCCCAGTATCAACTTTAGTAACCTTAGTTACTTCTTGTTCACCTTTTTCATCACCAACCTCAATAGGTGTCTACTCAATTGCCTTAGGTGTTGTCAACCCATAAATTACCTTCCATATTTGGGTACTTTAATAAACAACATCTTCAATTTTATTTTGCAAAATATGGAATGCTCGATACTTTGGAGAAAATCTTCCTGCATACTTCTTAATGGCTTTGGCATTTCAGATTCATCTAAATCTAGCATCACTCTTGCAAGTGTAGTTCCTCTTATATTTATCTTTATTGTGAGACTATGTTTCCATCTTTTCTCAACTCTATCATATAAGTCATTTGGTAGAGTGTTGGCAATCTCAATTGGAATCATCTTAAGTATTGCCATCATGGCATATATTGACTCTTCTACCTTATCCATTTCTAACTTTCCAAGCTTATAAAATTCAATATGTGAAAATCCACTTAAATCTACATTACTCTTTATATTTTCATATAGATTATCCAAATCAAAAGAAGAACTGTGACTTACCACTTTGAATTGGCTATTATCATCATATTATGTCCTCTCCTCATCTAATTTGGCTATAGAAATGTACTTTATCATTTTTCTCTTCTCAAACTCGTTATCTTGTATAACTTTCCTGGCCTTCTTTTCTTTTGGCTTTGCCACTTCTTGAGCTTTCTTAGTAGTGGCTCTTGTGTTGGTTCTTGTACCTAGAACTACAAGCTTAGGTTTTATAACCTTCTCTGGTTTTCTGACTATTGGACCTTTAGCTTTCCTATTCTTCTTCTCTGTGTCTATAGGTGCTTCACTAGCTTCTTCTCCCTCGACACCTTCTTCAAGCTCAACTTCTTCTCCATCTTGATCTTCTCCTTGACCTTTAGTTGGCCAGTGGTGCTTGAGTAGGGACATCTTCTTCATAATCTTCATTATCTTCCTCTTCTTCATCTTCCTCTACTCCACCAAATTTTTCTTTAAGATTCTTAACTATTTTTTTATTCTTTCTTATTATTGATGTTGTCTTCAAGTCCATAGTTATCTTTGATTTTGCAACTTCATAATTACCAAAGGCAGTAGCCTTATTATCTACTTCTTTTGTAAGTAAAGTTGTAATTGCTGCAAAATCCTCATCCAAATTAATCTCATATCCTAGAGGTCTTAACGATATTACCCTTGGAACTATAGCCTGTACATATGTGAAATCAATATCAACTAGAAAGAAAACATCATTAAAATGTTTCTCATTTAGTGACATTGGAATCCTATGTAATTGTTTCATTGACTTCTTAAAGTCCTCAAAGTAACTAGTTGTAGACACCTAAAATTGTCCAAATACCCTTAACCTAATTAATTAAATAAATATTTTTTATTTATTTAATTACCTTACCTTTAATTAAATAAATTTGCATTTGTTTAATTATATTCACCTTTCCTTTATTTAAATAAACTAAGGTTTATTTAAATCCTAGGCTTTCCACTTGCATCTTAACCCATTCACTTTAATTAAGTACTTCTTTTACTTAATTAATCCCTTTCCTAATCCCTCTTGGAATTACATATTAAATTTAATCCTATTTGAGCACATGGCTCCTAACTTTAACCCTCACCTAACCTCACTATCCTAACTAACCCATCTTTCTAAACCTACCCATTTCCTAATCACACTTGATTTTCCTAATCACCTAGCTAATTCACCTTTTAATTGTAAGTGTGTACTCACACATGTGTGAGGAATCCTCACACTTCCCACTCTCCTCATGCCTTCCACACCTCTTGCACACTTGTCCTCTTGCATGAGAATCAAGGTGTCTCACACATGTGTGAGAAGCCACACATCTCACACCTCTTGCACATGTCACCATCAAAGGTTGCTCGCAAATGCATGAGCATCTTCCCCCCCTTTGAATGGTAAAAAACCATAATCCACATGGAGTCTACTTGGCCTCCACCTCTTAGACACCTCATCAATATTGAGAGATCCTAGCCCTTCATCTTGAATTTAATCTCAACCATCCATTGCATCTCTTTTCCTATAAAAGGAGAGCCCTCTCCTCATTTCCACATCTACTATCCACCCCATTGTTATGTTGTAAGAATTGTGAGCAACCACATCCCATAAGCAAGGAAATCGTCAACCACTGGGTGATTTTGTGAGGTTTTCCTTAGTGTTATTTTGAAGTAGATTAAGCTATTTTGATGTCATGTCTTCATTATTTTCATTTTGTATTTCATATTTGAAGTTTGCATGATCATGTAGGAATAGGCATTAGTTTCTTAGTGTTTATTCCATTTATTACATTTTTATACAATACACTAGTCATAATAAACTCAAAATTCTCTCCCATTTTCTCAATGAATTCACCTATTTGTACTACAATAGATCTTTTTGTCTTCCATGCAAATTTACCAAAGGAAGGAAATATGTTCTACACATAGAGAAATATACATACAAGTATTTATCCAAACTTGCATTGTGCACCCTTGGTTTTCCTTATGGCTCCCAAGTTTTTTGATAATTGTTGTGACTGTAGCTCAGAGGGGTCACAAGAATAATCCTTCTTCACTATCTTGTAGCCTACATCAATAGCAATACATGGTGCACTATTTAACCTACTTGATTGAAATCATTTGTGTTAAATAATTCTTACTACAAGAGCAATGAGGGGATCTATGATGGTATCAATTGTCATTCCTCTCTTGTTTTATATTGCCCCTGTATTTTTCTCAATAACCTCTTTTGCTTCACTTATCATGGTTTTGGGTTTATCTAGGGTTGGATACCCTAATACCCTCTTTAAAATATTCTTAGTTATCTTGATAGGTCCATCTTCTAGCCATACAGATTTGTCATGCATTCTACACAAAACAATCTTTATCCACTCTATTTTTAATAAGTTTGGAAAATCTAGGGCACAGGTTAACCCTTTCCTTTCTACAATCTTGAATCCTTCTTTTAGTATTCCATTTTCACACAATTTTCCATATAGTTTTTTGACTTCGATGTCACCTATGCTACCCACGTTGCATGTGTAACAACATCTCACATCTTAAATCATTAGGACTTGTGTTGGTATCATGGATAACACACCAAATGGGTCTTGTTTATAAGTGATGTTAGGAATTGCCTTTAAATTAGGTTTTCCAATCTTCTTACTGATTAAATTAAATTTTAAAACTTCCTTTTCTCTTTAACCTTATTGGTAGAAGAACTAGAAGCCATATTTAATACCTAGGGTTTGTACAAATTCAAAAAACATAGCTCAATACATGATAAATACTTCACAAATATGATGAATGGTTTTGAACAGTGGTTGAATTCAATTTGCAAACAATTGGAATGATCCCTTCAATTTTCTTTTAGCTCTTCATTCTCTCTATAGATTCAAATGATGTCAAAAGAGTAAAAAATTTATCATATAGACCTTAAAACTTCACAAGTAATGCTTAGTGCTTACACAGTTGTAAACTCAGCTTGAATACAAATTTCAAGTCACTTGGCTTACATGGAGTTTTCTTTAATCTCAACAACCACCACAACCTCAGTCAACACTATGACTTATGATAGGTTGGCATTAACTAAATTTCACTTGGTAGCTTAAGTGAAACTTTTCATGCTCGACAGTAACATGAAAACTGAAAAAAAAACTTAAAGATTTCTTTTAGATTCTAAACAACACTTTGCATCTTTCTTCATGCAAATATAATCTTTTTAGAACTAAATCCTTGGAAGTGATGTATAATATATCTTTTAAATATTAGTCCCACACATGCCTCTTGATTTCTTAATTGGAAGTGGTGTAATCACCTAACCCATTGGGTGAAGTGATCCCATATGAACTTGATGTGTTACAATTTTCCTTTCTCTTTTATGTCTTGTTCATCTCATCTCTGACATTCTCAAAATCTTCCTTTCCTCAGTTGTTCATTCTGTAACTTTAGTGTTGTGATCTCAATATCTTTTCTATTCAATTCATGATTTACAATCATCATTTGATTCAATGTTTCCAATTGCATGTGTGCAATCCTATTCACTTATGATGTCTTTTCCTCCAGTCAGTTGGTCGATATCTTTTTGTCATCTTCAATCATGACTTTGTCTTCCTCAACTTTTTTTTCTACTTAGTCACCTCACATAGCAGTACTAATTGGACTTCTTGTTCCATTTTGATATTTTTAACCTCTTCAGTTAGGGCTCCATTCTTTTCCATTAGATCTATAACTGCTGCATCAAATTCACTTATGTTTCCTTTAGTAAATAGTCTAGTAGTGTCAATCTCTTGGTATTGTGTGTCATTCTCCTCAATAGCTATATTTTTCCTTCTCTTGAGTGAATTCTTTAGATTATTTCTTGCTTAATTCAAATAATGTAAGGAAAGTTGTATTTCAATATTTTAGTTCTCAATAGTCTTTCCTAACTTGTATACTTCCATTTCCAAGATCTTTCCTCAAAATTGCAAAGCATTACTTTTCAAAGAACAAGGCTCTGATACCAATTTCTGAAAATACAATGGGAAAAGTAAACTCTAAGAGTGGGGTGGGGGTTGGGGGCTGAATCAACACTTAAAATTAAACCTTAAAATCATTCACCACACATCCATCTCAATATCTACGCATGTAAACTAAAATATCAAGTTAAGCATATACATCTATAACTTGAAAGTAAATAAAAATTCAACACATGTATGACACAAGATATTTGGTTACCCAGAAACCCTCTAAGGAGAACGTAAACATGGGGTGGGGATGAAACCCACAAATCTCCACTACTTATCCAATAAAGGTTACAATGTTTGATCATGAAACATGATCTACCCTGCTAAAGGCTTACAAGACTGTTACATCTTAACTTGTCAAAGGATTTCAACACCCTGTTAGAAGTGTGCCTAGAAAAAAGACTTTAATTAACAATGAAGTAAGCACCTTGTTAAAGGAATTAGAATAGCCTATTAAAATGACTCTGTTAAGAGATTTAATTAACTCACCCGTTAGAATGTCTCAGCAATGATCATGTGGTTAGCCCTCTATGGCTAGATAATAGGTCATCTCTTTTTTGATGTGTACTTGATCCTCACTGATCATATGTATCTCTTCTGTCCTCTAACTCTTTTCCTCTATTCTCCTTTGACTAATTTTTCAATTTATCTCAAAGCATTATACTTTAGTCACCATGAATGATCTATTTGTGCATGAAAACTTCTCTCTTTTCTCCTTCCACACACATAAATTTTTTTGGTTTTTCCTCCTTAAGAAGACCTAGGTGACTTAGGTTTCCTATGAATCAATGATTGTGAATCACCCATTATGTTGCTTAATCCTTCCCATTTTCAGATTGTTTTCTTGTACTGCATAGGGATTCTTAATAAAGATTTGTCCTTATCATCTAAGATAGTAAAACAATCTTTAAGTTAGCTCCAAAATGGTTTACATAGTAGTTTGCACCATTACAAACAACTTGAAGTCCCTTGAAGTCCCTGATTCTTAGCACTAACTGCAACTTCAATGTTGTAACTTGGCCTATGAATGACTTCATATCCATTGATCAATTGGCATCTAAATAACTTGGCACTTACTATCTACTTCACACTTGAGTGACTTGACACTTACTATCTGGCAACTTATGCTAGACATGTATTACTTGTTCGGCATGAACTAAGTAAATGATTTAAGTATATTTTCACTCATATGTCAAAACCAATATAAGATTAACAATGTTAATGGGTATGAATTATTCAAATACTTCTATAATAACATATTTGACAAGATTCTTGTATGTAATCCATGGAAGAAGAATCTAGCTAAGCTCATTTTCCCAGAAGTATTTGTGGATGTTGATCTAGTAAAATCCCTAATCAAGATTTACAATCTAGTGACTAAGTCATTTCATAGGCATGATGGCACTATTCTATGCACATTGGGTCGTGCTTCTTTCATTGTATCTTTTTTGGATTAGATGGTCAAATGAGTGAGCCACTGGACCTAGATGAACTTCAAGGGAAGTTTGAAAGGAATACCAAGGCCTACACTAGGAAAATAAGATGCAACACATCCCAATGGACATCAAGAAGGTAAGAAATTATCCAAAGAAAGTATAGATAAGATGATGCCATTGGAAAAATTCAAGAATTATTTCATGAAGACTATGTATGGCGTTCATAAGGTGGTTACAAGCAACTATCAAAAAAAGAAAAAAATGTGTGTAACAGAAAAACTTATATATCAAACATTCTTTTGGTAGGCCCCTTTTTTGTTACATCTCTTGGAATGACAAAAACACAATGATTTGATTCTTTTATCATTATGATTCCTCAGCATAAGTGGCTATCAGGATTGAAAGTGATGTGTCATCTTCGATTACCTGCAAACTCACTTTAACCTGGGGATTCTCCTCGTCTTCATCATCAACTGTAAAAGTAAGAGTTACTTTAGCATCATCTTCTACCCCATTACCTTCTACCATCTACTCTATAGACATGAATTTTTGCTTCCATTCATTTTAGGTAGTGTCATCAGGCCAATCAAAATTTAGGACCTCTCTTTTGTAAAGTTATTAAAGAATTTCCAACTGCCTCTATATCAATGAAGTCTTTTCTAATGGCACTATAGAATAATTTCACTTTAACTAACTCCTCAGTAGTCATTGCCCATAATAAGTGCCCAGTTTCATTTATGATATTATTCATCATTCGACAAAATATCTCATCCAACTCTTTTTTCCACTCCTCTTTTTCCTTTACTTTATCAATAGTTTTTAAAGCACTACGAAATAAATTAAACTTTCCAACTATGTACTTGGAAAAATAAATTGTCACTCTTTTCTAAAAAGAATCTCATTTGTCATGAAAACCTTCTAATTTAGTCAACAAATAAAAAATCTTCTCTATTTGATGACAAGGCAATTGGATGACATATATGTACATAGCAGTGATATCATTATTTCTTTCTGTCCACTTCTGTACAAGAGGTTTGAATTTAACTTCATCTCTTTTTAATTCATCTCTTATTTGTGCAATCCTTGCCAACTGATCGAAAATTTTTGGCCACTCAATTCTATCTATCAAATATAGTACACCCTACCTTATCTTTTCTTCATACTGATTGTTTAACTCTACATGCAATGCATACAATTTATTCTTTTCTTCTTCAAACTCCTCTGCTATGTATAATTGTGGCCTCTCAGGGGTGTCTAGTATCTCAATAATAGGGGTTGACTTGAATGGTTCAATAGGTGGCCTTGAGGGGTATGCAATCCTGGGCCTGCTAGATTATCCCACCTTTCTTTTCCCAAGTTGCTTCTCTATTTGAGATACTTGGTTCTCCAGTGATTGTATCTATTTACCCCTATATTCATATGCTTTCAAAACTTCCTCAAGCCTAGCATTGAGTTGCACAAACCTATCATCTTCCTGTCTAGACACCACAGTGCCAAATTTTGTCATTTTTGAAGCCATTCCAAAAATCTATTTGCTACCAACCTCACCAGCCCTGAATATTGTTAGTGCACCAGTATGCTCTGTAGTGGAGATTTCCTGCATTTTGGTTTTGTCTCTCTTTTCAATTGACCAGATTACCAGGGCCTGATGTTCATCACTAAATTTGACTCCCTTGTGGGCCTGCAGTACCTCTTCCTCAGTTTTATACTGTACATCCTTTTCTTTTCTTATTGAATCAAAAATCATTGCATTAACTATGTCCCATTCTGGCAAAATGAGGACCCCTGATTGCTTAACTAATTGCCTCCTAGCCTCAGGTGTAAATTGGGCAAAATCACTCAAAAAATTAGATTTTACCTCCTCCTTGATAATAGAGTCTGGTTTTCCAGGTTGCTTTTCTTTTATTTTCTCGCATGTTTTTTCAAAATTTCCTATATTCAATCTCCACAAAAATTGTGCAAAAGCTCTAGATTTAACAAAATTTTCATCATTAATAAATTTCTCAGAAGCTTGAGCAACAATTGGGTCTATCTCCCTACCTTGATAGTTAGAAATTGTAAGGTCCAAGAAGGGTATATGAGGCTCTTGAGGTACTCCACTCTTAAATCAATCTATGGTAGTAACAATAACATCGCCTTCTCCACCAATCTATCTCAGTTGCTCCCTTAAAGATGCTTCATCATCTATTTGAATTAGGGTTTGGCTTGGGGAGTATTGTTCTATATGGAAGGAAGATCCTTGCTCCAACTTTTGTCTCTTTGGGGCACTAGTTGCAGATGGACTATCTGGCCTTGGTCTTTCCTGAGAAGGAGCTTGTTGTACATGTTGTATCATCACATATCCTACCCTCTTTTGCAAAGTATATTGACCAAGAGCTACTATGTTTCTACTATTTATCCTTCTCTATACTTATGTAGCCCTATTTGGATAGGTTTTAACATATGTAGCTTTTTTCTCATTCATTGTTTGCATGATTATAGCAAAATTGTTCATCAAGACCTACATTTTGGCTCCCCATTACTTTTTATCCTCCAAGGGATCATAGGAAGAGTCAAAAGCATTGATGAATTCCAACACTTTGCTAAATAGTATCCATTTTTCTTTCCTAACTTCCTGCTCTTGTAAAGAGAAAATATTCCTTATTACATCCCCAAGAAAATAAACTTATTGTGTCATGCAGGCAGCTTTTGTTCTTTCTCTTAAACGATCATAAAATCATTCTGGATCAATAAATCTTGCAGGAGACTCTGCCATGTTATACCTATCCAGAAATAAATTGAGGTGTTTCCATCCCTTTCTCACAAAAAAAATTCATGTGCTACAGTAACAACCGAGAAGAAAGTACCTTTCTTGGGCAAATCTCTTTCATCAATAGTCCCAATTTTCCATAATAATTCTACTATCCCTATCTTCAAAGGTATATGGAAAGGTAGCACATGAGGCTTCCCCAAGAAACCATACACTTTGATCACTATAGAAACATTGTATGGGATTATATCCCCCCAATTATGACTAACCAAAAGCCCTTTTGCATGGTCCTTGGGTCTAACCAATTCTAGCAGTGATTGTGGAATCTTAGGGCTATCTCCTCTTAAAAGAAATCTCACCTTGGATGCAAAATATCTATGAAATCTCATAAAACTGGCATCTCTAGCCTCTGAAGTCATGTCAACACTCCACAATTAGACTAGATTTCTTTCACCATCCTTTTTTATTTCTAGCTCCATACCCTTAGAGAAATAAGTAACTCTCTTAAATAGACATGCATGCATGAGCAATGAGTACCAACAAAAGGGTTTGTTTACTTTTCCTTGTGATATCCCCACTAAACCATTGTGAATTTCTCATGCAAGAAAAGTGGCAAAAACAAGAATAGTGCTCATCCCAAATTGTAGAGTCTGAGCCATGATAAGAACAATTGAACCTGGGATTTGTTTTGCTTCATCCATCCCGAAAATCTTGCAGAGAGAAAAATATAATTCTTGAGCCCTAAGATTGAAATGTCTCTTCATTAATGGCTCTAGGGTGCTACCAGTAATCACAGATAATGTACCAATCTTGGCAGCATGCTCTTGCAATGGCCAAGCTATCCTTAAGTATATCCTTTGTGCATTGTACCTTGCTTGAAGGTCATCCATATCAATGATTTCATGCACAACGTGGTTAGACTTGAGGTTGAAAACCTCACTAATCAGTTTAGGAGAAACCCTAAAAAGAGTTACTCCAACATGGTTCTTCACCCACCCCATAATAGGATCATACTTCTTAGCCAAATCAGTTAGTAGATCACTATCAAAGAAAACTGTGGGGACTATTAATTTCCCAATGTCAAATTCCCAGACATTTCTCATAGGGGTATCTAGTTTTCTTTTTGAGAACCACTTTTTAAAAAATTCTAAACCTCCTATAGAGACTTGGGCATCTCTTGCCGAATTAGCCTTATCATAAAAACCCTTTGCTATAGCTACCTCAGGGTTCTTTGGGATGAGCTCTCTCCCCTTAATTATTTCATTTATAGACAAAAGGAATTGTTCAAGAAAATTTTCATGTACAAATCTCTTAAGATAATTAGTCTATCCTGTGAATTCTTTTTGTGGAGGCATCTTGAAAAACCCTAAGAATTACGTAACACCAGATTCTTGAATTTGAGAAGTTGTAGAGTACTTACCTATAGAATTATGCTTCTTTTCTATAGAATATTTTCTCTAACTTGGCTGAATTTCTCTACAAAATTCTATGCCCTAGCTCCAAAAGTTCTCTACGCTCTGATAACCTCTTGCAATTTTTTGGTTCAATAATGGTGAGATTGTGAAATATATCTAGGCATTGAAATCACACGAATGAACTTTGAACCATATTAACTTCTAGTAGCCGTTAATTCCAAATTGCAATCAGATTTGAATGTTATCCATCAATTTCATTAGATTGGATGGCCTTAATTCAAAAAGAAAAATGCTTTATGATTTTAAAAAATGGCCACGTGTCGATTAGGCGCTTCCCCACATTGATTAAGTTTCTTGCATTTTGAAAAAGCAGGGATGCGCTAGCCATCAATCTTCCTCCAGATCAACAGTCAAGAGAAATGAAACATTTCTATGGCAAAAAGTACAAAGTGTGACACAACTAGCATAATAAACCTTCCACCATAGTAGACATTAACCCACTTTGGTAATAGCTGGCCCCATTGTGCCACGTGTCGCATTGGCGCATGCACACATTACTTAAAACCCTTGCAACTTGAAATTGCGGGCAAGCGCCAGCCATTGATCTATGAGAGATCAACGGTGGCGTGATTTGACAATCTAAGATGAATGTGCTGACCTCACCATGGACACGTGTCCACATGGAACTTACCTGCTTTCCTTAAACTTCTTGTAGGTTCATAATGCAGGCAAGCACCCTTCGTCAATTTGACCAAGATCGATAGTGGGTCTAAATCTTTGTCCTTTATGGTCCCATCACCCAATTTGACCAATAAAGTAATGTCTTTTAAACCTTGTGCTCTGACAAGTTTAATTGCCATATTAATTGTTAGAGTTTTCGCGCCCATGATATCATCACTTCTAGCTAGGCACATGTGTCATATTCAACCAGTGAAATGCACTTGAATCTTTACGGACTTACAACATAGCATGACTTTGCAATCTCCCCAGAACCTAGTCCCACTTGACCACGTGGCACAAACATTATTTAAGGGTCAAACAGTTTCCTATTGTAGTTAAGCATTGGCCATTCATCTTTAAAGGATCTATGGTCATGAATATTCAATGCATCATTGGAAAAAAAACCCTTCTAAATGACCCAGCTAGCAGTACACATTAGCATCTTTTTTACAGCTTGGCATGACTCAATATAATACCCTACATAGCTGGTCCCACCTTGACCACGTGTCAGATTTGTGCTTCCCTGCATTACTTAATATTCATGCAACTTCATAATGTGGGCATGCGCTAACCACAGATCTTACATAGATCAGCAATTAAAAATCTTGCACACTGACCACATTGAATCAACTGGATGACCAATGAGACACTTCGCTTTAATCCAACTCACTTGATAGATGCCATGGAAGATATGTCATTATTACCCTCTGAAAGGGCGGGCCCATGATGTCATGCCATGCTACGTGTCAAGTTTGCACTTCCCCACATTGCTTAAGTCTCGTGCATTTTATTATTGAGGGGAAGCGCTGGCCTTTGATCTAAACAAGATCAATGGTGCATAAATCTTGAACATAAAGTAATACCTTCACTTAAAAGATCAAACAATTACATTGCAGGAATTTTAGAATGTGCACTAATGGTACTAACAGGTCTAGCAAAAGTTTCTGACCAACTCTGACAAGTCATAATCTTTGCGGCGCACTGATATTCTAACACAAGCAAGGGCTACATGGCACAAAGGCACTTGCCTGCAACATTTAAAAACCTTGCATTTCAGGATTGTGAGGATGCACCATCTGTTGATCTAACTAAGATTGGCAGCTAGCCAAAAAGTGTTGCAGTTAACAATTTTTGATAAAATATTCAAACAAAATACGAATAAAGCAAGGTTTAATAAAGATTTAACAAGATTTTAATGAAGTCATCCTTGCGTAAGCCAGATCTTAGGGTAAAAGTTAACTGCCTAAAACAAATTTGAAAAAGGACTCTCAAAATTTTTCAAAAGCTAGGGTAAAACAATTTAAGGCATTAGTTTTTTTTTAATGAATTTTACCTAGGGTTTTACCTAATTTCCAAATTTTCAAGGCACATATTGAGGGTTTTTTACTAGTGAATGCACATAACATGAATGGTAAAAAACTAGGCCAACATATAATGTTAAGCACATAATTATTAAATGGCATATGTGATTAATTGACTATTATCTAGTGTACATGACTACGCTTAATTAGTTTCACTTGTGGTCAAGTCAGTTTTGTTATATTAATTGAGATTTAAAAGTTGTTGCAAGTGAGCTAGGGGTATAACACATAAAGCTAGAAATATCAACCAATTTATGCATTTTTTTAATGGATTTGTTTTAGCTCATTCACAAATTTCCTTTGTTCTCAATCCTCAATGTCTATTAAGCTTTGTACTTTGAAACATCAGTAACGTTGAAGGCACATCATATTGTGCAATGCTAATTTGTTTGAGTGTCCGTCGGCTACAATAAATGCATTTAATTTATGTATGTTTATCCTTCTATTGTTTTTCATTTCTATTTTTCTTATTTCGTTTTATTTTTTAAACCCCATCAAAAATGACATTGACCAATTAGATAAATAGAATTTTGGTACATAAATGATTTTTTAAATAAAAAATCCCTAAATTTTATGATTCTAAATTTTTAACTTTTAGAAATAATAATTAACATAGTCAACCGAAAACATTAGTTCCCTACCTTATATATAAGATAGGAACCAATAAATAAAATAAAAAATTTATAGATTTGAATCCTATACATGAAATGCCATTATTTCCCTCATCCTTAAGAAAATGTAATTTTCCCCATCCTCCATAAATATCTCTCTCAACTCGGTAGCTCAATCTACTATTCCTTCATTTCTCTATATACAAAACACGATACATATGCTCTTTTTGCAAGCTTCCCATAGACATTCTATATAGACACTTAAAGAGAAAGCTAGATAAAGAAGCATGCTTTAAAAAGTCCCTATTCTACGAATATATCTATCTATTAAAAAAATGTTTGGTCAATACATAATCACATGAAAGGTCTAGTTAATGATTAGCACACAATCACATGAAAGATTTAGTTGATTAATTATATATAACTATTAATACATATTCACATGAAAGGTCTAATTGCTTAATCATATCTAATTATTAAAATACATTGAAATAAAATGCCCATTGTTTATTTTTAATCATATTATTAAAATACTATATATAGTGACGTCAAGGGTGATATGCCTTAATCTCCATCACAAATGAAGTTTCCTTTATACAACAACTACATGGTTTATGTGTGCGTGTAGTGTGTGGCACATAAAATAAGGCGAGGTCACATGGGGAGATAGCAAAATCTAGAAAATAAATATATCATAAATTTGACAAAATGTAGAAAATGAACATGTCTCCATTTTTATCACATATTTGTATGATCCCCCGTGATCGTTGGACAACCACTCTATCCTTAAGGAATATTAGTATGAGCATAAAAAAAAACATTCACATGAAAATTGTTCTTAGAATCTTTTCTTTTTAGTTCACTTTTAAACTATAATTTCTTTTTATGATGCCCAAATAATAAAATAAAAGCTTTGAAAGTGTTATTTGTTGTCTTGTTAGAATAATTAAAATTATAAACATTTATTAGGTGTTAGATTGTTTGTGTGGATTTAGTTTGATTGGTATTAGGTGATATAATAAATTATCTAATAAATTATGGATGAGAATCAATAATAGATATAGATACACTCTTTTAAGTTTTGTGGTTGGTTTTCTTAATATCGATTCTTAATATTAGAAGTAATAGAGCTATGATGGAGTTTGAGAAGAATTCAAACAATTCAAACGTGACATTATAAACCAATAATAAGTTAAAATGTGACTTCAACTTTTAAGAACAAATTCTAAAAGTTTTTTTATAAATATTTTTTATTTCTTTTAACAAATATATAACCATTTAATTAACTATTTTTTTTCATTCTAAAATAAAATTCCTTAATTGTATTAATATATTACGACTTTATGAATACAATAAAAAAATAACTTTATAAAATAAACAACAATCATGGTTAAAACATGCTTCCCATCAAGCTATATTTGAAAGCGCCACTCACACTATCTCTAAGATGGAGCTGATTGACCATTAAAAAAAAAAAAACCCAACCACTTAACAAGCCAACAAAAAATAAAATTGAAGGCCTTTGCCAAAACCCCCCAATTTACTGTACAAGAGATTGTATATGAAAATGATGTTATGGGCGGAATTAGCACCCTAGAAGGTCTAGTAGGCTTACTACCTCCTCCACTAGTTAGGGAGAAACAAAGAAAATGGTGGAGTTTGACAAAGAAGAAGATGAAGTTTGTGGATGTGAGGAGAAAGAAGAAAAATGTAAATGAAAAAGAGAGGGGTAAAGAGTTGAAAGAAAGTTTTGAGAGTGCCTACAACTTTACTTGTGTGTCTGAAAGCATTAAAATTGGACCTATTGGCCTCAACAATAGTTGGAAGAAGAGGATGCCAACAAATTGTTGGGTTTTTGGCATATATGAGTAATACAAAATAATAAAATAATGTAGAAATAAGAGAAGACAAAAATACAATTAAAAAGAAAAAAGATTTACTATGGTTCACCAACTATGGGCCACATCTACCAGAGAATTTTTTTTCCACTTATTTTTTTATCCATCAATTTTTTAATTTTTTTTTAACAATTTGATGATTTCTCATCACACAACCACTTATTTATCAAGCCTTTTTGAGGTAGTTTACAAGGTTGAGATTAACAAAATAAACCCTAACCTTGACGAGTATACATGATGAGTGTACAATACTTGCCTGATTACTTACCACATACCAATACAAACTGACTATTGTTGGGCCTTGTAATGACAAATATAAAGGGATTTGCATCAAGTGCAACACAATGGTCAATGAGTTGGAAAAGACCAAAGCCAGGGACCTATAGCTAGAAAGGAAAATTGTATACATCTCTAGGTTCAGTCAACAAGCTATGCATAGCTTAGCTAAGAAGATCATGGGGTAGAGAGTGATAGTGACAACTACAAGGAAATTTTCAAGTTCCCAATAGGGGGTTAGCCTAATATTCTTTAACTATTGGGGTACAAATTCAGAGGAGCTCAATAGAGATAAAGTTTGTTATATTTTTTAAATCTTTTTATTGTTGGTGTCATACTTGGCATTATGATAGGAGTTTTAAAGTTTGTGTTTATGGTTTTGAAACTTTAATCAAATTAGTTATCGTTATTTCAAGGGATTGTCCTAAGTGACATTTTCATAAGGATTATGATAATATAGATAGTTCACCAGTATGAGTTCCAGAGGTTATAATTCCCTTTTTATGATGTTGCTGATAGTTTTGTTTTGATATTTTTATATTTATAATTTGGTGTTATTGTATTGTTAATTTAGTAGTATTATTTATCATATTGACTATATGACCTCTGAGTTGTACAATGAAACAACACCCTTAAAGGACTATTTAATAGAAAAACAATGATTATATTTTTATTTCTTATAAATTTCAAATAATTTTTTATTATATTAATTTTTTCTTGATTTATAATCTTAATAGTTTCAATTGTTACATAGAAATATAGTCATCAAAAGTACCTATTCTTAACAATATAGTTTATTTTTTATTAATAGTAATATATAATTTTAAAATTAGAAACATGACTTTCATAGAACAATTTAGACTGACTTCATTTAATAATTTTTTTTTTCTAACTTCACATCTCATTTATCCCATTTTAATATTATTTATTATACTAAACCTAAACCCTACCCTATTTCACCAACATTTATTGTGATCCAATAATAATAATAATCGAAAAACTTTATAAAAAAGGTTTGGTCATAATTGGTATACAAATCTATTGATCTTAGATATTTCAACTTCGTGGTTACACACTAAAGAAAAATAATGCGTTTTGTATTTTAGTGATTTCAAAGACCTCAAGAGTGTAAAATGCATTTCTATTTTTAATATTTTCCAACAACTATGGGCACAAACAAAATATAAAATGATGGATGCAAGTGTTGGATAATGATCTTTGAAGTGATTATTAAATATACACATTACCTAATTAATTGACATGCTCAGTGGCTTTTGATTATTGAGATGCCCACTTCAATTAGTAGTGGTATATGACATCATGGATGATATTAATGTGTCACCACGTTTATTTATATGCTTGTTAGCTGTGACTAATATATTTTTAATCAAACCACGAATCTCCCTTTTATGGTACTATACTAAAGTCTATGGAGTGAGAAATTATTCTCTTAACTTTTATGACTTTGGTGATTTAGATTTTCATAAATAATGTTGTAAAGTTAGAATATTTTGCATTTTTTACTACTTTTAATATGTATTTTTTTTACTTTTGTCATTTTATTAATTAATTAGTAATTGTCATTCCTGTATTTAATTTGAAAATATCTAATATTTAAGCTTATCGAAATTTATCTATATTATTAATTTATCATTTGATTTACTCTAGTTCAATCAAATTTTGATATTGCTTATTATTAGTACTTGTTGATAGGCTAAGTAGGCTAAGTATTAGTACTTACCGATAGGCTAAGTACTATTGTGACATGTTTTGGATTACTCCTATTAACTATTTATTAAATGAGCTCTTCTCTACCAATTATAACTCATTTTATTTAATATTTTTCTATAAATATTACATTTCTTTTCTAAGTACATGCCAATTTTTTAACTCTTTCATTTGTATATATTAATTTTCTAGATTTTGATTGGATGAGTGATTTGGAGTCTTATATGGAGAGTTGTGAATTTATAAGATATGATTTTTTATAAAATATTTGAATTGTTTTCTCTTATCTCTAATTTTCAGCACATCTATCTATATTGTAGTGCCATATCGTCTCTCTATTATCTATTTATTCAAAGGTACTTTAAATTTCTATTTTAACACTTTTGTTGTTTTGCACATAGATTTTTACAATAGTTTTAAAAATTCATAGAAATAACTATTAAAACTCTACATTATTATAATATAATCAATAATTTGATGTTTTATAAATATATTGAAAATATATTAGAATTACATTAATTAATTGAAAATCTATATTAACATTAAACGTAAAAAAGTAATGCAATGTGGATAAATTTATTCATCGTTTTCTAATAAATCAATTGCTTTCAAGATTCTTATCAAAGGACTCTATATTTAAATATTATCAAAGGTATTATCATAATTATTCACCTTATGTATATGACTTTTTGTATTATATAAAACTTTACCATAACATGGACCCTTTGCATATCAATGACATTATAAATTATATAATCAATATACATATAAAATTCAAACTATAGATAGCTACACAACTAGAGGCAAGTACTTGGAGATTACATGGCACTTGTTTCCATTTACATTAGTTGAATCAAATTTAAAGATTTCTTATTTCCATACTTTGGTTAAAAATATTGGTACGATTATGTCTTTATATAGAAGTGTAGTCATGATGTCATCTACCATATTCTTGATATTTACTAAACTGTTTCTCACATTCTATGAAATGAGTGTAAAAAAATTTAACTATTTGTTTTATTTGTCACATATTTTTATTTAATACTAAGGCACTAAATTATTTATGATTATCCATCAAAATGTCTTATATGATTCACTTCATATTCATAAGATCATTATCAAACATTTTAAATAAATAAATGCACATTAATAGTAGTATTTGAAACATTGCGCTTCTTTCCTTGCATATGCACTAAAAAATATTTTTATACTAATTTCACAATTTTTCATTACCTTGCAATTTAAAAGAAATTCTCATCTATATCATGCATCTTTTTTTTTTTTATCAATAAACTTTTGAAGCCTAGATTCATTATTGTTATTAATTATTTTAATGTGTTAAATGAATTTGAACCCAAGACCTCCCACATGAGAGGCTCACAAGTTACCATTGGGTTGTAGGCTCTTGCCTAATCTACATCATGTATCTTATGTTACATGTGTACTTAAAGTATTTTAATGTAAATTGAAAAAACATAATAAATGGGATTGACTTACATTTAAGTAAGTCTCACTTTTCAATTGTAATATAGAAAAATCCTACAAGTTTAATGTGACACAATATTGACCATAATTTAGTTGTTATATTGGACATGAAGCATTTGACAGAGAGAATATGAAAGATGTGGTACTACTAATTGTAGGAATGTTAAATAATGTCATAACTACAACCATCGATAGTTGTAGTTTATGATAAAAGAATGACCTGATTCAAATATTAACATTTATAATTAGGGACTAATTTTGGAATAAATATATAGTTAAAATGCATTATAGTTACTACCATTATCTTTAGGTAGCTAGTAATATTCCTAATCTTTCATTAATCTTTTATTTACTTATCATATTTTTTCAATGTCACGTATTGTTTTTAACATGATTGGTGTTGTAGATAGGACACACTATTTAGAACCACATGAAATAATTTTGTCCCTAAGATATAAATCAATGAGGTCACAGATAAGGGACCTCATCCCCAATGATATATGTCAAGGCTCAAACCTTTGAGCACATTAGATAATTGAAGGCATAATCCTACTATCACAAAGGCCCATTTGAGGTTTGAGCCTTGGTGGTAACTACACCACCACTACTTAACCAACACACTATGGGATGAACCCATTTACATAGCATATTGTTTAGTAAAGAGAAACAAGTTTTCTAGGGACCTAAACTCACAAAGTTTACAAGCTAATAAAAATATTCAAACATAGTGCAATGGGAAAGGAAAGTTGCTAAACAAAAACAAGCAAAAAGGACAACAAAGATAAAACAAAAGCCATTTAAAAGAGAAAAATACAAACAAAAAAGATAACCTAAGGACTTTAAGGTATCAAAAACCCCATCTTCAAGATCACCCATCTCCTCAGCCACCTTCTTCAAGTATGGAATCTGTACAATGCAAAGAATCCACTCTTCTCTTCAAGTTGGCTATATTCCTCCTCAAGGGTCTACCTCTATCTTTCCTTTGTCTTTGTTAGCTTCTCAGTCTATAAAAAGTGTCCCCTACTAGGATTTTTCTAAGCTCATGGTTCCCATAGTAGTAGAAATTTTATTCACAATTTTGTGGTTATGCTCCATGATGGTGTTCAAAGTATCCTTCATATTGTCATTTTCCCCTTCCATGTGCTTAACCTTTTTTTCATTTTCCTTCATCATCTGTCCATGAGCTCAAAATTTCTTTTTAGGCACTTGACCATGGAAATCTTCTCTTCCTCTATCTACAAAACCCCAATAATCTTTTGAGTCTCCCTTGCAGTTTCCATCTTGTCCAAATTACTAGTGACTAACCTATTTTTTTTATGATGAGGTCCTTTAACTTATAATTTTTATTTTTTAAACAATATGGAAATAGTCAACAACCCCATTTTGGCAATTGTTAGAATGAAATTAGGAAATTCCCAACTAGACTTAAAATAGTGGTCTTAAAATTTAAGATTTCCAATAAATCTAGACCTCTTCTCTCTATTAGTGAAAGGGTTAGAGGCATATGATCCATTAGAGGCTTCTAGGGCTTTAGAGTTATGCTATGGAGAATCTTCAAATTATGGAATCATATTTTCTCTAGGGGGTCACTCTCCTCTTTTTAAATCTTGTAGAGAAGTGAGGGTTTTCATAAAGATATCCTTTTCAGCCGATGACTTTCTGTGAGGGGCTTTCTTAGACATAATAAAATATGAGGGATAGCCTTCTTCTTCCCACTAAATGTCCCAACAATTTTTGTCCTTGGACAAATTAACATCAATATTGTATCCTATCAAGGTTGATGCTCATGAAATGAGTTAGAAATGGTTGATATACTTTTAAAATACTCATGATCAACAAAAATAAGTCTAGCATGAAGGGCATGATTCCTATTGGGGATTTTTCTATGTTCCTTTTTACTATGTTTTAACAAGAAAAATAAGTATTAATAAAATGAAACCAGCCTCATAGGTTGTGTTGAAAATGATTGAAGAGGGAAAAATGGTAGTTGTATATTCTAGTAAACTTGTCATCAATTGCAATGTATTCCATGATAATATAGAGAACCGTCATCCATATCTTCTTAACCTTCATATCATAAAAATAATTATTCAAAATTTTGATCAATGCCTCCCTTTCCTTGTTAGTTTTGGGAAATCTAATGACTCCTTCATTTGAATTTTTTTTCCATGAAATAACTTTACCCCCTCTATGGAAAGCCTACTTATTTACCTAGTGAGATTCTTTTCTATTATTACCTTCCTCCCATAGAGAAAAATTACCTCATTCTTCTAATTTTTAGCAAAATATTCTTATGATATTTGGGTCAACACCATGGATATTCTTGAGGAAAAGAACTAGTCCACCACTCAAAATATGTCTCCAATCATTCTAATTCTTCTAATGCTTCTCAAAATTCATCAGCTCAACCCTCTGTGTATTTTCTGCATTATGACAAAAACCTTCATTCTATTATCATATTGCAAATGAATGAAGCCAAATCCAACAAAAAAGCAAAAAACCTATAATACACGACTATCCTCACAAATTTTAGTGATAATTAAAGTGACACCACCATATCAAATGATGAGATTATATTGGGATCTACTCTCATCATAATTAATAAATAAAAAGGTCCATGAGTGCCATCATAATATATTAAGGCTCTAATATCAACTCCTAGATCTTATAGGGTTTCCACTTTTGTCCATTCTTTGGCATGGTCCCTTTACTACAAAAATAGTTGGCCGCCTAATTAGTTTCACTAGACCCATAGGAAATCATAATCATATCAAAGTTGTATAAACAGATTTAGCTTCTTATATCCTACCTTTTATAGACCATGAGGGCATACTTTCTAAGAAGGCAATAAATAATATTTTTGGAATCACCTTCAATCCATATATTATTTAAAGTTTCTTCTAGAAAGGTTTATAACCTAGAACGATATAATGAATTCAACAATACGGTTCAACTATGAGAACAAGGAGAGTTCCCATAATTGAAAAAATAGCATTATAATATCTTAACACTCCATTTCTCCTACCCAGCCCTAGGTTTCCCTTAGTTACCCCATGAGAATTGGATTTTATCAAACTCTTAAAAGGTTGAATCCAACAAACACCTTCATGATTTTTTTCACTAGTTTAGAATCCTTGGAAACATCACTCTTACTATTCCATTCTTTTTTCATCTTGAGATCATAGTTAGTATAAACCACAACCACCATCTTATTCTCATTAGATGGGATACCATTAATTCTTTCCATAATTATCCTATGTATTCTCTCATACACAACATACTTTGGAGCATCCTTATCCCTAAATATTATATTGTCCCACTCCTACACACCTCAAGAAATATGGGGGAAGGTAAAAGATGAAAACTACAAATAGTAGGATGCAAAGTGGGAGTATTCCACTAAATGAAAAGTTCCTCAATAGAACCAAGAAAAACACAAGATTAGTTCTAGAGAAAAAGAAATATTCCCCAAATAGAAGCCACATATTAACAGTAGAGGAAATATATATGACTCACCATTTCGTTGTATATCTTACATAGATGGTATCATTTTAAGATTTGGAAACCATTCTTATAGAGATTACCAACTATTAGAACTTTATTTTGGGGAAGAATCCCAAAGAATATGTTGACATTAGAAATAAGGTGTTTGATCTAAGATTTGGCACAAAAGGGAAGGGTGTAGGAGAAAAGGAAAACAAAGAGACTGTGTTTCTACCAAAAAGGTTACCCTTCTAAAGAGAATTATCATCTTGTTAATTCAATCCCATATTAACTAACATTAGTACAAGGTCCATACTACCTAGCATAGATCAACCCAACTACCATCTTTTCAATAATCCTTAACATGAGTTCTAGATATATCCTTATAAGTTTTAACCCATCAATTGAAGTTATTCTAGGAAATTAACGACTCCTTCATTATCCATTTGTCTTCCCATAAAATTTCTTGATTCCCTTTGCTTATGCTCCAACCTATTCCCATATCAATTATTTTCATTCCTATCCACATATCATTCAATAAAACCAAATAGGAGGGTAAATTTATAGATTAAACAAAGGACTTACAAGATTAAATATTAGAAGTATACTTTCTCCTTAAGATACTATTATAATATCCATTAAAGGAGAAATTTCTCTAGATTTTTATAGCAATGAGATCCCTATTCATAGATTTAATCTTCCTTTGATCCAAACCTTCGAAAGTCTTAGGCTATAAACAAAATCCCAACCAATAAGTGGCAATCTTTTTCTTTCTTTCATGATAGAACAAAGAAAGTTATTTTTGTACTTTTTCAATGGAATCCACATTTTAAGATGGAATTTTAATAATACTTAATACATAAATAGAAATATTTGGAAGAGTTTATTTGAGAAGCCAAATTTTACTTGCGTGACTGAGAAGAGAACCTTTCCATCCAACAAGATTTTTACTAAACCTATGTATCCAATAATTCCAAAAGAATTAAAAAGGATTAAGACCCTGGGGAAAACCAAGATAAGTTAATGCTAGAGACTCCACTTTGCATCCAAGCATTCTAGAAATTTTAATCTTTCTAGGCTCTTGAGTGTTAAGAAAAATACGAGAATTTTCTATCTCTAAACCATCTAACAAGAAGCCATCTCATAATCATCCAAGGTTTTTTTAATGATTCCTAGCTTCAACCACTATAAAAATTTTTTTATTCCTATAAAGTTAGAAACCAATTATTTGGAATCTTTAGGACATATTAGGCCCCATTTTACCAACTTTCTAGATTTTGGATGTATTTATGCTTGATTTTCCTACACATATTGTCATTTCTCCTTGCAATCTATTAAAACTTCATAGATTCCAAAATTATTTCTCATAATTTTTCTTCTCAAGTACAAGTTAGATGTATGTTGACCTATACTAGGTATAATTTGAAGTTAAATTGACCTATGCCTTAGGGGGTAGATTTCAAATGGGATCTGAAATTGATGTAAAGAAATTTTATTTTTCCACCTAATACATTTTTCTTAGGTTTATTCTCATGTCTTTTGATTATTCATAAGAATGTAATATTCAATGTGGTACTATTAAGCATGAGAACCTTCAACAAAGTACCAAGAGATATCAAACCATTAGATCTCACAAAATTGGATTAAATAATTACACAAAAATGAACAAAAGGAATCAATGTGTTTAAGAAAATGATGGATAATGTGCTATCCAAAATGAGACTAGAATACACAAAGGAGGAAAGGGTGGCACTAGTTAAGGCTTATATGAAATATTTTAACATTTATAACAATTTGGTATAGGTCACAAGTGTTGAATAAAATGAAGTACATCAAAATGCTGAAATTTTGTGGACAAAGCTTTCCAACCAATTAGAGGAAAAAAACTTGGTGAGGAGGTCAAAGAAAATGCAAGAAGAATATGTCCCAAAAAAAGGGAAGGAGAAAGAGTTAAGTGCATCTATTACTCAAACCCAAACACCTATAGAGAAGAATTTCTCACAAAAGGAAGTATACAAAATGAATCAAGCTAGTAAACTGGCCAAGGAAAAGTCACCAACAAGGGCAAAAGAGGGCACATAGATAAAGGACACCAAATAAGAGAAACATGCACAAATAAAGAAAACAAAACTTGAGGTGGAATCTCAATGAAGTAAAGACAACTCACCAAGGAGAGAGACCTCTCCAGTGATCATAGACATAATAAAAATGGACAAAAGTCTTGAGAAACAAATTAATCCAACAAAAGGAGAAACACAAGTTCAAAATTAGAACAATGAAGAGGTACAGGGAATCAAAAGAGAAAGATAAGGTCCCTACAAAGGAAATCACACCAAAGAAACAAAAGATACTCGAGAAGGAGCCTACTGCATAAATGGTGAAGCACACTCACAGGGATCGAGAACTAGTAAGACAAGAAACTCTAGTAGTGAAAAAATAGAGGAGATAAGAAGTACTATAATCTAAAATAAAAAGACACCTATCAAATTAAGGTCATCTAAAAGTATGTTCAAAGGACAAATAAGTGTCAAAAAGCCAAAGGGAGGCAAAAGAGTTTTGACAAGAAGAAGAATCTAGAAGAAAGAATAAGTATAAGGGGAGATTGGAGTCATCCACTACAGTCTTGTCATCCACATCTAAGGATGAGGGAGAACTATTTGAAGATGATTTTGAAGAGGAAGTGGACAAGAAAACCACACCTAAGAAAATAAATAAAATGGAAGAGCATCTCGATGAGTTAGATCACAAGGAATTGAAGAAATACACAAAGCCAATTCATAAGTGTAAGAGCTCAAGATATTTATAAAAAGGCATGAGAGAGAAAGTGCAGTTTTTAAGGCTAGAGATATCATTAATGAGATGATACTAGGTTTTGTTATGTGGATCCTAATTAGACTCAGAGTTTAATTTCCCACTTTATTCAGTGCAGTTTCCCTCTAGATTTTTCTATGATGGTTTTGGGGCAGCATCCCTTGCAGGGTCCTAGGGAAGAGCCCTAGAAATACTCCCTCTCATGATATAGGGTGAGGTTGAGGGGAAATGCCTCATGGTGATTTTCAAGGGCAATGTCCCTGAAGTCTCAAATGACTTAATTATTGTAAAAGGCGTTGGTAGTTAATTTTCTATTGTTCAGAATATTATAGCCCTAATTTTATAAGAAACAAAAACATTGTATAAAATGTCTTAGGGTTAGGGATTTCATAATATTGTTAGAAAGTAAAGTCCACAAATATAACTAAGAGGCTTGGGGTGGGGGGGGTTAATCAGTTATGTGCTTAAAACAAACTTTTTATTCTTTGATAAAACTAAAACATGTAATTAGTAGATGCAATAAGCGCAAGATAATTTACTAATATAGAAAGTTCCTTGTGAAAGGGTGTGACCCTATTAGGAGTCAAATAAAATACAATCAATGCATATGATTCCTTATTAGGAGACTTTGAATACCTCTCAAGAGATTCCAACCATATTAGGAGTTGATAAGGAGACAACTGAACCCACTGCCCAAATTGCTTTAGAACTATTTTCACTAAATATTTTAGTATAACATATCCAAGAAAAATGAACCGATTGAAACAAAAACTTATCTTGTGCACCTATATAGTTCCTTCAGAGTTCACAAATTATCCTTAGCATCAAAATCTACTATGATCTCAAAAAATTCACATCCAAAGCTTGCATAACATAACATCAATAACATATGATCTCACTGATAATTTCTAACCAAGGAAATATATTTCCTTTATAACAAGTCACAGTAACTAATTGAGTTGGCCTTGAGGCTTTCCCAATATACAATGAATAGTATAGGACCATCATAAGATATTACAATTAGGTTCTACGTGATACAATGCAATTTTTATCAATTATAAAACTCACTCGACCTCAAACAAATAATCTGCACATTATCCTTCATAGGTCTTCACAAAATGAAAACTAAAATTTTCCATCTCAAACATAGATTCATTGTCATTCCTTTGACCAATATCCAAGTCCATTGAACAAGATTCAACCTCACCACAATATATAGCATGAACAACAACATATAATTTCCTGTAAACTATCCTACAACCAGTCTTTTGCAAATCTTTTTTAACTCACTGAAAACTTCATAAATCTTTTTGCAAACTTAACCATAGCATCTATTAGCATCCAAGAATATAGTGTTAACCCCACTGAAAGAAAACTAGCAACCGAAAACCTTGCAAAACAAAATTTTCTCTGCTAATCAGTGAAAACTATCCATAAAGATGATATGTCGACATCAATGACAAACCAAGTCATGAATGCAACACATAAGCACTCAATCATCTCCAAATCATTCCATGCAATATCTTTAATAACATTAATCAATCTCTCATAAGTATTCATGCCAATAATCTCCCCTTTGGGATTGAAAGTAACATATGATGAAACACACCAAAGTACCATGAATACCAAAATATATTTATTTCTCATCTGCCTTTACTCCCCCATTCATGTTGCTCATGAATGTAAACATATCTCTTCCTTGTAGATAGGTTGTAAAGAGTTTTTCATGTATTTATCTCCCCCATTAACATGAATGAAAAAGGTTCCATAATGCCCACAATAATCATTTACAAAACAATCTGAAAAAGCTCACCAAGTGTCAAAAGACACTATTAAAATGATGCTCAAGAAATTTTCAATAACTCTTGCCAAAAGTGACTGCTCCCCTAAGGAAGTACCACCAACACACAATCCAAGTGTAAGAATAACCTCAAAACATACTAGACTGATGCAATCCTACATCAATTACACTAAAGAGGGTTTTGGGATAACCCTAAACATACCTCAAAAGTACTCAAATGTATATTTAGCCAAAGGTTTTTTAAAAATATCTACTATCTGCTCCTTTGTGCTAACATACTCCAATCTAATTTCCTTTTCTTCTACCTTCCCTCTCAAGAAATGATACTTTATTACAATGTGCTTTGTCTTTGAATGTAACACTATATTCTTTGACATGCTAATTGTGATTGTGTCATTATAGTGAATGATAATAGGTTCAATGTTAGAAATTAAAGTATACCACGATAATTATGAGGAGGGGGGGGGGTGTGGGGGTGAATTAGTTATTAAATTAAAACAACTCTCAATATCCTTATTAGATCCAAAGCATGTAAAAAATAGAAAGATAACCATACACAATAACACCATATTTTTTAACTAGGGAAAACCCCAGTTGGGATGGTACCCACAAAATGATGTACTAATATATAAGTTCATTGTAAGAGGATGAACCTTGTTAGGAGTCAATGAAATGCAAAATTAGTACATATTAGTCCCTATTAAGAGACTTTGAATCACTATTAGGATATTCCAACCTTTTTAGGATTTGTACCAACCCTATTAAGAGTTGTGGAAGGTAGGATGACCTACTATCCAAACAACTTAATGGGAAAGACCACCGAACTCACTATCCAACTAGCCTCAGTACTACTGTTCTCAGAATAATACCAATAAACAACTATCGAGAACAAGTTGTTTTCCAAATATAGTCTCTTGTTAGCTCACCATAACTCAACTACCCCAAATTCTTCTTTGATCAAAAGATATTCAATATCAGGTTTACTGGATGTCACATACAAGTTCACTTGTATTACACATAATTAATTCACTACCACACTCTACCACAAGGAAATTATTTTTCCTTTATACCAAGTCTTAGAATAAGTTATTGAGTTGTCCTTCAAGATTTCTCAAATTACAATAAAAATATAGGACCATCTTAAGACATTGCATTCATACTTTACATTACAATATTACAACTTTTCACAATTACAACCAAACTATTGTTTCACAGTCTTCACATCTCTTCACTCAATGCTCATCTAGATGTGGGTGTTTGACCACATCATTTTCCTCAAGTATTCTACCTTTGTCCAAGTCTGTGTGACCATATTCCATCAATGTTAGGATATACAATAAAAATATCAATAATTTCTGCACAAGAACTCTATCTGAACATTGTCTTTAATAAGTCTTGATTAACTATCCATTGCCTTCATATTTATGAATGTGCTCTTCACCACATCATCATGACACTCTATAGAAGACATCCTTAATTTTGCATAGCCTCATCTTCAATCCTCAAACCACACAACCTCAAACTCTATCTAATTCTATGGTCATCTTATAGAATTACATGTGTCTTGACATCAATGACAAACACTACCATAAATGCAACATATGACAATTGTATCATCTATCCAACAATGCTAGAATACTCCCCCATAGGAAAACTATCAACATTCATGCCAACATTTAGTAAACTCAATACCAATATTTTGTAAAATATGCTTCATCCAAATAATATGATTACAATTTTTTTCTGTTGCTACATAATCTTCGTTTGCTATAGATTGTGATATACAATTTTGTTTCTTATGTAGCCATAAAACTAATCTTCCTCCCAAGAAGAATGCTCCACCACTTTTTCTCTTTTTTTCATCAATATTTCCTACCCAATCTACGTCAATGTATGCATATAATGTAAAGTCATTTGATTTTCCATACCATAAGCCATAATCAAGTGTACCCTTCAAATATCTAAATATTCTTTTAACTATTGCAACACGTGTCTCTTTAGGATCTGCTTGGAATCTTGCTACAATCCAACTACAATGGATATATCAGGTCTTCTTTAAGTCAAATACTTACAATCCTCCTATCATAGATATATGTCTTGTTTGTTTTACACTAGAAGATTCATCTTTACTAGAAAATTTACATCTTATAGGTGTTCCAACTGGTTTGCGATTCTCTAAACCAAAATTCTTAAACAAATCCTTAAGATACTTAGTTTGTGATGTGAAAATGCCATCCTCATTTTGATTTATCTACAATCATATTCATCTCAAATTCATTATTTATTTCTTCTAAAAATTTCCTGTTAGCTTCATCATTTCCCCCTTAAATGATATCATCAACAAATACAATAATAATCAGTAATCCATCATCATTCTTCGTTAAGTACATGCTACTATGTTTTGAGATAATGGGAGTTACACACATTGCATAATATTGTTATATTGTATTATTTTATTTTATTATGTAATGTTGCACCTAAGAGTACCTAGGTGGATGCGCAACATGCAGATATTCCTATGGAATATTCTTGATGAGTTGTATTGTAACATTGTGATAATATTTGATGTAATTATTTAATATTGGGGAAAATATTAAATATCCAATATTAAATGTGGGTCAATGGGTTTTGGTAGCACATGGTTTTAGCACACAGTTTATGTAATACAACTTGGTGGTTTTGTAGAAGCTTGTTACTATAAAAGCAACCAGAAGGGTAGTTGCAAAGAAGAAGGCAAAAAGGAGAGCCGAGAAAGACAAGGCAAGACACATTATCTAAGGGAGAATTTGTGAAGGTTGTAAACATGGCATAAATGTGTGGATTTATGCTTGTCCACATGGATTTCTTGGTTGTGGCTATGGCTTTGAAGGTTTCCATGGTTGCATTGTAATGGTGTTTTTTTGAATAATACATGGTGATGGATGCTTTTTGGAGGGTGATTTTTTTTCCCCCTCAAGAAGGGTTTCCTAGGGTATATCTTGAGTCACATTTTTGTGGGTATGTTGTCTATTCTCTCGCATGTGGATTTTAAGTGCTTATTTGTTTAAGATATATTATGGGTTATGTGGAAATGATAGTATTTTTTGGTTGCAAGTTTCCTTACAAGTGGTATCAGAGCTAGGTTTTGTTGTTGTAACCCTAGATTGAATCCATGGGAACACATAAAAGGATAAAATAAAGAAAAACATAAATAGGTTTTGTAGTTTGTTTATTGCAAATCTAAGGGTTTTGGGTTTTCTGTTATGATGGGTTGTTGGTAGATTTTGGACATGTGAAATTTTTAGTCAAAAGGGTTTTTTAAGTATTTCTTTTAAAGGAGGGTTTTGTAATCACCTAAAAATGGTCATCTAGACTATTAGCCCCCTTTTCAACATTTTGGCTAAATTAATTCAATCATTTATCTAGACAAAATTGCTAATAATCAATTTATTTGATTATAACCTATAGTTTGACTATGCTATCCTAAGTTCATTATTTGATTAAAAGAACATGTCCCCTTTTAATTAAATAAAAGATCCCATTCTTCTAACCCACTTAAAGTGCACACATAAAGTCCTTTTTCTATTTTGCAATTAAAAGAAAAGGCTTTGTGACTTTTGTCTTATATGACAAGTGAACTTATATTCTATTGGTTGACTTGTGTGTGCACATGGATCACTCCTCTTTTTGAATTCCACCATTGATCATCCACCATCTTCATCTTGATCTCTACCATCCATACATCTTTAAAAGGGAGAGAGCTTTCCCCCTCAATCCATCCATCTTTTGAACATTGTTATGCTGCAGATTTTCTAACAGGTTTTCTTTGGAGCTTTGTGGAGAACTTCTCTTCCTTGTCTACATTCTCTCATCCATGGCATTTTAGCTTAGATTCATGTTGCATGTTAGTTTAGCTTCTATTTTACAATAATCTCTCACATAGCTTAATATTTGGATTATAACACTCTCATCCATGCTTAGAATAGCTGCACTTTTCATATTCATTCTAGTTTAATCTTTATTTGCATTACATCCTTGAGGAACTCCTTGGGACATTTACATTCTTGCATCTTGTCTTTAGAAGCTCCCATTGCATGGTTTACTAGCAAGAAGAGTATCTCTAAGGATCATCTGAGAGCCTTTTTATTCTTGAAATATACTCTCTTGCACTCCATGGATAGGGAGCTCTAAGCCAGCATCCAAGCATTCTGAACTCATGGAATCATTTGGATAGAAGGGTTTAGAGTGTGACACATTTGGAGTGTACATTTTTGGCACCCACCGTGGGGCTTGAATCAAGTTTCTAGCTCCATTTGCTTTTATTTTTCATCTCTGGTTTTTTACAGCAGCATATTGGATCTAATCAAATGCTTTTGTAGAATTATCACTTTGGTTTTAAGGCCAACCCATAAGTAAATTGGTTTGAAGGCCAAAAACTTAGTTGGTTTAAAGATTTGATCATATCTTTTAAACTGCTTGGATTTTGGTTCTGAATTTTTTTTTGCAGGTTGGGTATATGCTGAAAATGTCTCAAACCGATTTGTAGAGCATTTTGACATGATTTTCGGGAGTTATGAGTTTTTCTTTATTTTTCATAAAAAGTCATTTCTGATCGCAAATCAGTGAATTTTTTAAAAAAACTTACATTTCCAAAAGGGTTTTCAATTCTAATGGGGGTTCTTTCTTTGTGTTTTGAATTTTGAGGTCCTATTAAAGATCAAAAACTCGATTTGATAAATTTGGCCTGTTTTGACAAAATTGATCTCTAGAACGCAAATGAAAAGATTTTTTAAATTTTTTTGCATTTTTAGAAAGCTCTCTAATTTTTAATAGGGGTCTCTTCTTTTCATTTTCATTTTTGGATACAAAATCATAGTAAACAAGTCCAATCTTGTTGACTAGGTCAAAATCAAAGAGTAAAAATGAGAGCATTTGTGATTAAATTGCACTTTCTTTGCATGCACTTGGTTGGAAGATAAATTGGATTTTTGAGACAACTCACCATTTTTTATTTCAGATTTTTATGTTATTTCATACTAACTTTTGGTGCTAACAAGTTGTGATTACAGGTTGCCATCCTTATGGAAAAAAAATTGAAACATTGCATAAAAAGAATGCATGTCAAAGCTTCAAATGCGCAAGGGCTACTAACGATTGTTTGCAGGGTTGCCCAACGCATAAAAACCCAATTTTGTTTGTTCTTTAATTTTACATGTGCGGCATATACTAGTTGTTTATTTTTAGGCACATTAAAACTTACAATTGAGATCTTTTGGTGATAGGAGAGTATGCTCTTCACCCTTGTGGTGAATCAGAAATCTTGACTTACCATTTGATTTTAAGAGTAAGAGGCAACTAAATCTTTTTGGTGTGTTTGGGAGAAAATGGTTGGAATAGGAGAGTATGCTCTTCACCCTTGTGGTGAACCAAAAATCTTGACTTCCAAAAGTTGATCCACTTTGTGTAGTTAGAATATTTTAGAGAGCCTGCTCTCGGACAACCTGAGAGGAACGACCCAAGTGGGGACAAGCCGATTACCTGGCTCTTCCAACCCACTATAAACTCAAGGCTACCAAGGACACAAAACTTTGGTAGACATAGTGTTTGTCTTCGCCTAGTGTGATTGCTTATGGGATTTCGACCATAGGGAGATCACTAGGCAAGAATGCTTAAGGTACTCTTGTGATTGCGAGATTGGTTACTCATCGCAAGGTGAGGTGTCCCGTAATTGGGAGCAAGAGGAACACTATGAATGGAAGCCTGATCTAAACATCCTAAGTTAGTAACTACCCTTTTTAGCCGCTCAACTTCTTGGTGCAAGGATTGATCCTAGTGGACTACCCGGATCACCCCAAGATTTGCACTCACCATATGTGTTCCTTTGGTTATGCTTATGGCATTTCCATGACAAAGCCAATATCTCTTGTGGGAAACCACTTGGTGTGAGGTAAAGGAGCATCAAGCGTGGGCCAAGTTGTTGAGTAATGAACCATGACTTCTAGGTAGATATTGCTTGATGTGTTCTTGAATGTGCTAGACCTGTGAAAATCTTTTGAACATATACATGATGATAATTCTAAGAAATTCTTTTGAGACATCACATATGCTTGTATCATGCAAGGTTGCTTTGTCCCTTGCTTGATTTTTTGAAGACTACTCCATGTGTCACTATCTTGCTTGGAAAGAAATTGCTTTTGAACATCAAACTTGCTATGCTATCAACTATTGTCAAACTTTGTCAACCAAGTCAAAACATCAAATGCAAACATTTTCTTGTGTTGCTTGCTAAGGGGAGTCTCATCATTTTATTTTGATTTTCTATGTCTCTAGTTCTTGAACATGCGTAAATTGACTCTTTGGTCTTAGTGCTCTTGGTCTTTTTTGTCTGCATGGTCTATGTGTGCTTGCTAGTTATCCTTTTTCTGAAATGGTTGCCTTGATTTCTTGACTACACTCTTGGGTTGGAAAGTTGTTCACTTGTCACCCTGCTTGCTCTATTTATTTGGCTATTTGGGCATCTTGCCTAGCTATTGACTTGAGTCATTCATGTCGTAAGTTTCTTGGGCATATTGTTTGACAAGTCACTTTAATCTCTCTCTACTATATTGGCAAGTGAATAATCTACCTCTCTAGTTTGGACATCAAGTTATCTTGTGTCACCCTATTAGCTTCCTCCAGTCTCCTTCATGCTTGATTATCTATCTACCACTATGGAATTCAAATCTTGTGCTACCAAACTTCAACCGAATCTAGATGATCATGATATCCTCCATGTCACTAAAGAGTTTCAAGATCTATATGCACAATACAAAGAACTAGAAGAGACAAATGATCTTTCTTACCTTCATCTATCTAAGCGCATGACAGAAATGAAGTCTAAACTTGAGAAAAGATTAGAGGAGAAGATTGCATCATTACATGAATCTTCTTTAAGATCTTTAAATGCATGTGAGTCATCTTCTTTGAGGTCATCCTCTTCTTCTAGGTCTACATGCTCTACTTCAAGACATCAAATGTCTTCATCTTCTAGATCTAAAGACCTCTTTAGAGAACAAGCAAGTGATACATCCTTTGAGCCTATGCTAAAATTTCATGATGCACCTATCTTTGACCAAGCTAATGATGAAGACATGGATGCATACCATTCACTTGAGAAACAACAAAAGGACTCTAGACATACTTCTAATAGAACTTTTGCTCCCTTAGAAGATTCTTATGATGACACTTTGCAAAAACTTCTTGGCAATAAGATCATCATGTTACCTAATTCTAGCTCATATGGAAACCCATTCTTGGATATCTATTGTGCTTATCATCAACATAATGAACATGCTACTTCTGTTTGTATAGAGCTTAAACATAAAATCCAAGATCTCATTGATGATGAGATTGTTGATCTTGGAACCTCTAGTGACTCATGTGTTGAGGATACTTTTTTTGAGAAAGATCATATTAATGAACCTATGTCTAGTGATGGTTTCCTTGATACCTCCACTTCTTCCAGCACTCATGCATCTCCCAACACTTCAAAGCTTTCCAACATGCCTCCAGAAAATAAAGAACCTAATGCTTTCCACATTGACTACGTGTATCCTCAAGGCCTACCTCTAAAAGAAACTCAAGCTAACCTTCACTTGGATGCAAACCTTTTCCATGCTACTAAGCCTAAAGATCCATGCACTACTCCATTCACTCTTCATTCTCCCTTGTCCTTAGAAGTGGCTCCATGTCAAGAGGACCCTCAAAAAAAAAAAGCTATAAATGTCAAGAAAGATCAAGATCAAGCACCCTTTCATCTCTTTCAAGATTTTTCCCCTCCATATCCTATATCTTGTCCACCTCCTAAGTATTATGAAGATACCACTTCGATTATCTCCCTTGAGCTTACTGAAAATTATGAGAAAATTTCTCTTCATATGCTATCCAAAGCTACTTGTCAAGATCAAAGCATCCCCTCATGTTCTACTTCTCGATATCCACTTCAAAATTGTGCTCAAGCTTCAAGTGCTTCTATTAAAAATGTTGTTCCTATCAAAGGTACTCATGAGTCTATTGATGGCTTTGACCATGTTGCTCATTCTAAAGATGTTGATATCCCTTCCCACTATCCCTTTGCATCTTCTAAATCTATCCTTGGTCCTTATCCATCTAAGCTAAAGCATTCAAACCTTCCATCCATTTTGGGGCCTTATGTTCCTCCATCTCCTACATTCACTCCTAGCTCATTCCCTAGCTCTCCTATAATGCCTCAAGATAAACAAAGACACTCATCCTTGATAACTTTTCACCCATCTATACATCTAAACTAGTCATATCATCCTTATTCATCCACAAATCCCAAGTCCTTTGGAAGTGAGAATAAACATAAGAATCCATTGAAAAAGAAAGATCACTATGTCCCATCTAATCGACATGTGAATGCTAAGAAGGAGAATGCACAAAAGAGACCGCAAAGGTCCACTACTCAAAGAGCTAAACCAAAGAAAATATGGATTCCTAAATCCATCATTATACAAATGCACTCTCAAGCACCCAAAGAACGAGGAAAATCTAAAGCTATGTGGATTCCCAAGTCTCTTTTAAAAGACTTGAATATTGAAAATATTTCAAAGTTGACATTCAAGCTTCCAAAGGCTTCCATTCCATCTTCTTCCAAAAATCTTCCTAAAATTAGTCCAAAGCCTTCCACTCCACTTTTTTCCAAATCTTTTCTACCACCTCATACATCTAAATCTCAAGCTATTTCATCCATGATTCCTCCATTGTTCCAATACCCTTCAAGGTGTGTGTCAATGTTGATCTTGTCCAATATTAGCTACCCACATGAAATCCTCTAAAGCTTACACCTCCTTTCTATACATGAACTCTTATCCTCCATATATTCTTCCTACTACCATTTCCCTTTCATCACCCTATCAACATCTTTGAGCATACCTTTCTATGGTCTTGGCTTATCATGGCTTATCTTTCCTATAGGAGCACTATCTAAATTCAAAAAGCTTGAGCTCTTTCTATAAATTCAAAAAAAAAAAAAAAAAAAGAAGAAAAAAAAAAACATGAAAAAAAATTGAAAATGTGCCTTGGTGAAAACCACTTCTTGTGGCACCTTGGTAGCAAAAGTAAAGAGAAATAAATCCATCCTGTGGTGAAAACTACTTCTTGTGGCACCTTAGATAAGTACCATGATGAAAACTTGGCAAACAGGCATCATGCGTAATTCTTCCATCATCCATCTATCCCTTCTTCTCTCTTTGATCTTGACAATGTTGAGCTATCTTTGCATATTGTCTGTCTTAACCATGAGATTTTCTATTGTGCTCTCCCATTCACTCATAGCCTCTATCTTGAGCTTTATTCTTATTTCTCTATCCCTTTGCTATACTATCTAGTTGACCCCTTGGTCTTGATCATAATAAATGAAACATGGTTCTCATAGGTCTCTTGACATGGCTACTCTCTTGGATTGCACACTTTCATGCTATCTCTCTCATTGGCTTCCATTGCTTATCCAAAACATGCTTCATATGACTAATTCACCTCTTTCCCTAGCTTGGGTACTCTTGAGGAGTCAGTCCTTGAGGATCACTTTCACTTGCTTCACATTCCTTTCTTATGCATTATTGCTTATCCACTAGCTTGTTTCTCCATCATGTCCTATACCTTGCTAGACATTAGGAGAAAATGATGTGATCATGCTCGAGAACTAGCAATCTCTAAAACCTTCTAAAAAAATCCAAAAAATCATATATGATGCTGAAAAAATCCTAAAAATCAGAAAATGCCCTGAAAAAAATGATCATCTTAGTGAAAACCTAGCAATAGGCACTTTGATGTATCACCAAAAAAATCAAAAAATGTCCTAAAAAAAGATCATCTTAGTGAAAACCTAGTAATAGGTGCTTTGATGTATCAACAAAAAAATCAAAAATTTAAATATACAAAAAAATTGAAAAAAAGAAGTCCTGAAAAAATCTGTCAAGTGGTGAAAACTTGGAAACAGGCGCTACTTGAAACCCTTGCACCTATGTCTATCAATCTCAATCATCCACTTCGCTACACATTTCCTAGCTTGGAATTGTTTCTTGTCCTCGTCTTGGGGGCACAATTGCTTAGCCTATTGAGGTATTCTTGTGCATTAGGGTTTCTTGGACAACTCACAAAATAGTGTTTCTCAACACTTCCCCCACCTTAACATCAAGTGTTTTTCAACACTTTTCAGATAGTTTACCTATGGTCTCTGATGTCGCGATATTTCTCACTATCAGAATCAAGTCTTGAAGAAATGGCCAAGTAACTTGCACACATGCACTTTAACACTTAAATGAATGAGCTATGCTGATCTTTATCTATTTTTTGTTCTGTCTATGATGATTTCTTTTTCATGTGTTCCCTCCCTAATAGTCTTTCAAGGATGTCATTGACTAGAAGACTGGGGGTATGGGACATATTTTCTTGATTTCTACTTGTGGGTATACTTTGTTTGTCTATAGTGTTGTAAGCATTTATGCTTGACCTATTCAACATTTTGACTTACAAATGTATCATCCTTGACTATTTTGCAAGACCACACTCGAGGTTTATCCTGGCGCTTATGCCTTGATACAGGTGTAATCTTGCTAAATTAAACTTAGAGAATCTAATCATGTAGTTATCTTGACTTACATGTCTCTGATGCTTAGATTGGATTTCCAGATACCTATCTGATATTGATCATATTCATATCCTCATAGTTATACTAGTGATGGTTGTATGATCTCATGATGTCCCTAATAAATGCTCAATGATGAAATTAAGAGTCTAAATGTTATGCGCTTCTTGCTGGTAAACCACTTTGCATATTAGCTTGCATTTTAGGTTCATTTTCTAGCTTAGTCTTGCATTCTTGCATATGGGGAGAGCTCTCTCTTCATCTTTTTGTGGACATATCAGCTAACTCCTTTCATATGTTTCTTTACTTTCTTCTTGTTGATGTCTTTTCACCTTCTTAATCTTTCACTTCATCTCTTTTCTATCTTATCATCACATTATATAAAGTTTTGACCTCTTAAATTATTTTAACATCCTAGATTCATTTTCGGGATCGAAATCCAAATTCGAGTTCATCTTGATGGTCAAAATTGTCTTTTAAAATTCTACTTTCTTCTGATCAGTTAGCTGATCTTTTGAGGTCTAATCTCTGAATCATCATTGGGGCATCTTCATTTCTTCATGTCTTCATCATTTCCATACTTCATATCTACTTCAAATCACTGTTTCATGTCTAAAATCACCTTTCTACTCATTTCAACCTAATTTTTATGCTATATCCTTCAAAGTCAACTCTAGTCAAACTGAGGCATTTTATCAATTTCTTATAGTCACTCTTGGGTTCTAATCATCTATCTGTCATCTTGGACATTGCTCTATTCTAATTTTCTCATGTCTAGCCAGTTTCTGCATCCCCTTACCTCATTTCAATTTCGATCCTGAGGGGGCAGAAATACTCTATTGTTGATTGTTATAGCTATCTATTTCTTAGGAGCATTTGTTTGACCTTATCACTTGCTCTCGGTCTATTCACTTTACTAGGTGTTAAAATTCTTTTTGGATCCTAACATCATCTTCCTAATGTTCAGTACTACCACTATCAGGCTGTGCATTTAGGACTTGCTATCTATTTCTGCATTTCATTCTTTGAAATCAGATATCTATATCTATCACCACCTACTTGGCTTTCTATTTTCTTTGACATAATGTGTTCCCAGATCGATCATGCATTAGTCAAAGAGGGGCAAATGTAATCACCTAAAAATGCTCATCTAGACTATTAGCCCCCTTTTCAACATTTTGGCTAAATTAATTCAATCATTTATCTAGACCAAATTGCTAATAATCAATTTATTTGATTATAACCTATAGTTTGACTATGCTATCCTAAGTTCATTATTTGATTAAAAGAACATGTCCCCTTTTAATTAAATAAAAGATCCCATTCTTCTAACCCACTTAAAGTGCACACATAAAGTCCTTTTTCTATTTTGCAATTAAAAGAAAAGGCTTTGTGACTTTTGTCTTATATGACAAGTGAACTTATATTCTATTGGTTGACTTGTGTGTGCACATGGATCACTCCTCTTTTTGAATTCCACCGTTGATCATCCACCATCGTCATCTTGATCTCTACCATCCATACATCTTTAAAAGGGAGAGAGCTTTCCCCCTCAATCCATCCATCTTTTGAACATTGTTATGCTGCAGATTTTCTAGCAGGTTTTCTTTGGAGCTTTGTGGAGAACTTCTCTTCCTTGTCTACATTCTCTCATCCATGGCATTTTAGCTTAGATTCATGTTGCATGTTAGTTTAGCTTCTATTTTGCAATAATATCTCACATAGCTTAATATTTGGATTGTAACACTCTCATCCATGCTTAGAATAGCTGCACTTTTCATATTCATTCTAGTTTAATCTTTATTTGCATTACATCCTTGAGGAACTCCTTGGGACATTTGCATTCTTGCATCTTGTCTTTAGAACCTCCCATTGCATGGTTTACTAGCAACAAGAGTATCTCTAAGGCTCATCTGAGATCTTTTTTGTTCTTGAAATATACTCTCTTGCACTCCATGGATAGGGAGCTCTAAGCTGGCATCCAAGCATTCCAAACTCATGGAATCGTTTGGATAGAAGGGTTTAGAGTGTGACACATTTCAAGTGTACAAGTTTTAGGGGGGAGCTTGTAGAAATGACATGTTGGACAAAAATATACCTCACCATTAGATCCAAGTTGGCCTTTTCATAAACTTTGATATATATTATGCCATAGTTTGGCCATTTTGAGAGAAAATACAAAGCTTATCTAGTTTCAGCCCTTGACGACTGTCAAATTTAATCCCATCATAGTTTCCATCACGAAAAAAACCAAATTCAGTTTGAAAGTGGTAAAGGGATTTCTTGGTGAAACAACCATAACTTTCACTCATGATATCAAATTTTGGACTTCTTATAGTTGTTCGAAAGCTAATTTAGTGTCATCTCCCCTTTTCAAATAATAAAAAAATAATAATCTTTGCTAAGACAGGCAGGCCCAAGAAAGTGAAGTTTCAGAAAAAGGGGGGTTAATCTTTGGAAACTGTTGGACTAATAAATGAAATTATTATTAAAATATGTTTCATTAACCTCTCTTGGATGTGAGTTACGGTTATGGCCTCTTTTAAGGGGTTTGGAGGCATTTTGGGCAGGGAGGAGAACTTGATTTTTGCTCATTCTTTGTTATTCTTCAGAGGTTGCCAAACCTGTGGAGAAGGAGACCCAAGAACGGGAGTTTGCAGGTTTCCAGGGAGACCCAAGAATGGGAGTTTGTAGGTTTCCAGGAAGGCTAAGGATGGGATTTTGAAGCCATTCCATGTGCATGCTCATACAGAGTTTGCCTTTGTGCTGAACAGTGTAGATTTGTGGGTTTTTGGGTGTGTTTTTTTGCATGAGTTTGGTGTTTTCAGTTGAGCATTTCATATCAGTTTTGGTTGCTGCTGTATTTCAGAATTTAAGCTATTAAAATAGATCTGAATATATGTATTGGGACATGATTAAACTTCTAAGATAGTTTATTAGTGTTTTTGTGGTGTTTTCGGGCATTTTTGTGTTAATTTTGGGAGCCCGATGAGCATAGTTTTTGTCCTACATTTGTGAGCTGTTGTGTAAAGGCTATATAGATCTTAAAATGTCATTTTGTAGGCTGTTATGCTGATGAAAAATCTGTAAAAATGGCCATTTTCAGATTTATTAATAATAGGTGAAGCTGTGAAGCTTTTGGCACCATTTCTAGCATACCTGATTTGGGGTTTCTTGAGAAATTTGGAGGATCTTTGTGATATTAGTTGTTTGATCTTAAAGATCTAATTAAAGATTGGAAATATTATACAAACTCAGAAAAGGGACATTTCAGTGGTATCAGAGCCATGATCTTGCTAGCCTGAGGGTTTGTAGAAGTTGCAGGTCAGTTTTGACAACTACCCAGATCTTGCATGTCAGTTTTGACAACTACCTAGATTTTGCATGTCATAATTTATGGTTGCATGTTTCTTCTAATCAGCTGCATGTTAAAATTTATGGTTACATTCTACTTATAATCATTTTCATGTTAGTTCTTGGTGAATTTGGTGGTTGTAGAAGTTTGCATGTTAGTTTTGACAACTACCCAGATCTTGCATGTCAGTTTTGACAACTACCCAGATCTTGCATGTTAGTTTTGACAACTACCCAGATCTTGCATGTCAGTTTTGATAACTACCCAAATCTTGCATGTCAAAATCTATGGTTGCATTCTACTTCTAATCATATGCATGTTAGTTCTTGGTGAATTTGGTGGTTGCATGTTGCTTCTAATCAGCTGCATGTCAAAATTTATGGTTGCATGCAACTAAGTGAAAGAGAAAAAAGATATTTGCAGCGAGAAAAGAATAAAGAAATTTTGATCAAACCTCCAGTTGAAAGTAAAAGTACAAAATCCAAGGAAGGGAAAAGTATGGCTGATCCAGATGAGATGGCAAAGAAATTCTTCCAAGACATCCAAAATACTCAGAAGCAAACAGTGGATAGTTTGGCAGAAACTAGAGAGGCTTTGCGAATATTGACAGAAAAACTACAAGGAGTTGCATCTATTAATGAGAAAGGGAGCACTTCAGAGGAGCCAAGAAATTTGAAATCCACACCATCTAAATCAACCAAAACTATTTTCTTGCCTGCAGATGAACCACCAGTACCAAATCCAGCCATTAATCCTATGGAAGAGGTTACAGGTAACTTGATTACATTAAGAGCTACTTATAATGGCTTAGATGATGACTTTCGTAGTTCAGTTCCTTTTAGAGAATATGTGGATATGATGAACACTTTGATGCCCAAGAAAGAGTACAGAAGGGAGCATGACATAAGTGGAAGAGAGCTCAAAAATAAAATAAGCAAGTTTATAGCACCTACTTTTGATGGAACAAATAAAATTTCAGCTAGAGCATGGCTACAAAAATTACAGACCTTCTTCACACTTAACCCCATGAAGGAGAGTGATGTTGTTCAAATTGCAAGTCTACACTTGGAAGATGGAGCCTATGATTGGTGGTATCATGGAATGACTACTCAAGGTCATGATCAGGTAACTACATTTGATGATTTTAGTCAAAGAGTGATAGATAGATTTGACCTCAAGGATGATGATTATGAGGATGTTGTTGTGCATGATGGTGAGATACCTGGTGTAGATGAGCAGACATTGAGCATTCATGACTTTTCTGAGAGAGAGTACCAGGCACAGTTAGATGCTTCGTCACATGAGGTTGAGGCTAGTAGTACTTCACATGATTTATCCCGCCAGCTGAAGGTGTGTGAAGACAGTATTGTCACTACATTATCTCATCATGACAATTATGTGGAGTTAGTTGGTATTGGTCATATTACTCAAGTCAGGATTTTTCTTGAGTTACCAGCTAATTCTAGTTTACAGATATGGACTTGAGATTCTTATATTGGCATTTGGGGTTCAGTTGACTGTAAATCATTAACACTTTTTGGTAGCAGTGATTGTTTGGGTGCTACCATGGATTTGATTAGCAGATTGCACGGTGTTGTCTTTTCTTGTGCCAGGAGCTTATCCGATGTTTGTATTAGTTTTTATACACCGGTGTTGGGCTTTGTTCATATATCTAGTCAACCATACTTGTTGGAATGTGTTGATGATATTTCGTATTTGGCAATGTGTACAGATGAGTCCCAGGATCATATTGGCATTGATGACATCCAGGAGGATGTAGTGGGTAGTTTTGAAGACTTAGTTTCCTTGGGTACAGAGGAGTTGGACAGCAGTGCTAATGTTTTTGATACTCCATATGTTGATATGAGCTTTAGATTTAATTCACAAGTTAGGGATTGTAATACTCTAGAGACTAGTGACTTTGAGGATACTCCTTTAGATAGTGCATCAGAGGAGGTTTGTAGGAGACAGTCAATCCAGTGCCATCATGTACCTAATCAGTTAAGAGTTAGTGACCGAGACATTGCTATCGCTTGCCAGCATTTTGATGCTGCTCGTCAGTTGTTAGCAGTTTATGGATGGGGTTCTCCTACTAGTGATGAGCAGGAAGGCAATTATCTTTCCTTGATAGAGATCCACTCTTTATGGGAGGCTATTCAGATTTTGAGACAGAATTATATGCAGTTGGTAGCTGATAGAGATTATCTTATGGAGTGGGGCAATACAGCATATGATGCATTGTTGGCCAAGGAAGATGAGGTGAGTGAGCTTACTGAGCAACTTGAGGTGACTTCTGAGATTCTTGAGAGTACACAGGTTGCTTTCAAGGAGTCATAGTTTCATTTGGCTAAGGCGACCATGGAGTTAGAGTGGCTACAGTCTTTACCTGATTCTATACAGTCACAAGCTATGGTGTTTGGTGATCCGAGGATGTCCATGGCCGAGATTTTCAGAGACAGTGGAGATGGGGATGCATCCATCCTTGATACTAAAATTGGCATATCAGGTTCATTCCCACTAGAGTCAGGTTCAGTTGAGTTGGGTTTTGTAGCAGATTGTCGTATGCCTGACATGGTGGTGGCCTCTAGTACTGATGGCACAGAGACTAGAGATGTATCAAAGAGCATGTGTGATGTTGGTGAGCCAACAGTTGGCATGGTTCCTACTAGTAATACTACTCCCTTGGTGATATCTTCAGAGATAGCAGTCAATTCCAACATGGTTAATGATCAATTACAGTTAGTTTCATCTGGATTATAGTCTAAGCCACTGACTAAGATTGGCACATTCTATCGGCATTACACTGTGAGGTACGCTCATCAATTTACCTTTGATGACCATGTTAATGAGATTATGATACAGAGATGTACTTTGGTTCCTAGTGCTTATCATCAGTTATGGAATAGTTTGATGCCTCGGGATGAGAGTTGTGATGGGCACGACATGGTGATAGGTCTTGCAGTTGATAGCTTGATAATACATGACTTAGAGCAGGTGTTTTGGAGTGATGCTTCAGTAGGGTATGTACATCAGTTAGCAATTGATCCTTGTGTTGAGGAGTTGATGGTAGGAAAATTTGGTTTGGGTTCCATTTCTTGTTGTTCATCTTGTGATGGCTTTTCACCATCAGGGGTGCATGGGAGTTATGGTTATGAGATAGTGGCCGATGATCTACAGAGTTGTGTTGATTGCAGGAGTTGTACAGTGTGTGGATTCTCCATACTTGGTATAGTTTCATATGAGAGCATTCACCATTGTTGCAGAGTTGGATTGTACATTTGGTATAGGCCAGTGGGATGCGTTGATGGTATTTATTGTGTTCGCAGTTTGATTTGTCCACTTTACTTGGGTTCTGATGTTCTAAGAGTTTGTGTCTCATGGGTTTTTGACTATGGTGGTGGTGATTTTGGAGTTTGGTTGAGCTATAATTTTCAGTTTGATTATGGATTCCTCTTGGTCATATTGCAGAGGATATTGCAGGAGCCTGTGTTAATTGGTAGTAGTATAGTTCATGACTACATTTGGGATCCAGGTGGATTGATTGGTTTATTGTTCAGCCATTGCTTGAGGACAAGCAATTTTTGGGGAGGGGAGGACTTGTCATGTCCCCTTTTCAAATAAAAAAATAATAATAATCTTTGCTAAGACAAGCAGGCCCAAGAAAGTGAAGTTTCGGAAAAAGGGGGGTTAATCTTTGGAAACCGTTGGACTAATAAATAAAATTATTATTAAAATATGTTTCATTAACCTCTCTTGGACGTGAGTTATGGTTATGGCCTCTTTTAAGGGGTTTGGAGGCATTTTGGGCAGGGAGGAGAACTTGATTTTTGCTCATTCTTTGTTATTCTTCAGAGGCTGCCAAACCTGTGGAGAAGGAGACCCAAGAACGGGAGTTTGCAGGTTTCTAGGGAGACCCAAGAACGGGAGTTTGTAGGTTTCCAGGAAGGCTAAGGATGGGAGTTTGAAGCCATTCCATGTGCATGCTCATACAGAGTTTGCCTTTGTGCTGAACAGTGTAGATTTGTGGGTTTTTGGGTGTGTTTTTTTGCATGAGTTTGGTGTTTTCAGTTGAGCATTTCATATCAGTTTTGGTTGCTGCTGTATTTCAAACTTTAAGCTGTTAAAATAGATCTGAATATATGTATTGGGATGTGATTAAACTTCTGAGATAGTTTATTAGTGTTTTTGTGATGTTTCCGGGCATTTTTGTGTTAATTTCGGGAGCCCGATGAGCATAGTTTTTGTCCTACATTTGTGAGCTGTTGTGTAAAGGCTATATAGATCTAGAAATGTTATTTTGTAGGCTGTTATTCTGCTGAAAAATCTGTAAAAATGGCCATTTTCAAATTTATTAATAATAGGTGAAGCTGTGAAGCTTTTGGCACCATTTCTGGCATACCCGATTTGGGGTTTCTTGAGAAATTTGGAGGATCTTTGTGATATTAGTTGTTTGATCTTAAAGATCTGATTAAAGATTGGAAATATCATACAAAATCAGAAAAGGGACATTTCATTTAGAGCACTAAAATTTGATATAGGGTCAATTCTATGATTTTGATATTTTTTAAGGTTTTAGGAGCATAAATGTTAGATGTTATTAATTTTTAACACATATTTGGGCATAACTTGGCATATGGAGTTAGTTTTTGGACTTCAAATAGTCGATAGAAAGCTCTTAGAGAGCTCTAAACATTGGTTCCTAATTTAGTGTAGGTTTGGCAAGGTTTATTTGGTGATATATCTATATGAATAATTTATGATATATATTGACTATGGTAACATTATGAGTTTATGAAATTGTATGTTGAAGATTTGAGATTTGATGTCATTGTATACTTAGCTTATATTTAAAATTGGTCTCACAATGATATGGTTCTCAGTGTTTGGTTTGGATATGTATGTTGACTTGTTGGGTCTACAAGTTGTGCAATGTTGCAAGCAGTCTATACTTACAAGTTGCATTTATGGATTGGATATGGGTTGTCTTTGCCCATTAATCTTTGATTATTGATGTATATTCATATTTTTGGCTTGGATTTTGGTTATCAATGCCTTTTGTTACATTATTTGATGATTTATCTTCATGTAGAAGGGATGGGATATTGTTACGAGGTACAGTCGTGGTGGAAGATTATGGTTGACTATTTTATACTGATAGATTAGACACTTTAAGAGTTAGATGCCCACTTCGTAGATCTGATCACGGTGCCATGGATTATGGAATTCCATGATTGGTGAATAGAATAACATATAAGTAGGAGGAAATGTGATAGGAGGGATAAGATAGGATCTATCCTTAACCCAAATTCCCAAAAGGAATGATCCAAATTGATTAACCACAAGGAAGTGATCAATGGACAAATGAATCAAACAATGAAGAAAGGAGGAAATCCTATAATCTACTATAGAAAGTAAGTACTTGAAACCTTGAATGAGTAAAAGATAAATACTAACCTCAAAGTAGGGAAAATATGGAAAATGCTCATTTCTAATGTCTATGTATAGGTTTGGGGAATTTTGCAACCTGCTCAAGACTAGAAATGTTGAGATGGAGAAAACCAATAATTTTTTTGTCCTTCTGAGGGTAGGTTTACCTTGACCTAGATAGTGGGGCACAATCTTAGCCCAAAAAGTTGACCTTGACCTACATTGCTTTGATGAAAATTATGTGCATGAATCCTGAATGTTTGGTGAAAAGGGCATCTAAATCTGCACTCCAATTCGGTTTCTTGTACCTATACCTACAAGAAAAATGTTTTTTTGTTGTTTGGGGGGCTTTGCCTTGGTTAAACCCTAGTTTGGAATTAATTTTGAAATGTAATTAAAATTGCAATATGTATAAACAAAGTAAGTGGAACTATTCACCTTGCTTATATTGAAATCCTTTTGGAGGATTCAAATCCTTGAATCCACTAGTACAGATGCTCCAAATGAGTGTAGGAATGTATGTAGGATGTCTCAAATCAATGGCATTTGAACTTCAACACCAATCTTGAATGGATCTTTGCATAGGAAGAGGCTTGGATGAATATGGATGGAGAAATCTTCAACAAAAGGGTTCCATAGAGATTGAATCCTCCAATAGCTAACAATGGACCTCCTTGAATTAGATCTTGAATGCTTGAATGATTGAATGATTGATAATGTCTCCTTTGTGTTATCATGTTATTTGTTCTTAGAGAAAATGAGAGGAGAAGGCTTCCTTATATAGAGATCTACGACAAAAGCTTCTAGAGAAGGTTGAAATTGGAGAAATAAATCCCAGTTAACCTTAATCCCTAGAAATGGACCTAGATTAAATGAAATTTAAGGGTTTACCATTCTAAAACCCAAAACAGCAAACCCAAAAGTGGGAAAATGAAACTTTCTGAAGCTCGATATCCCAAAACTCCTAGAACTTGAAAATTGGACTTCGGGTCAGGGATGAGGTTGACCCTACCCTAGGTCAGGATTGAGGTCATCCTTGACCTAGATCAAGGTCAAGGTCATCCTTGATCCAAAAAGTCAAAGTCTTCAGTTTTACAGATAAAGTTGTTAGAAAGAGGTTGGAGATAGGGAGAGAGAAGTAGAATAGGGCAAAAATGGCCAAATCCATGCAAAGACCCATTTAAGATGCTTGACAAGACCCTAGACCACTTACTAAGAGGGCTAAATGCTATTAACA